>CP125976.1:111873034-112330313 GCA_030063025.1 Avena longiglumis | reverse complement strand
GGAAAGGTACATGAATGTGTTATATCAAGTTGGTATGATTGCATCATGTACTAAATTGTCATCGAACAAAAATAGAGGTTTATTCAAATCCTAGTTTGAAAAGTCAAGCTAGTTTGAAAGTCAAACGGCGGTTTTGGAAAGAGGAGGAAGAGTGGAAAGCAAGGTTGGGAGGTTCCTCCTCCAACCCGCCCACCTCAAGCCGAGTTGGGAGGACTCCTCTCCTCCCCTTGGCGCCGGCCTCCACCTATAAGGAGGCGGGGCTCCTCTGAGACACAAGATCCTCTCCTCCAAACCCTAGCTTGGCGCCACACCACCTCCGCGCGCGCCCTGGGGCAAACCGCCGCCTAGCTAACCCTAGCCGCCATCTTGCCCCCTCCTCGGCGTGTAAACCCTAGATCGTGAGGACTCTCTCATACTCCACCATACTCGCTCGGCTTAAAGCGAAGCCTGCGATCTCCCTCTGCTTAAATGCCGGTTGTGCTACAGGAATCGATACAACCTCCATCTCTTTGGAACAAGGAGAGGAAGGTCTTCGTCGTAGGCGTGTGACCCGGCGGGGCTGCAGGAGCAGCTGGGAAGGATCGTCTCTGCGATCTTGAGATCGGGAAAATGCGACTACATCACCCGAGAATCCGCTCTCGTTAAACACTTTGGAATCTTGGTGTGTTATTCTATCGACTCGTTGCTACAATCTAGTAGATAGATCTTGGCTTGTTTGTTTGTATGCGGTAGAAAATTTTTGTTTTCCATGCTACGAAACCCTACAGTGGTATCAAAGTCGTGTCTATCTTGTATGGTTTAGAATCGGAGCTTCAGAAAAGGTTTGAGAATTCAGACCCATATGATATTGTCGAGGATCTCAAATTGATCTTTGAGACTCATGCGGCAATTGAAAGCTATGAGCTTACGAAAAGTTCTTTAACGCAAGATGGAAGGCGGCTCGTCGGTGAGCATGTGCTTAAGATATGCAGACATAAACAAACTTCAAAGCTTGGGTATAGTGATTCCTAATGCTTTGGGGATTTCGCGTCCTCAATCACTACCACCAAGTTACAAGAACTTTGTGATGAACTACAACATGCAAAACATGAACAAGCGTTGCGACTCTTTGCCATGTTGAAATCTGCAAGTGGAGATAAAGATAGAGCACCAAGTGTTGGTCAATAAGACCACCAAATTCAAAAACAAGTCTAAGCAAAGGACACTTCAAGAAGGGTGGTAAGAAAGTTACCACGACAAAGACCAAGTGGACCTAAGCACGTCTTGAGTGCTTTCTGCAAGGGAGAAGGTCCTTTGGGCGGAATTGCCCAAAGTACTTGGCGGATTTGAAGAGCGCAACATCAAGAAGAAAGGTATATCGATATACATGTTATTGATGTGTATCTCACTAGTACTCGTAGTAGTGCTGGGTATTTAATCTTGGTTGTTGCTCATATTTGTAACTCGAAGCAGTGTTGCGAATAAGCGCGAAGAGCGAGGTGACGATGCGGCGTGGAAAGCGGATCAAGGTTGATGTGATCGCGTGACGCTACCCCTTCATCTACCATCGGGATTAGTTTTATACTTAAATAATTGTTATTTGGTGCTGCGTTGAGCATGAACATTATATCGGGATCTTGTTTATTGCTAGGCGGTTACTTGTTTAAATCGAGAATAATGGTTGTTTGATTTATATGAGTAATATGTTTATGCACATGCACCTTTGATAGATGGTCTATTCTTATTGAATCTCGATGGAAATACACATATTAATAACATTGAGGCTAAGCGTTTGAAATCGGATAATTCGACCTATATGTACTTCGTCTTGGTCACATTGGAGAGCGTATGAAGAAACTCCATTCCGATGGACTTCTTGAATCACTTGAAGATCTGAAGCATGTCGATGGGAAAAATGACTAAGACTCCATTTTCGGTATGATGGGCGAGCTACGGACTTATTGGAAATCATACATCGATGTGTGTGTGGTCCAATGAGTGTAGCATCGATGGTTATCGTTATGTTCTTACCTTCACGGATGACTTGAGTAGATATGGGTATATCTATTTCATGAAACATAAGTCCGAAACTTTCGAAGTTTAAGGAATTTCAAAGTGAGGTAGAGAATCAACGTAACAAGAAGATTAAATTTCTACGTTACGATGGTGTGAATATCTAAGTTACGAGTTTGGCGAGCATTTGAAGAAATGCGGAATACTTTCAATTGACATGGAACACCACGGTAATGGTGTGTCGAGCGTTGTCGAACTCTCTTAGATATGGTTAGTTCTATGATGTCACTTCTGATTTACGCTATCATTTTGGGGTTATGCATTGACGCATTCACTTTAAATAGGGCACCATCTAAATCCGTTGAAACGACCGTATGAATTATGGTTTGGGAAGAAACCTAAATTGTCGTTCCTTAAAGTTTGGGGATCTGAAGCCTATGTAAAGAGTTCTGAGGACAAGCTTGAAGCGGAAAATCGTCTTCATAGGATGCAGAAGGAAACTATTGGGTATACCTTCTATCAGATCCGAAGGCAAAATCTTAGTTGCTAGAATGGATCCTTTCTAGAGAAATTTCTCTCGAAAGAAGTGATGGAAGGAAAGTAGAACTCGGGTTGTCGAACCTTCTCTCGAAATTGCGAGTAGCGCGGAAGAAGTTCTGTGGTGCTGCAATAGAGGAAGCTAATGATGATGATCATGAAACTTGGTTGAAGTTGCTTTCTGAGCCTCGAGTCAGCGAACTCGTACCACTCATTGGTATGATCCGTTATGAGTGTCATGTTGGTGGACAACACCGATGACCGAGACATATGAGGCGATGATGAGCCCGATTCCAATAAATGGCAAGCCATGAAATCGAGATTGGATCCACGAAAACCAAGTATGGACTTTGGTGGACTTACGGATGGCGGAATGTTGAGAACAAATGGATTTTCAAGAAGAAAACATATCTTTGATGGTAATATTCTCTATAAAGCTCGACTTGTCATAAAAGGGTTTCGACAAATTCAAGGAGTTGACTACGATGAGACTTTCTCACGATGCTAAAGTCTGTGAGGATTATGTTATCGCTGCATATTATGATTATGAGATATGGCGGATGGATGTCAAACAACATTCCTCAATGGATACATTGATGAAGAGTTGTATATGATGCAACCCAAAGGTTTTGTCGATCCTAAAGATGCTAACAAGGTATGCAAACTTCAGGTCCATCTATGGATTGAAGCAAGCATCCGAAGTTGGAATCAACGTTTTGATAAGGTGAAAGTTTTGGTTTTATACAAACTTATGGAGAAGCTTGTATTTACAAGAAAGTGAGTGGGAGCTCTGTAGCATTCTTAATACTATATGGATGACATATTGTTGATTGGGAATGATGTAGACCTTCTTAATAGTGTCAAGGAATATTTGAATAATAGTTTTTCAATGAAGGATCTTGGCGAATCAGCTTACATATTAGGCATAAAGATTTATAGAGATATAGATCATTGTCGCAGATATCTAAAATTAAATATGGGCCTTGAGTAAAACTCAAAGTCCGACATCGGCGGAAGATAGAAAGGATGAGTAAGACTCTATGCCTCGACCATAGGATCTCTAATGTATGCCATGCTATGTACTAGACGACATTGCATATGTTGTTAGTTTAACTAGCATATATCAAAGTGATCGAGTGGATCATTGGACATCAAAAACATCCTTAAGTACTTGAGAAGAACTAAGGATATGGTTCTTTCTTATGGAGGTGATGAGCATTTCGTTGTTAATGGTTACACGATGCTAGTTGGAACCATCCGGATGATTCTAAATCACAATCTGGATCGTATTTATTTTGAATGGTGCACGATTAGTGGAGGTGCAAAGCGTTGTGGCGAGATCTTCAACTGAATCGGAATACATGGCTGCCGGGCTTCACAAAGCGATATGGATGAAAGAGTTCATTCTGAGTGGGTCGACCTAATACATTTTTGTTAAGTCGTCAATGATTCAATGCCCATCAATAAAGCATAAAGTTGAGGCTATAGTTAAATAAAAATGAACCCATTGGAGTCCTAGGAAAATGAATGTGTTGTTTTGCTCTCCTAGATTTGTTCCTTTCTTGGTTGTTTTTCTCTCCTATATCCTAGGAAAACATAAATAACAAGACAAAAATACACACCGCCATAGAGTAACTTGTGTCATAAACTACTTGCAATGCACATATGTTATACAATCTATTTTTAATTTTAAATATCTTCATAGAGATGTTGGAGATATGCCCTAGAGGCACAATAAATATAGTTATTATTATATCTTGTGTTTATGATAATGTTTATTCATATAATAGTATTAACAAGGAAACATTAATACTTGTGTGATTTGTAAACTTAATTTGAAGTCCCTAGTAAAGCCTTCTATATAATACTAGTTTGGTTACTGTATTTTATCAGGGTTTTCTCTATCATGAACATTGAGATGTTATTAACAACAAGACTATATCGTTGATAATGATATGGTGGACATACCCTATAGATAAGCATAACATAAAGATCAAGTCATTTTAATAGTCTAATTGTTATATGCTTTTCTCGAAGCATAGTAATCCAATTTCTTCACTACGAGATCATGCATATCACCTTTACCTGATGGATGCTTTGACATCAAACACCACACCGTGAATCGGGTGGCTAAAGGTGGCATTGAGTGTTCGGTGCGCTGGTTGGAAACACATGGATCAAGTGAGTGGATTTGTCCATCCATATGACTATAGATATACTGGCCTCTTGCGAAAATGTCATTCCAATTAGCTTCGCAAGCATGGACTGCTCACAAGGATCACATATCACGGAACGAAAAAGAGTACTTATCGTAACGAGGTTTAACTTAGGTATGCGGCAGATACCACGATCATGTAACCCTGACAAGTAACTATCGGAGACAAAGGGAAATTGATATCGTGATGTAAGTGGTTCATCTTCGATCGCAGTGCGTAATCGTAGAAATATGTGGAGCCATGAATTTCCGCATTCCTATTGTTATTGATCGGAGGAGTGTCTCATCATGTCCGCATAATTCACTAACCGTAGAGAGACACCTAAGGATTCATGCTATTTGAGTAGCGTTGGTGAATGATTTGTGAAAGAGTCCAATGTTGTCTCGAGTCTCGAATGGATCGATATCACGCAGAAGATCCTAATGGTCCGAGAATAAGATCTATACAAGGAAAGTCCTGCTTCGGAGTTGCAGAATGGTTCAAAGAGCTTACCTGAATGTTCTAAGCTTCCTAATGTCCCAAGACCGTAAGGGTACATGAATGTGCAGTATCGCTGGTATGATCAGATCATGTACTCTGTCATCAACAACAAAATAGAGGCCATTCTAAACTAGTTTGAAAAGTCAAACGCTAGTTTGAAAGTCAAACGGCATGGAAAGAGGAGGAAGATGGGAAACTGAAAGGCTGGGGAGGAGTTCCTCCTCCAAATCACGCCCACCTCCAAGCCGAGTCAGGTACCTCTCCCCTCCCTGGCCGGCCTCCACCTATATAAGTATGAGGGCGTGGCCTCCCAGAGACACACAAGATCCTCTCCTCCAATCGAATACGGCCGCCGCCACCTCCACTGTCAAGCCACTTAAAGAAAACTGGCCACTTAGCTAACCCTATCGCCATCTTGCCCCCTCCTCATGTCTAAACTTGATCGCCAGGACTCTCTCATATTCACCATACTCGCCTCCTACTAAGGCGAAAGTCCTCGCGAGATCTCCTCTACTTCCCAGACACGCTGCCAGCTACCTGGAATCGCGAGAGGATACAACCTCCTACCGCTGAACAAGGGAGAGGAAGGTCTTCGCCGAAAATCAACGCAGGACTGATCAAGGAATATCATTTAACGCAATGGAAGGATCGCTCTACGACCAGACGTGAAGAGTACGACTACATCACCCGCGAGAATCCGGCCTCGATAAACACTTTAAATTCTCGAGCGGAGTTATTCTATCGACTGCTGTTGCCAATCTAGTAGATGTATTCGGCTTGTTTGTTTGTATGCTGGGAAATTTTTGCTTTCCATGCTACGTAAACCCTACAAGGAATAAAACAGAAATTATCTTTGTATGGTGATGAACATGAACAAGACGCAATTGGCTGATAATGTTCGTTGGGTTCATATTTGTAATCCCACATCCAACTGAAACCTGATGGGAAATCATATCCAATGAGTAAGAGTCACACAGGTCATCGAACTATTGCTCTTCATCATAGATCCGGTTACAAAATCAAGAACGGATCCTTCCTGCAACACCATGACTGAGGCTCTGGTCAAAACTCAGATCCCATCATGTCATGCTATACCAGACCCGACATTGCATATGTTGTTGCCACCAGCACAGGCATCAAAGCGATCCGTGAGCGTCAAAACTTTGTTTATTCTCAACTCGGTCAGTAATGAATAGGAGCTTACAGGGTTTACAGATTCTCTATTGGTTATTACCGAGGTTTCCTATCATGTCTCGTATTCACGAATTTCAGAGACACATAATGATTCGGCGTTGTTTAAGTAGTTATGGAATGATGAGAAAGAGTCTAAATGTTGTTTGGAGTCTCGAATGGGATTGGGTATCACGAGTAGATCCGAATGGTCCAGAATAAGATTCATATAAGGAAAGTCCTGCTTTGAGTTGGAGAATGGTTCCGGTTTTCATGAATGTTCTAGAAGGTTCGAATGTCCGCACTCCGGGGAGAAGGGTACATGAATGTATTATATCAATTTGGTATGATTGCATCATGTACTCGGTGTCATCGCTGAACAAAAATAGAGGGTTTATTCAAATCCTTGTTTGAAAAGTCAAACGGCTAGTTTGAAAGTCAAACGACGGTTTTTGGAAAGAGGAGGAGGAGTGGGAAACCGAGTTGGGGAGGAGTTCCTCCTCCAACCGCCTACCACCTGCCGAGTTGGGAGGGACTCCTCTCTCCTTGGCCGGCCAAGCCCCTCCATATATAAGGAGGAGAGGGCTCCTCCTAGAGATACCACAAGATCCTCCTCCAAACCCCTAGCCACGCCACCTCCACCGCCACGCCCTTAGGGCAAACCATCCGCCACCTGGCTAACCCTTAGCCACGGCTTGCCCCTCGGCGTGTCTAAACCCTAGATCGTCGAGGACTCTCTCATACTCCACAATACTCGGCCCGCTTAAGGCGAAGCTCTGCGAGATCTCCCTCTACTTCCTGCAGACCATTGCGGTCTTTGGAATCGCGGCGAGTGCTACAACCTCCGCCTTTGGAACAAGGAGAGGAAGGTCTCGTCCGAAAATTTCGAACGCAGACTGATCATGGGAGCGCCGCTTAACGGCCATGGAAGGATCGTCTACGCGATCTTGAGATCGGGAAGAGTACGACTACATCACCCACGAGAATCCGCTCTCGTTAAACACTCTGGAATCTTCGAGGGTGAGTTATTCTATCGACTCGTTGCTACAATCTAGTAGATAGATCTTGGCTTGTTTGTTTGTATGCGGTAGAAAATTTTTGTTTTCCATGCTACGAAACCCTAAAAGAGAGGCCTAGAGCTAAGTTGTAATTAATATCTAGGTATAAATTTTCGTATTATGATTGTCTACCTAGGGTGTAGGTAAATGGAAAATTTATTTACTCCCTAATTTTCACAATATATGATGTTTTGGCAAGCTAAAACAGCTTCTCAAAACCTTTTATATTGTAGGACGGGGGAGTAGTGTATAAGTTGTGTACATAGGTTTATTATCCACTCGGACCAGTGATATAACTTTGCATTCAATTATGTTTTTACAGTCTTCACTGTGGGTTCTACAACCATCTATCCATATGTGTTTTGTGCTTATTATTGAAATAGCATCTCCTGTAAGGGTAGGTCTAGAAAATCTAAAAATGTAAACTGTAATGCAGTATTTTTCACGAGGTTTTATTCTTGGTGTATTCTCTAGTTCGAAGTCTGCATAAAATTGTGCATTTGAATTAGAAACGAGTTGTATGAGAGCCAAACCGACCTAGATGTGTTGGCACCACCATGCCGCTGACAAGCTCTTGGGTGGATCACGGGTGGAAAATTTTCTATTCTTTTGTAAATATATACCCAATTGTCCAACGCAATAGCTTAAAATATCCATGTGGCTAATGCCAAAAAATACCCCAACAGAATGTTAGCCAAGTGAAGCGTGCACTATACATAACATATAGTGAGTGGTATCATGAACTAGCACGTAAAGCCTCCCTACATTGTTCGGCCACTAACGTTGTTTCTCGTTTTCTTATGCTCTCTTTTTTATGAATTTTTATCTTAGTTTTTTGTTTCTCGTTGCCTGCATCTAGGGTGTTAAGTGGGATCCCACCAAATTTCCACTTGAACTGGAAGTGGGATTTTGGTGGGATCCCACTTGACACCCTACCCACATCGGCTCTGATGCCTCCATGCTCTACTCTCTGCGTTGTCACCTCCATCATCTGATACTTCATCTTCCACGTGAATCCCTACTCCCATCATCTTTCACGTATTACAGATATATACATGTGCTATGATACTAGATTTCTTATCTCCTTCGACATGTATATGACACTTGAATTTTGCAGGCTAAAAGAGATTGCCAAATTCCTTCCCGTATCAAATGATTATTCTGCACTTCTGCAAATAGTGTTCCTCTCTCCTTGGTTCTACACTCCATGGCGACCAAGCATGTGCTGCTTCAAGTTGGCGGCGAAATCAATAGGGTTCTGTGAGCGAACCTCACAGAAGGATTCTCTGTCCATGCCTTACTTGGCCGGAGGCAACCTCGATGGGCCTATCCTGCTCCTCTTTGAAGGCATCTTAGTCAGTTCAAGGCAAGAATTCAAGTAGCAATGGTGTTTCTTAACAAAACCACTATTTTTATCAACAGGGTTCCATTTGATTGATATAGACTGCTCAGGTGGGATCTTCATTATGACTAGGATGTTCTCTCGTGTTTTTACACCTCAATCCTACCTCCTGGTGATGATGCATCCATTGTTACTGCAACGAACACTCTGGACTTGGCCTCGAAGGATGGAAATGAGGGAAGTATTATTCTTTCACTTTAGTTGAGGGATCTTGTGAAGAGCCAAGCCATTCTAGAAGATGGCATATCACTACTCACACATGAATTATAGCAGCGAGGGGTAATGCGTGGCATAAGCTTGTTGTCCTTACCTACTAATCTAGCAAGACCATGAGTAAGGACATCATATCTAGCAAAATAATGGCTTTTGTCTATGGCATTTATATGTAAGTTATGGCATTTTACAAACATGTACTGCCTCCTCGTATGTTCCAAAATCACTAATGTGTGCCACACATCATCCTAAATCACTTATTGTTGTTGTGTTGTTTATATTGCAAATTAAGTAATTATATATACTTGTTTCGAAGTATGCTTGCAACTGCATTAGACTCTATTGTATATAAACTATTTTCTATTACTAATATAATATGATATTTTCTATTTTCATTTTTTTGTGTTAATGTAGATTGCTCTGAAACTATAAATTTATAAATATTCTAAGCATACCTTATGTTCGACAGGTGCTGTTGTTAAACTTAATGCCCGTACATATGTGTCATATAGATATTGCATCCCTCACCATTATATCGCTCTGAAGAGTTAATATACACTTTTGGGAGACCTTGGTTATTTGGTCGACTTGTTTCGGTCCTTCTTATTTGTTTAGCTATTATTCTAAGTGTTGCTCGGGTGAAACTTGTTGGCACCGACACGAGTTACCCAAGCTTGCACATCTACACCAACTCAACAAGGGTGGCAAATTGACCACTCTTCGCCTTTCCTGAATCACTAAAGAATGATGTGCTTAATGATTTTTCTACTCCAACTAAATTTTTAGTTTAACTACCATATGAAGGTCGATTTATATTTACAGAACACTTGATGAATTAAAATAATTTTTTGCTATTGTTGCAGGTCTTGGAAACTAAAAGAGATGAAGAATCACATGCATGGTCATGTACAAGGGATATTTTCATGGTCCCAAACACCTTCTAAGAATCTTGGCATCTACCACACACCCCAACTGAACATATTGTAGAGATTGTGTCTTTTGATATCTACTTCTCGATGTGATGTACTTAATTCATACCATTTTAATTCCATTGGTACAAGTTGTTGAATGGTTTTCTGAGCACCACTTATTAACCACATTTTGGCAATTGTATGGTTGATAGCTGCTTCTAGCCTGTCGCCATGAGTTATTTGTAGGGTTTCGTAGCATGGAAAACAAAAAATTCTATCGCATACAAAAAAACAAGCCAAGATCTATCTACTAGATTGTAGCAACGAGTCGATGGAATAACTTACCCTCGAAGATTCCAAAGTGTTTAACGAGAGCGGATTCTCGTGGGTGATGTAGTCGATTTTCCCGATCTCAAGATCGTAGACGATCCTTCCACAAGGTTCGGCCGCTTCCGATCGGTCACATCGTTCGATTTCGACGAAGACCTTCCTCTCCTTGTTCCAAGAAAATGGAGGTTGTAGCACTCTCCTCGCGATTCGGCAAAGACAACAAAGATGGTACCTAAGTAGAGGGAGATCCCGCAGGCTTCATGTGCCGGAGCGTAGTATGGTGGAGTATGAGAGCTATTAGTGGTCTAGGTTTAGACACACCAATTAGAAGGCTCTAAACCAAGGCTAGGCATTAGAAGCTCTAAACCAAACGGCTCTAAACCGAGGCTTTGGCTAGGGTTTAGATTAGAGGATAGAACTTGTGTGTCTAGAGGAGGGAGCCCTGCCCTCCTTTTATAGGTGGAGGGGGCCGCGCCAAGGGGAGGGAGGAGTCCTCCCCAACTCGGCTTGGAGGCGCCGCGGTTGGAGGAGGATTCTCCCCACTCGGGTTGCCCCCTCTTCTTTCCCTCTCTTTCTGTTTTTAGCTTGACTTTTCAAACTTGCTATTTAACTTTTCAGTTTAGGATTCAATTTAATCCTTTATTTGGAACAGCGAGAACACTTAGTACATGATGCAATCATTCCAATATGCAATAACACATTCATGTACCCCTTCCCCTCCGGAGTGCCGGACATTCCGAAACCTTCTAGAACATTCTCGATGAAAACACCGGAATCATTCCCGAACTCCGAAACGGGACTTTCCTTATATGAATCTTATTCTCCGGACCATTCCGGATCACCTCGTGATATCCCAGATCCCATCCGAGACTCCGAACAACATTCGGTCTCTTTCTCATAATACCATAACTACTCAAACAACGTCGAATCCTTATGTGTGTCTCCCTACGGTTCGTGAATTATGCGGACATGATCGAGACACTTCTCCGAACAATAACCAATAGAGGAATCTGGAAATTCATATGGCTCCCACATATTTCTACGATTACTTTGCGATCGAATGAACCACTTACATACGATACCAATTTCCCTTTGTCTCACAATAGTTTACTTATCCGAGGTTATGATCGTCGGTATCTCTGCATACCTAGTTCAACCTCAAATCGATAAGTACTCTTTTCTCGTTCGTGATATGTGATCCCTTGTGAGCCAGTCACATGCTTGCAAGACAATTGGATGACATTCCACCGAGAGGGCCCAGAGTATATCTATTCGTCATATGGATGGACAAATCCCACTCTTGATCCATGTGTTTCAACCAATACTTTCCGAACACTCAATGCCACCTTTATAGGCACCCAGTTACGGTGTGGTGTTTGATGTCATCAAAGCATCCATCCGGTAAAGGTGATATGCATGATCTCATGGTCGAAGGAATTAGGTTACCATGTATCAGAAAGCATAAAGCAATTGAACTATTGAAATGACTTGATCTTTATGCTACGCTTATCTATAGGAGTATGTCCACCATATCATTCTCCTAACGATATGATCTTGTTGTTGATAACATCTCAATGTTCATGATAGGGAAACCACAATCATTAATCAACCAACAAACTAGTGAAGTATAGAGGCTATACTAGGGACTTCAAATTAAGTTTACAAATCACACAAGTATCAATGTTTCCTTGTTAATACTATTATAGCATGAATGTAAACATTTATCATAAACACAAAGATATAATAATAACTACATTTATTATTGCCTCTAGGGCATATCTCCAACAGTCTCCCACTTGCACTAGAGTCATCTAATCTAGATTACATGGTAATATACCGAACACCCATGGCAGTTTGGTGTTGGTCATGTTTTGCCCTCGGGAGAGGTTTAGTCAACGGATCCGCCACATTCAGATCTGTGTGTACTTTGAAAATCTTTATATCCCTATCCTGGATATGTTCTCGAATAGCGTGAAAACGCAGTTTGATGTGCTTCAGCTTCTTGTGTGACCTTGGTTCTTGCGCATTGGCTATGGCGCCCATGTTATCATAGTAGATAGACATTGGGTCCAATAGACTAGGAACCACACCAGCTCAACGAACTCTTTCATCCATATCGCTTCTTGTGAAGCCTCCGGCAACCATGTATTCGATTCGGTTGAAGATCTCGCCACAATGCTTGCTTTGCACTCCTCCTAATCACTGCACCATTCAAAATAAATACGTATCAGATTGTGATTTAGAATCATCCGGATCGGTGTTCCAACTAGCATCGGTGTAACCATTAACAACGAGCTATTCATCACCTCCATAAGAAAGAACCATATCCTTAGTTCTTCTCAAGTACTTAAGGATGTTTTTGATCAGTCCAATGATCCACTCTGGATCACTTTGATATCTGCTAGTTAAACTAACAACATATGCAATGTCGGTCTAGTACATAGCATGGCATACATTAGAGATCCTATGGGAGGCATGGGTAGTCTTACTCATCCTTTCTCTATCTTCTGCCGATGTTGGACTTTGAGTTTTACTCAAGGTCGTATAGCAACATGGGCAAGAACCCTTTCTTGCTTTCTTCCATTCCAAACCTCTTTAGAACTTTGTCCAAATATGTACTGTGACAATGATATTTGGCGTTCGATCTATCTCTATAAATCTTTATGCCTAATATGTAAGTTGCTTCGCCAAGATCCTTCATTGAAAAACTATTATTCAAATATTCCTTAACACTATTAAGAAGGTCTACATCATTCCCAATCAACAATATGTCATCCACATATAGTATTAAGAATGCTCTGAGCTCCCACTCACTTTATTGTAAATACAAGCTTCTCCATAAGTTTGTATAAAACCAAAACTTTTGATCACCTTATCAAACGTTGATTCCAACTGGATGCTTGCTTCAATCCATAGATGGACCGTTGAAGTTTGCATACCTTGTTAGCATCTTTAGGATCGACAAAACCTTTGGGTTGCATCATATACAACTCTTCATCAATATCTCCATTGAGGAATCTTTGTTTTGACATCCATCCGCCATATCTCATAATCATAATATGCAGATTGCTAACATAATCCTCATGACTTTAGCTTCGCTACCGTGAGAAAGTCTCATCATAGTCAACTCCTTGAATTTGTCGAAACCCTTTTGCGACAAGTCGAGCTTTATAGACAATAACATTACCATCATCATCTTTCTTCTTGAAAATCCATTTGTTCTCGACAGCCTTTACGCCATCCGAAGTCCACCAAAGTCCATACTTGGTTTTCGTACATGGATCCAATCTCGATTTCATGGCTTCTTGCCATTTATTGGAATCTGGGCTCATCATCGCTTCCTCATATGTCTCGGGTCATCGGTGTTGTCTACCAACATGACACTCATAACGGATCGTACCAATGGAGTGGTACGAGTTCTGGCTGACCTCCGAGGCTCAGTATCAACTTCAACCGTTTCATGATCACCATCATTAGCTTCCTCTCTTATTGGTGCGGGCACCACAGAACTTCTTCCGGTCTTGCGCTACTCCCAATTTCGAGAGAAGGTTCGACAACCTCGTCGAGTTCTACTTTCCTTCCAGTCACTTCTTTCGAGAGAAATTCTTCTAGAAAGGATCCATTCTTAACGAAGATTTTGCCTTCTGGATCTATGATAGAAGGTATACCCAATAGTTTCCTTGGTATCCTATGCAGACGCATTTTTCCGCTTTGGGTTCAAGCTTGTCCTGTAACTTCTTTACATAGGCTTCGCATCCCCAAACTTTAAGGAACGACAATATAGGTTTCTTCCCAAACCATAATTCATATGGTGTCGTTTCAACGGATTTAGGCGGTGCCCTATTTAAAGTGAATGCGCTTTCTAATGCATAACCCCAAAATGATAGCGGTAAATCTGTAAGTGACATCATAGAGCGAACCATATCTAAGAGAGTTTGATTACGACGTTCGGACACACCATTCTGTTGTGGTGTTCCGGCGGTGTCAATAATGAAAGTATTCCGCATTTCTTCAAATGCTCGCCAAACTCGTAACTTAGATATTCACCTCCACGATCGAGCGTAGAAATTTAATCTTCTTGTTACGTTGATTCTCTACCTCACTTTGAAACTCCTTAAACTTCTCGAAAGTTTCGGACTTATGTTTCATGAAATAGATATACCCATATCTACTCAAGTCATCCGTGAAGGTAAGAACATAACGATAACCACACATGATGCTACACTCATTGGACCACACACATCGGTATGTATGATTTCCAATAAGTCCGTAGCTTCGCTCCATCATACCGTAAAATGGAGTCTTAGTCATTTTCCCATCGACATGCTTCGCATCTTTCAAGTGATTCAAAATCAAGTGATTCAAGAAGTCCATCGGAATGGAGTTTCTTCATCGTTTCACTCCAATGTTACCAAGACGATTGCCACATATAGGTCGAATTATCGCTGATTTCAAACGTTTATCCTCAATGTTGTTGATATGTGTATTTCCACTATCGAGATTCAATAAGAATAGACCATCTATCAAAGGTGCATGTGCATAAAACATATTACTCATATAAATCGAACAACCATTATTCTCGACTTAAACAAGTAACCGCCTCGCAATAAACAAGATCCCGATATAATGTTCATGCTTAACACAGCACTAAATAACAATTATTTAAGTATAAAACTAATCCAGATGGTAGATGAAGGGTAGCGTGTCACCGCGATCACATCAACCTTTGATCCGCTTCCACGCCGCATCGTCACCTCGTTCTTCGCTAGCTTCCGTTTATTCTGCGGCTTTTGTTTGAGTTACAAATATGAGCAACCAAACCAAGATCAAATACCGCACTACTACGAGTACTAGTGAGATACACATCAATAACATGTATATCAGATATACCTTTCTTCTTGATGTTGCCGTTCTTCAGATCCGCCAAGTACTTTGGGCAATTCCGCTTCCAGTGACCTTCTCCCTTGTAGTAAAAGCACTCAGTATCAGGCTTGGGTCCAGCCTTGGTCTTCTTCGCCGGCGTGGTAACTTTCTTACCACCCTTCTTGAAGTGTCCCTTCTGCTTAGACTTGCCTTTCTTGAATTTGGTGGTCTTATTGACCAACAACACTTGGTGCTCTTTCTTGATCTCCACTTCTGCAGACTTTAACATAGCAAACAGTTCTGGCAACTCCTTGTTCATGTTCTGCATGTTTTAGTTCATCACAAAGTTCTTGTAACTTGGTGGTAGTGATTGGAGGACACGGTAAATCCCCAAAGCATTAGGAATCACTATACCCAAGCTTTGAAGTTTGTTTGCGTGCCCAGACATCTTAAGCACATGCTCACTGATGGAGCTGCCCTCTTCCATCTTGTAGTTAAAGAACTTTTCAGAAGCCTCATAGCTTTCAATTGCAGCATGAGTCTCAAAGATCAATTTGAGATCCTCGACAATATCATATGGTCAATTCTCAAACCTTTTTCAAGCTCCTATTCCAAACCATACAAGATAGCACAGCGAACTATGGAGTCTTGATTCTTCCGAGGTAAACATTCTTTACTTCATCGGCAATTTGCAGTGGTCACCTAGCGGTGCATCCAGCACATAGGACAAATTACCAGCTGTGAGGACAATCCTCAAATTGCGGAACCAATCCGCGAAGTTGCTTCCATTGTTTTTCAACTTTTCTTTCTCTAGGAACGCATTAAAATTGATGGTAGGGGCTGCCATTGATCTACAACATATTTGCAATAGTTTAGACTAAGTTTATGACAAATTGAGTTCAAATTAATGATGAAATTAAACTAGGTGAACTCCCACTCAAAACAACATCCCTCACATTGTTTTAGTGATCACACGAACCAAATCCACTACATCAACACCGATCATCACGAGAGTTGATATAGTTTCAATGGCGAACAATCGTCATGTTCATCATGTCTACTATATGATTCATGCTTTACCTTTCGGTGATCCGTGTTCCGAGACCATGTCTGTACATGCTAGGCTCGTCAAGATCAAACCTTAGTTTACATGAGCAAATCTGGCTTGCTCACGTTGTATACACTTGCGAGAATCTAACACACCGATCATCACGTGGTGCTTGAAACAACAGCTTTAGCAAGCGGTGCTAACTAAGGGTGAACACTTTATGACTTGAAATTCATGTGCATGAGGATCATCTTATAATGCTACCGTCGTCTACTAAGCAATACAAGATGCATAAAGGATTAACATCACATGCAATTCAATAATATGTGATATGATATGGCCTTTCTTCTTTGTGCTTCCGATCTCCATCTTCAAGCACGAACATGATCTCCATCATCACCGCATTGCATCAAGGTCAATGGCGCTTCTCCATGGTTGTCGTCCACCGCCTTCAACTATTACAACTACTTTGAATAGACACGGGTCTTAACATTAATTAAAGACAACCATATGGCTCTGCCGTTGCCAACTTACAATAAGGAACATTGCATACATAAAATATAATCACAATCATGGCCATATCACATCACCGACACCCTGCAAAACAAAGTTAGACGCCTCTACTTTCTTTGCATATTTTACGTGGTTTGGGGCTTTCGATAAGTGTCGTTCTAACTTACGAATAAGAACCACAACATTGATACTAGCATTGTTGATCACCCGTTGTAAATTGGATCTTAACTATGCTAGGAGAAAGCAGCACCCAAAGCCACTTATGCAATACAAGTTGCATGTCAAGCGTGGAGCAAGTCTCATGAGCGATGTCATGTAAGGTTAGCCCGGCTGCTTCATCCCAACATACCGCAAGATGCAAAGTACACAAGAAGCAATCGACAATAAAGCATCAACGCCCACAATGACCATTGTGTTCTACTCGTGCAACAGATCTACATATAGACACGGCTCGATACCACCATAGGGTTTCATAGCATGGAAAACAAAAATTTCTATCGCATACAAACAAACAAGCCAAGATCTATCTACTAGATTGTAGCAACGAGTCGATGGAATAACACCTCGAAGATTCCAAAGTGTTTAACGAGGCGGATTATCGTGGGTGATGTAGTCGTACTCTTCCGATCTCAAGATCGTAGGCGATCCTTCCTGCGTTAAATGGCGCTTCCATGATCGGTCACACGTTCGATTGCTGGCGAAGACCTTCCTCTCCCTTGTTCCAATGAGCGGAGGTTGTAGCACTCTCCTCGCGATTCAAAGACAACGGCGGTAATCCGAAGTAGAGGGAGATCCATGAGGCTTAGCCTTAAGCCGGGCGAGTATGGTGGAGTATGAGAGCTATTAGTGGTCTAGGGTTAGACACACCAATTAGAAGGCTCTAAACTGAAGGCTAGGGCAATTAGAAGCTCTAAACCAAAGCGGCTCTAAACAGGAGGCTTTGGCTGGGGTTTAGATTAGAGGATAGGAACTTGTGTGTCTGAGGAGGGAGCCCTGCCCTCCTTTTATAGGTGGAGGGCCGCACGCCAAGGGAGGGAGGGGAGTCCTCCCAACAGCTTGGTGGGCGCCGCTGGTTGGAGGAGGATTCTCCCAACTCGGTTTGCCCTCTTTCCTCTTTCCTCTTTCCTGTTTTAGCCGTTTGACTTTTCAAACTTGCTATTTGACTTTTCAGTTTAGGATTCAATTTAATCCTTTATTTGGAATGAGAACACTTAGTACATGATGCAATCATTCCAATATGCAATGACACATTCATGTACCCTTCCTCCGGAGTGGGACATTAGGAACCTTCTAGAACATTCCGTGAAAACAGGAATCATTCCGAACTCGAACGGGACTTTCCTTATATGAATCTTATTCTCCGGACCATTCCGGATCACCTCGTGATATCCCGGATCCATCAGAGACTCAACAACATTCGGTCTCTTTCTCATAATACCATAACTACTCAAACAACGTCAATCCTTAAGTGTGTCTCCCTACGGTTCGTGAATTATGCGGACATGATCGAGACACTTCTAGAACAATAACCAATAGAGGAATCTGGAAATTCATATGGCTCCACATATTTCTCACGATTACTTTGCGATCGAATGAACCACTTACATACGATACCAATTTCCCTTTGTCTCACGATAGTTTACTTATCCGAGGTTATGATCGTCGGTATCTCTGCATACCTAGTTCAACCTCGTTCGATAAGTACTCTTTTCTCGTTCGTGATATGTGATCCCTTGTGATCCAGTCACATGCTTGCAAGCCAATTGGATGACATTCCACCGAGAGGGCCCGAGTATATCTATCAGTCATATGGATGGACAAATCCCACTCTTGATCCATGTGTTTCAACCAATACTTTCCGAACACTCAATGCCACCTTTATAGCCACCCGATACGGTGTGGTGTTTGATGTCATCAAAGCATCCATCCGTAAAGGTGATATGCATGATCTCATGGTCAAGGAATTAGGTTACCATGTATCGAAAGCATATAGCAATTGAACTATTGAAATGACTTGATCTTTATGCTACGCTTATCTATAGGAGTATGTCCACCATATCATTCTCGTAACGATATGATCTTGTTGTTGATAACATCTCAATGTTCATGATAGGGAAACCACAATCATTAATCAACCAACAAGCTAGTGAAGTATAGAGGCTATACTAGGGACTTCAAATTAAGTTTACAAATCACACAAGTATCAATGTTTCCTTGTTAATACTATTATAGCATGAATGTAAACATTTATCATAAACACAAAGATATAATAATAACTACATTTATTATTGCCTCTAGGGCATATCTCCAACATTATTCATATTTGAAAAAGCTATATAAGTCTAAAATAAATCCTTGTATGCTAGGTCTTGTGTTTTCCCCGTCAAGGTATAGTGACATCTATAGGGTTCGCAGCATAGAAAACAAAAAATGTCCTACGATGGGAACAACTATGTACCAAGATCTATCTACTAGATACAAACAACGGGCAGATGTATATCCGTAGAGAACATACCCTTGAAGACCGGCAAAGCTTAACGAGTCCAAACTCGTGGTTGATATAGACGATCTCTTGCCGATCTCAAGATCGAGAGGAAGTCCTAGCACCGCAAACCAGCGGCGCATCCGTGCTCGCACACACGTCCGAGGCACCAAGCAACCTCCGCCTCCTTGCTCCAGCGATGCAGCAAAAGCACAACTCGTTCTTGCCGATAAGCCATCGGGAACAAGTATCTCGCTATTCCGAGACCATGGGGGATAAATACTAAAGGGGGAGAGAGATCCTTCACGAGGAGGTGTGAGTGAGAGAGAGGGGGCTCCTTTTATAGGGAGAGGGGGACACCCAAGGGGGCATGCGCCAGCCATGGGGCTGCCCCCTCCCCTCCTTTCATTCATGTGGGTGGACACTCCACTCACACAGAAGCCTTTCAATTTCCTCCACTCAAAAACCCACTCAAATTCCCATTAAATTTCCACCAAATTTAATGCAAACTCTCATTAAATAAAACTCCTTTTATTTATTCAGAATTTTGTCAATTATTTTAATGACAAACATTCACATATAACCCCTTACTAGTATTTCATTTCACATGCAAAAACACTTTCTGCAATTTCACCTAAAAACCTGTTTTGGTATCTAGTGAAATAAATTCCTACGCTTGTTATTCTTTCCTGCATGAAACTTTTGCTCCATTTGGATGTCGGTGTCTCTTAAGTGTGCCACCCTACGGTTCGTGAATAATGCGTACATGATAGAGACCCCTCTCCGATCAATAATCAGAAGCGGGATCTGGAGACCCATACTGACTCCCACACATTCAACGATGACTTTCTTGTGATCGTCGGAACCTTTTATGCTAGTATCTTAATACTTTTGTTTCGTGATATATTACATGTCCGAGATTCGATCATCGGTATCTCCATACCTAGTTTGATCTCGTTACTGACATGCATTCTTTTCTCGTTCCCGTGATATAACATTCTAGTGATCAAATCACTTGCTTGCAAGCTAATCAATGTGATATCACCGAGAGGGTCCAGAGCATATCTATCCGTCATCGGGATGAACAAATTCCACTCTCGATCCATGGGCCTCAAGATAACACTTTAGTAGTTCTGAACCCATCTTTATAATCACCCTGTTACGGTATGACGTTTGATGTTATCAAGAAACTCTTCCGGTGTTAGTGATTGACATGATCTCAAGGTCTAAGGATTAGGATCACTTCGTAAGTTGTTATAGCAATATAAACTCAATGACTTTGATCGTAATGCTATACTTCGGATGAATGTTCATCACACCATTACACTAATTTTGTGACCTTGTTATTAACAACATCCAATGTCCATAATCAGTAAATCTTTCATCATCTTGTTAATCAACGAGCTAGTTTATAAGAGAGGCATAACTAGGAACTTACTTTTGTTTATTAAACACACATGTATTAACGTTTCCGTATTAATACAATTATAGCATATAAAATAAACATTTATCATAAACAAGGAATACGATAATAACCACTTTAGTATTGCCTCTCGGGCATATTCCCTTCAGTCTCCCACTTGCACTAGAGACAATAATCTAGTTTGAAAACTTTGCGTATTGAACACCTATGGCTTTCTAGTGTTCCATATACGCAACTGCAAGTGGTTAACGTAATCTACGGATCTGGCGCTTTCAGGTCCGTGTGTATTTGCATGTCTTTGCGTCTTCACGCACCACTCATTTTCCAATGAGATGGCATTGTATAATTTTGGTCTTTTGGTGAGACCTTTAGTTCCTTGGGTTTAAATCATGTCGATATTATTGTTGTATAATATATCTTTAGTGTTAGCCCGTTGCTAACCACACCTTAGTTTGATAACAAACTACTTGACACAAATGCCCTCCTTTGTTGCTACTATAGCAGTCATACACTTAGCCCTTTTTGTTGTAGTATCCGTCATAATGTCTTAACTTTAGAATTTATCCAAATCCATCATGGAAACTTTCTTTCCATTACATTGTGCCACCTATAGTTTAAATTGAGATAAACTTAATTTGTATCTTATGACAAAACTAGTATCTATGTAACGCTTTACAATGAACTATTTGTAATTGTTTGTCACCTCTACACAAATATATTCTTAGTTTTTCCAAAAGATCATAAGAATATCCTTACTACAGTCCAATGATCATTTCATGATTCATTCTGGTATATGCTCATAACACTTAGAGCATAGGACATATATGGATGTGTACATATCATGGTATGATTAATCAAAACATTCTTGTGATTTTACTCATCTTCTTTCACTTATCAAGTGTCGATACACTTGAATCTTGATTCAATTCCTTTCCATGCGACAAGAACCGTTTCTTGTTGTTTCTATATTGAACTCCTTCAATATCTCATATATGTACGTTTGGCATAACCATATTAACATCATAGTCTATCCACTATAGGCCCCCTTCTTTTCAGCTTCTTGGCCAGCTTCTCCCAGAAGCTACCCTCGACCAGCTTATCCTAGAATCTCATCTGCCAAAATCGTTTATACTTTTAAATTGACATTGAAACTATTAGTTGAGAAGTTTGAACGAATTTTAAAAATGAGATTCTGGGAGAAGCTGATCGAAAAGCTTTCTGGAGAAAAGCTGAAAGAAAGAGACCCATTCATTCATGCTAAATATTCGTGTTTTGCCTAAAACTTTCATCGAAATGAAATTCTTAACCTTTGTCAATAAAAGATATATCATTTCCAATCAACAAAATGTCCTCCACATAATGTATTAGAAATATGTCTTAGCGCTTCCACTTAATTTCTTGCAAATGCAAGCATCTTCATCGTCTCCTAATGAAATTAAACTTCTTTAACAGTTTCATCATGGTGAAGATTCCAACTCCACGATGCTTACTTCAACCATTGAAGTTTGCATGCCCTTTTAGCATCCTTTGAATTAACAAAACCCTTTGGACCGTGTCATGTACACGTCCTAGGTAACCATTCTATTAGAATAACTTTGTTTTGTTTATTCATCTACCATATACCAAATTATATGTAGTGGTTGCTATTTTAATCCATCCAGACTAAATATCGCTATGAAAGATCAAATCTTGTCATAGTCAACTCCTTGAATATTGTCGTAAAATACTTTACCGACATGTCGATTATTTCATAGATGTGAAACATCCATGTCTGTTTCTTTATAGATCCAAAAATGACTGATAGGTTTTTACACCTTTCCGGAGGGTCTTCCAAGTTCAAAACTTGATTTCTCGTGTATGGAACTATCACGGATTTTATGGCTTCAAGCCATTTGACGGAGTCAGGGCCCATCATCGCTTCTTTGCATGTATTCGGTTCATCATTGTCAAAAAGTAATGATTTACTCTCAAATCTCAACATTTGATTATCTATCCGACCTACTTGGTTCAATAGGAACTTAGATCTCCGTGACCACAACCTTTGAGGCACATAAGCTATGAGCATTCTGGCTGCTTTCCGAAAAAATTTCTGGCGCTGCGCAACTCAGCACATTTAGCTAAGGTTCATTAACCTTATCAAAGTTCTATTGTCCTCCCACTTAACTTTTGCGAAAAATCCTTCTTCAAGAAACTTCACGTTTGAAGCGACAAACCCTTTTTGTCCTTGGTGTTATGGAGTAATAACCAATTGTTATTAGAAATAACCTACAAAGACATGCTCATCCGACTTTGGTTGTAAACATCTTACTTATGCTTAGCATACCAAAATTTAAGAAAGGACAACTTGGGTTTTACCCCAAACCATAACTCATATGGTGTCATTTCAACGGATCAAGATGGAGCTATTTTCAGTGTAAAAGCGATAATCTCTAAAGATTTAATCTTTTAAAACATAATGTCGGTTTTATAAATAACACCTTTGATCCAACCATGTCACACAAGGTTTCATTACAAATCTCAAACACTCCATATTCCTATGGTGTTTTGGGAGATGCAAATCTAGGTGTTTTTGCTAATCTTGTAACTCAAATAAATACCTTTATGATAAAACCATAAATCATTTATTTTATTGTTACACTTGCAACTCAAATAAATCCCTTATGATAAAATCATAAACCATTTATTTTCTTGTTACAATGATTTTCCACTTCATCTTGAAAGTCTTTGAATATTTTCAAATATTTCACACTTCTTTCTTGTTAAGTGAATATTCACTCAGATTTCCGGAGAAAGCATATGAAGCTGAAGTCCATCGCTTACGACTACACATAATGGACTACATACATCGATATGTATAAATTCCAATAATTTAGTCGATCGTTCTTCTTTGGCCTTTATATGAAGTTTTAATTATCCCGAGGAAAGTCTCACAAGCGTCACTTGATCAAATCAAATACTCCCAAAATCCGTGAAAATGAAGTTTCTTCATGTTTTCTTTCCAATATAATTTAAACGGCGATGTCACTTCGTAAGTGATCTTCCAATCATTTGTCTTGCGACATTTTAGCATTAGCTTTATGGATGTAATTTCTCCAACTAGATTTGTAAATCATCCATCTTATATGGAATACAGTAATTATTTGAACAACCTTTGTTCTCATAATACATGATTTAAATAACAATTATTAAAACAAATCTTGAAGTCAAGCTTTGATGTCAACGAGAAATACAAACAACGGTTTGTTTGTTTTCGATGAACATCATCACATGTTATGTTGCTAGTTACTTAGGCCATTATGGTTTATGAATTGTGTCGTTCCGTATGAAATTTCATACCAACCAATTCGGTATCTAATACCCAAGAACCACATTGTTTAACAAGCAAACAATACAACCATGACATGTATATCATCTATATACCTAAACTGGATATTTCCAGTCTTTTCTTTTCTGCCAAATATATTTTATAAATTCTCTTTCAGCATTTCCTTTTCCTTTTAAAAAAGAATCTATCAACATCAACAGTGGCGCCATATATATGACACATATTCCAAAGCGTGTATATTCAAATAATAATACCTCTAGACTCGCACTTTGAAGTACATCACCATCATCAAATGATCGGCGTTCTTTCAAATTCCATTCTTTAGTAATATTTTAGTGTATTAAACACTTTACATACATATTCTATTCATCCTTATCGTGACGACTTTCATGATCAAGCTACTGTAACTTATAAAGGCGAATCATGAGTATAACATTACTTTCCAAAACCCTTTTGGATGATTAGGATGTCTAGCATCTCTAACATTTACAAATTCTCATCCAATATGAGAACATATATTATACTCTATTATATTGCAACCAAAACATTGTTTCAGATATCGTTATATCTGCCACACGTGATGGTTTCTGAAACAATTCTTTCAGCTCCTAGATTATCTCGATATTTAAATCAAGAATCATGGAGGCAAACATAATACTTTAGATACTAACACTGGAATTGTTACTCTCAATTTAATACTAATTATCAAATTTCATGGAGTAAGCAGAGTTTGTTGAAAGTTTGCAATAGGACTTTAAACTTTAGATTGACACTCAACACAATACGATATCAGTTCGTAAAGTAAATATCTAGAATTTTATAGTTCTATTATCTCAATTACAACTATGCATAAGATGGTGAACGAATGCCAATGACTACAAAAAATTATGCAAATTCACTTTGATTTAATTTATGATAAATTGAGTTCTGCTAATCCAAATTAGAAATGAACTCCCACTCAAAAAACGACATTCCTCATACCTTTTTGGTGATTATATGAACCAAATCAACTGCACAAGTCCGATCATCACGTGAGTCGGTGTAGCTTCAAAGGCGAGCATCAAATGGGCATCATATCTTTCACATAACTCATGCTTAAACTTTCGGTCCGTGTTCCGAGGCCATGTCTGTACATGCTAGTCTCGCCAAGTAAGAACCTTAGTATTTGCGTGTGTAACTGTCTTACATCCCCATAATATGGTCGTGGATCCAAGAACACCCGACCATCATATGATGTCTTGGAGCGACGAAACATAATCGATGCATACTTAAGGAAGAACACATTATTATCTTGATATTTAAATGAGGGGTCATCTTATTATGCTAATTAAACACCAAAAAAGAAATATAAGATGCAACAAACATCACATGTTAATAAGTGAAATGATATGGTTCCTGTATATGATCTCCATCATGTGCACCGTGGTATGATCACTATCATACCTCTATGTGTAAGACCAAGGTCTATGAAACTTACACGTAATGTGTGTTGTAAGAGTATCATCTCATACTTCTACTTTCAACATCACCATATCATAACACTAGCCCAGCAACAATCTAAACTAGACGCCTCTAATTTATCCATTGCAAGTTTTACGTGGCTTAGGGCTTTCGAAGATAGAACCGTTCTTACCTACGAACATGAACCAAAATGAGGATAACTAAATTGTTGACAACTCGTTGCAAATTAGATATTGACTATAGTAGGAGAGATAGACACCCGCTAGCCACTTATACAAAACTAGTTGCATGTCAAGCGTGGAGCATGTCTCATGTGCGAGGACATGTAAAGTTTGTTTGGGCCGCTTCATCCCACTATGCCACCAATATCCAAAGTACAACTAAGAAGCAATAAAATGATCATCATCGCCCACATACTCATATATGTACTACCCATGCAAAACATCTATGCATAGATCCGGCTCTGATACCACTGTAGGGTTCACAACATAGAAAACAAAAAAATCCTATGATGGGAACAACTATGTACCAGGATCTATCTACTAGATACAAACAACGGACGGATGTATATCCGTAGAGAACATACCCTTGAAGACTGATAAAGCTTAACAAGTCCAAACTTGTGGTTGATGTAGACGATCTCTTGCCGATCTCAAGATCGAGAGGAAATCCTAGCGCCGCAAACCGGCGGCGCATCCGTGCTCACACACACGTACGAGGCACCGAGCAACCTCTGCCTCCTCGCTCCAGTGATGCAGCGAAAGCACAACTCTTTCTTGCCGAAAAGCCATCGAGAACATGTATCTCGCTAGTCCGAGACCATGGGGGATAAATACTAGAGGGGGGAGAGATCCTTCACGAGGAGGTGTGAGTGAGAGAGAGGGAGGGGGCTCCTTTTATAGGGAGAGGGGGCACCCAAGGGGCCATGATCCAGCCAGGGGGCTGCCCCCTCCCCTCCTTTCATTCATGTGGGTGGACACTCCACTCACACAAAAGCCTTTTAATTTCCTCCACTCAAAAACCCACTCAAATTTCCATTAAATTTCCACCAAATTTAATGCAAACTCTCATTAAATAAAACTCCTTTTATTTATTTAGAATTTTGTCAATTACTTTAATGACAAACATTCACATATAACCCCTTGATAGTATTTCATTTCACATGCAAAAATACTTTCTGCAATTTCACCCAAAAACCTGTTTCGGTATATAGTGAAATAAATTCCTACGCTTGTTATTCTTTCCGGCATGAAACTTTTGCTCCCATTTGGATGTCAGTGTCTCTTAAGTGTGCCACCCTATGGTTCGTGAATAATGCGGACAACATAGAGACCCCTCTCTGATCAATAATCAGAAGCGGGATCTGGAGACCCATACTGACTCCCACACATTCAACGATGACTTTCTTGTGATCGTCGGAACCTTTTACGCTAGTATCTTAATCCTTTTGTTTAGCGATATATTACATGTTCGAGATTTGATCATCGGTATCTCCATACCTAGTTTGATCTCGTTACTGACATGCACTCTTTTCTTGTTCCCGTGATATAACATTCTAGTGATCAAATCACTTGCTTGCAAGCTAATCAATGTGATATCACCGAGAGGGCCCAGAGCATATCTATCTGTCATCGGGATGAACAAATTCTACTCTCGATCCATGGGCCTCAACATAACACTTTAGTAGTTTTGAACTCATCTTTATAATCACCCTGTTACGGTATGATGTTTGATGTTATCAAGAAACTCTTCCGGTGTTAGTGATTGACATGATCTCATGGTCTAAGGATTAGGATCACGTCGTAAGTTATTATAGCAATATAAACTCAATAAATTTGATCGTAATGCTATACTTCGGATGAATGTTCATCACACCATTACACTAATGTTGTGACCTCGTTATTAACAACATCCAATGTCCATGATGAGGAAATCTTTCATCATCTTGTTAATCAACGAGCTAGTTTATAAGAGAGGCATAACTCGGAACTTCCTTTTGTTTATTAAACACACATGTATTAGCGTTTCCGTATTAATACAATTATAGCATATAAAATAAACATTTATCATAAACAAGGAATACGATAATAACCACTTTATTATCGCCTCTTGGGCATATTCCCTTCAACATCATCCAGTAGTGCATCATAAGGGATTAAATTTCTAATCATTTTTACAATTTGAGTATTATATTTTTTTACTGAATACAAACTGTTTATGCAACAGTTCTAGCATATGAGATTTATATTTTAAGATATTGCTATTTTGCATGGAAATTATTGGTATAGATATTTGGCTTGAGGAAAACATTAACTAGCATATGAGTTGCTATTTGGCTTTTTTGTAGTGTTATATGGTTATAGCATTATGGCTATATGGTTAGATGCATATGGTATATCTCCTTTTGTCTCTAATGCTTTGCATTTACTTCCCCATGTTGTGTTGAGTATACGGCTATTATTGTCACATCCTCTTGAGTAAGAGCTACAACTCTAGCATGCACGTTAGGTCATATGCATGTTAGAGACGTCCATCCATTTGTTTTTGCTTTGATATTTACACAAATAAGAATCTTTGCATGTACATAATACAACACCTAACAAATCTATGACACTCTCTCCCACTCAAAGTTGTCAGAATCATGAGTTTTAATCGAATCAAAACCTCTATGGTAGGATCATAATTTTTAGTATTGTGAAATTGTAGATCCTACTTTGTAGAATCGTAGAATCGATCCACTCAATTTGAGTTGTAAAGTTGTAGAATCGTATGGTAGAATCATGATCCTGACAAATTTGCTCTCACTGCTTTTAACTCCCAATAATTGATTTTAAAGAGTCATATAATTTGGAATAATTATCAAATTAAAAATATTTTTGAACGAGTGTATTTATTTTGATTAAATATTTTAAACAAGCCTAAAATCAATAAAATTGAAACTTAAATTTCAAAACATAACGAAACAACGTTATTCACAGTGAAACGGACTATATTATTGGTTTCTTGTTTTTCTTTAATATATTTTATTATTTCAACTCGAAGGGATTTGTCAACTATTTTCTAAATATGATGGACAAAGTTTGGAACATAAAGGAACAGACTATTTTAGCAATAAAAACCACCAGGTCTCATATAGTTTTTTAATGTTTCATCAAGTTTTAGAAATTATTTTTCAAATATTGACAAAATGTAGTTAATATTAGTCTTATTTTGAAGCTCTCTCTATTAGAAACCAAGGTGTGAAAATTGTTTTTAAATTAAACTTGTAGTTCAAAATATACAAACATTTTAAATTATACAACATTTTGGAAGAAAAGAGGTTAATCTTACATAAAGGTTACATGGATCAGAGTAGAGAGAGAGTGGGGCCATGCACGCGATATGGCGTGCACGCCAGAATCGCCGCTCTCTCGTTGCAAACCCAAGTTTTTAGCAACGCACTCTTAGTCTTTTAGCATGGTTACATTTGTTATGAGTCCAAGTAGTCACCTAGCTAGAATTGTATCTTACATTTTAAGAGTAGTGTATATTATTTGACATTCTTCAGAAATGATTTTTTTTCTAAATATTTTGTACATGCAATAGCTCTGCTCAGAAATCAAGTCTCGCATTCATATGCTAGTTGCATCCTTTCCTCAAATAGGATTACATATTTGGAAACATATGATTACATCTTTGAAAAAATTTGCAAACTAATATAAATCTTATATCTCTATTTTTAGTTTATAATTTTTTATGGCATTCATTTAAGCTAGTTGATGTGCGATTGCACCTGCACACTTACTAGTATGAGAGGGATACCAATGGATAAATGAGTACTAGTGCAAATCCACAATAGACACGATGAAATACAACAAGATGGATATGATATGAGATGTAGGGATTGCTGGTGGCGATGGTGATATAACGGTTGATGATGGAGATGATGTCTAGATCTTCAAGGATCTTCACAGCGGTGAGGATCAGCGCTAATTCCTCCTCCAAATCTCTTTGGGAGGTGAGGTTTTGTGAACTATGTTGGTGCTGAATGTCGAACCCTAGATCTGTCTGTATGGAGTGAAAGTAGTTGACGAGGCGGCTCTAACGACACATGGTAATGCAGCATCTGTACTTACCAGTTCTCGCTAAAGGGTCTGGCTGCCCTCTGCGACTTGGATTTTCTTTCCAGATGCGTCGGGCAATATTTGGAAGGTATTTATTGCCTCCAACTATTTATGCCTAAAAATGAATTATTCAATTGATTTGTCTATTAACTCCTTTAATTCTGGGATCCTGTCGAAACAAGCACAAAAAGGTACGCGCGAGCACGGTAAAATGCCAAAATATTATTACTACTAATGCAAAAACATAGCATAAACAATTCATAAATGCACTCATCAATGATATAGTATTTGGGTTGGTCGAACAAGCAATACAACTCATACAGAGAACTCATCCTCACCTAGCTAATCAAATATGTGACCAAACAATCATCCTGGCTAGCATATCTATACCTAATCTATATCTATATCTATATCTATACCTAATAATAAAGGAAGGAGTGTTTCTTGTAGTACCTACACTTTTTTGGACGACTTTAACCCTATCAGTCCAAGTATATTACCCACCGTGCCATCCATAAGTTAAATAACGCTTTGTTCGGATAGATCGGTTCCAAAAGCCGACAGCCTCTGCGACAGCCCCGACGATCTTACCCGAGCTGGCCGCTGCTCCTAATGTCAATAAATAACGTCTCAGCAAGAAGGCAGAGTACACATACCCGTGCGGGTAGTCTGTCATCAGCGAGCAGTTTGGCCAGCCACATGAAATCCAGTATGTGCGGGCAGCCGTCGACGACGAGCAGCTCGCGTAGTCAACCTCTAAGCAAGGGCAAACCGAATTGCATGTCAAACTTCTTTTTCTTCTTTCGTTCAGCAGCGTACAACTTTTATACTACCTGAAATCGTAAACAAAAATGGCTCCTCACACGTAGTACCTTACCGGATACTACTAATCATTGACATGTACCAAAACGAGTTAGCTAGCCTCGAATTGATTTGAGTAATCCCTCCGTTTCGGTTTACAAGTCATGCACGTAGATTACATGATGCTCTATATAGCCCTAGACGTCGTTGTCTCGGCTCCGCTTGAGATCGAGAGGAGATCGGCAACAACGAAAACAAGGTGTTTCTCCGGGATTCTCTCCATGGTGCGCCCCGTATAGCCCTAGACGTCGTTGTCTCGGCGGTCGTCGGCACCGTGGCTCAATACATCATCCGCCGTGAAGACACCCGCTGCAGCGCCGCTGGTGTTGGATTAGGCAGGGGCATCTGGGAGGTTCTTCAGCTCAAGGCCTCAAGCAGCACCTGGCTGCACGTTCCATCGCCAGCCAAAATCCACGTGCCTTTGCTCTATGTACGTTGTCTCGCCTGCTTCATCGCTCAAGCAGCACCTGGCAGCACGTCCGCCTTCCGTCTCTTGGCCATCACGCAGGAATCAGGTCCAATTGGATATCCAGTTCAGTTTTACATCACGTCATGATCAGTTTGCATTAGCATTCAGGTCAAGGGTCTATTATTTAATTATTATTTATGTTCTCTTTTAAAATCATTTTCAGTCTTTTAGACATGAAAAAAAGAAAAATAGAATTTCTACTTTGAAATTAGAAAGTTATTTACTAAGTAACAAATAGGGATACCCTTCGGAAACAAACTTGCTCTTTCACAGCAACGCGCGGACATTTTGCTAGTAATAATAAAGCACGAAGTGTTTCTCTCGGTCCAACACTTTTTTAGACTCTTTTATCCTTCCACAAAACTACATAATACACACTAATACCATTGTACCGTTTCACTTCTGTTTTTTTCTAGCTCGTACGTCCAGCCCTAGAGAGCTGTTATTCAGTTTTTCACAATTTTTTCCCAGCTTGACCCGTACCTGTACGTATGTCCAGCCCGAGAGAAATACGTGGTCTCGCGTGCGCGTGGCTGGCGGCTTCTCACGTGCCTGCGTGCGATCCATGGAGATTGGCTCTTTTTGTTCCATTCAAACTTTTCATTTTCTAATTTTTTGTCTAAAATGTAAAAACAGACTAAGATTTCAATGTATATAATTAGAAAACATATATTAGGAAACTTGAACAACATTTGTAGTTGTTGCTTTTTTTTACAACTTCCAATTCAAACAAGAACAATTTAGCAACATTTGAAAAGTTTAACAAATCCTCCATCGTTTACTATTCCGTTGCAACACATGCACCAAATTTGCGTTGATTTTTTCATTCATGAGTGGTTCTATATTCCAGTTTTTTTTCCATGTTAACGCTGTTTTTTTTCCGCAGCAACGCGCGGGCATTGTTCTAGTAAGCTAAAAAACATGATATAGGGAACAAGCTTCAACACATGGAAAACCGAATACTTAACTTAGTGCAACTTGTTCCCCAGGTTTGCATATCCATAGGATAAGTTTTTTGCATATGAGCTTAACCTGAAACTTATACATGAAAATGGTTGATATAATCAACAAAATAATATAGCACAGCAGAACTCCTCGCCAGTTAGATATGTAAATCAAAATCTAGCCTAAACCTAAGGAGAAGTCAAACACCTGCACCCCGATACCTAATCATCAAAAAATAAGAGTCTTCCGCTGCATCAAAACCATGCTGCAACCAAAAAAGTACTCCCTCCGTCTAGAAATACTAGGAAACATACCCGTGCTTTGCACCGGGAGAAAAATCTATACTACAAAGACCTACAAAGTAAGTCGTCAAGGTCAGCTTTTTGTATAAATCAACCATATTAAGCATGTCCACCGCTCTATGGTCTGGTGTTCTACTCACTATTTCATCTGCCCGCTGCTTAATTGAGGGCACTCATACACATTTTTTAGAGGTGTGCACCGCCAAGTTGTCTCATTCCACTTTGTGTACATCTTTGCTTTAGCTGAGGCCAAGGAGTAGAGAAAGATTATAAAGACAGATAAAATATTGGAAGATTAATTTTGAATGCGTATGCATGTCATCAGCTCGATCATCCGCCGCTCCAACATCAGAGACACCAGGGCTTTCATCAAGAGGAAGATTTTTTTTTGTAAAAATGTGTGGTTTACAACATGTTTCTTTTATGCATCAGGATCAGCAACCAAAAGGGTCTCCTCCATCTGTAGAAATAGGAGAATATAATCCTAGAAAACACATGACTCGACACACAAATTTTAAAAATCAGGGAAACATTTAGCTACCCGAGGACATAGCGACATGAAAATTATGAACTCGTTTAACATAGTACAACCTTCGATTGCATCGACTCAGCGCACACCTACTGCCAAGTGCCACTAATCATCTACCGATCACTATACCATGCAATCACCGCAAAGGCACATGATTCATCAAGGTAAAACTTCAGAAACAAAGGAGCCGAAAGGATTGAACCACACATACCTTGTTGATCTCACCGTAGCCGACGAGCGAGTTGAGAAGGAGTGCGACCTACAACTCCGGCGGCCAGACCCACACTCTACTCATGCTCTTGCGCTCTGTCCTCCCTGGTCAATGAAAAGTCGTACAGTCACCTCTTCCTCCGGCGGCCACGCCCTTGGTACGATCAACACGCGCCAACCACCTCTCTTCACGACCGCTTGGCCTGACATCTACCCCTTGGGCGACCTTACGAGATCCCCAAACAAATCAAAGGAATAACAAAAAGTATAGCTAAAAGAATCGAGTCCGATGTGCTCAAGTAACAAAGGTTCATAGATGAAGATCATAGATTAGGAGTTCAGTAGCACGGAAGAGAGAAAAGCAACTAACACAATGCAATCACCTGATGTAGAATCCAACTTACCGCATAATCAAAGAATCAGATCAAAGAAAAACTAATTTGAGGATACCTTAAAACTCATGTATTTGTTCTTTGATGCAAACTTTTTCAGATCCAGATAACACACATATCTGATGGATATGATACATCCGTACGGACAAGTTCAGGAGCGATGTACGAGCACCAAGGTTGTGCTCACGTGAGGCTCGGTTTGACATCCGCGCCGAGACAACATGTCGGGGGGTTGACCTCGGGTAGGTCAGAGACGGGGAAAGACAGAGGTACAATCCCCGTCTGGTTTCCGAGTTAGTGTCTGGGTTGGCCGAATCATGAATATGCCGGGCCGAGGTACGGAGGCGAGAAGCCCGTGTATGTGTATCAAGTAGTTACCCGGCCGGGTTACTGCGAGGGTCGGCCGGGTTAGCCCGAGTGATCTCGATGCAGGCGAAGGACAAGCCGAGTTACGCAAGGTAAGGTAAGGCCGAGTGATACGAAGCTTGCAGGAGAAGGAGAAACCCAAGGTCAAACTATAGCTGCAGGCTAGAAGGAATCAGAGCGGAGCCAAGCACAAGAGACAAAGATGCAGAGGCGTCGGAGGGAAGAAGGAGGTCACGGAGGTGGCAGCCCGAGGCACGCAGGAGGGTCCTGGAGCCTTGCCGTCGTTAGAAGGGCGGAAAGGAGGCCGAACTACTATTTTGGGACAAGCATATTCCTCGAATATGCTTGCCTCGTCACCCTAAGGGCACCCAAGGCACTCCTTTATAAGGAGGCTTGGACCACGAGGAGGGCATCGACTCTTTTAGTACCGTTAAGGTGGTGAGATTCATCTCTTCTCCTCAGATACAGCTCGAGGAGCACTTGTAACCCAAAAGAAGAGAAATAAAGATCTTTGCCTTGACCACTTGAGTGTAGAATCAGTTGCATCTTCCCTCCCCAGATCCCACTAGCATCCATTGGCCCCATACTTTAGCCTACCCATGGCATCTGCCGTGCCACCACCACGACAGTTGGCACCATCAGGGCCAAGAGCGGTGCTAAGCGGAGTTATGATCCGGACGGGAAACTTCATCGACACGGGCGAGCGCGTTGTTTCTGGCTTGGTCCAGAGATTTGGTCTCTGCGACTATGTCAGCGACAATGCAGGAAGCTTTAGGGGGAAAACTCCCCCGCGCAATGGCGTCTTCATCAGCCTGGGCGAGCACAAGGTTTATGTCGGCGTCGACATCACCGGCATTTATCCCCACCAGTTGTTGTTGCGGGAGAGCCACCACTAAACGCGCAAGCCGTCTGCTCAAGGCACATCCTGCAGTAACGCCGAGGTGATGGTCGTGCAGAGCACAAGCCGGAGCAGCGAGCGGTCAAGCGGAGAACCGCAGCGCACAAGGCGCACTCTAAGCGCACCACGCAACCCATTGAGGTAATCCGCCGACAACCCAACCGAGCTACATGACACCACCCCAAAGGCACCAAGAGTGAGAGGGCCACCTGAAAGGCCGAGAACATTCTTGAGCGACCATAGAAAACTTGACTACGCTGTAGCGCCGATACTTGATCCGCAAATGCTCGAGCAGATTAGAAGAAACCAGCAAAAGGTGCCGGTAGAGGCCAAAAAGTATCGACCTGGAGTCTTTGAACAGACCACGAGAGAATATGCAAAAGCTAATAAGTTGATATCGCACCCGAGCGGTGGACGAATTAAGATTAAGAGTAAAGAACCTCATGGATGACATTAACAAAGAGCATGAAGCTCACGAGGCGAATCAGTGATTTGGGTTTGCCGAGGTGATACCCGCGAAGAACACGAGGCGGCAAATGTCGCAGATTGGAGTTAGAGGGGTTGACGGGAAGCCCGCGAAACAACAAGAAAGAGTGAATGAGCGTGCGCATCGAACCAAAGAAATGAGGAACTCGAACAAACCCGGCAAGGCCGGGGCCTCATGGATGGTTCATTCGGCAGCAGACTGCCTTATCCGCACAAGCCATCTTCACCCGGAAACAACGCTCGAAGAGACAAAGCAGTAACCTCAGGGAAGAGGAATAAGCAAATTGTTCCATATGATCCGGCAATGGCTGGAAAGGCAAATGAGAACAGAGGCAACGCAAGCCGATGTAACAGTGGGGAGAGAAACCACGGCCGTATGGAAAAAGAAGGCGGAGGCCGAGGCAATGGTGATCTCGGCAGAAGAGAACCCGCAAGAGGTAATCATGAAAACCAGACCCCGGCCGAAGTAAGGAGAGAGATGCCGCTCAACCCGCAACCAAGGCATGAACCACGACAGGAAAGAGAAGCGAGGCCAGCTCGCCACAATCAAATGAATGAAAGGATGGTTATTCCGAGGTGGAATACGCAATCCAGGGTGGAAATAACCACTATGGGATGCATGACAGAATCCTGTACAGAGATTTGCCAACAAGTGATGCAAGAGTGAAGCTGGACCGGCTATACCGGTCCGAGTTGTTGGAAGAACAGGGTCCACCAGTCCGGCATGTTTTGGACCACGGATCATGGGAACCACCGATCTCCGAACTTTCGATTAGCAAGAGGCACAAAACATACAATGGAAGTACCAAGCCACAAGATGGTTGATTGACTATGCCACCAGAAAGATAGCGGGTGGGAACTAAGATGGGCAAGGTCAGTATGTCCCACAAATGTTGGAAGGACCAGCCGGTATGGCTGAATAATCTACCAAAAGCGGTATCAACTGTTGGTTAGATTTCGAAGAAATGTTCGTCAGCAACTTTACCAGCACATACAAGAGGCCAAACAGGCCACAACAGTTAGCCATGTGCAAGTAGAGGACAAATGAAACAGATAGGGAGTTTTTGACTCGATGGTGCAACTTGAGAAACTCATGTGAAGGAGTTATCAAATCGCAAGCAATCGCTTGGTTCGCGCAAGGCTGCCGTTACACCGGTGTTGTGGCGGCCTGCAAAGATATATGCCAACCACATGCAGAGACTATCGAATAGCGGACTCCTATGCATTAGGCGACCCAACCCAACCGGAATTAATGTCAGATCATCGAGCAACAGGATCATTATGCGAGAGAATTGGCCGGGTCATCCAGCGTGATTTGAGGAAGAAGGAGAGAGGAGGCGGATTATAGATATAATTCGCCCAAGTGGCGGCGATAGCACAAGATCACCGAGTCATGGAGCAACTCAGCGGCGAAGAATGGACCTCAACAGTGGACATCAAGAAATGAGGAAAAGGCAATGGACCCCGAGCAAAAGAAGCAATGGCAAGAGAGGCCGAAATACACGTTCGAATCCATGTTAGATCAGCCGTGTAAGTTTCACACATCAAACCCATCCAGACCAGCCAATCATACGACCCACCAATGTGCATGGATGAAAAATGCGATGGGGAACCCCGCAGGAGTTCAGGCGCCCCATCAAGTGCAAAGAACATCACCGCATTAATGGAGCAAATACCACAATCGATGCTACCGCCTCCCGAGGTATGATAGCTCGGATCGGAGAGATGCAGTGCATCAGGTAATGAACCAGGTCCAGGATGAAAGGATGAATCCGGCAAATACCGGACGTAATGATTACAGAACATCATCGTCTTATTGTGTGTTCTGGCGGAACAGCAAGACAAGCGAGTGTGCGGCGGCATATGGAAGTAAACGCAGCGCGATACCAAGATACGTGCCATGGTCGCAGAGGTGACCGGAGCATGAAGGACCACCCCAAAATAATGCCAAGTCCAGGTCATATGCACTTGTGTTGGATCCGACGTTGGACCAAGCATCAACGTGAAGTTTTCAAAAGTACTCATTGACAATGGAAGCGATATCAACATCATGTACAAAGATACCATGCATAAACTCGGAATATCACGGAACATGCCGCAATCCACGAGGACCACTTTCCATGGGATAGTGCCGGCTTTCATGTGAGCCCATCGGTAAAGTCCGAGTGGACGTGTTATTCGATAAGAGATAATCGCAGAGCGTAAAATTTAGAATTTGAAGTGGTGGATCTGGAAAGTTGTTATCATGCTCTACTCGGACGACCCTTCGCCAAATTCATGAGCAGTCATATAAATTATCTCAAGATGAAGCTACCGGACCACGGGGTGATAATATTCGGGGATTACAAGAAGTCAATGGAGTGTGCTTCACCGGGTCTAATTTGGCCGAGTCATTGGTTATAGCAAGAGAAAAGAGAAGAATTCAAGTAGTAGCCTCGCTCGGCTGGCCCGAACATGTACCTGGCCAACCCTCATGGCAGTGTCTCTTTTCAGCCGACTAAAGAGACGAAGAAATTTCAGATTGATGAGCAATTCCCAGAGCGTACTGTTACTATTGGGGCAGGCCTGGATGCTAAATAGGAAGGCGATCTCACCAACTTCCTCCGTGAGAATCGGGACATATTTGCATGGTCAACTCAAGATCTGCAAGGTGTTCCGAGGGAGTTGGCTGAGCACTCTTTGAACGTCAGGCCAGGAGCAAGGCCGGTGAAGCAACCTCTCCGCCGCTTCGCCGAAGACAGGAGAAAAGTAATAGGAGATGAAATAGCTCGGCTCCTCGCAGCCGGGTTCATCATGGAGGTGCTATATCCGGATTGGTTATCAAATCCGGTGCTAGTAGAAAAGAAGAAAGATGACCCCAATGTAGCCATTGTATGGCGAATGTGTATCGATTACACCAACCTGAACAAGGCATGTCCGAAAGATCCTTTTCCATTGCCTAGAATAGACCAAGTCATTGACTCGACCGCTGGTTGTGAGCTGTTATCGTTTGTAGACGCGTATTCGGTTTTCCACCGATACCGTTAAATCCGCCGATCAAATAAAGATCGCATTTATTACCCGTCACGGGCTTATTGTTATCGCACAATGCCATTTGGCTGCAAGTGCGGGAAGCGACATATCGAGATGCATGCAAAATGCTGCATGATCGAGGGAAAAATGTACAAGTGTATGTGGATGACATGGTCATCAAAACTAAAGAGAGCAAAACATTACTAGAAGATATACGGACTTTGCGAACACGAGAAGGTTCGAATGAAGCTTAATTCGAGAAGTGCACATTTGGCGTCGGCAGAAAATTACTCGGTTCCTTGTATCCAATGAGGTATCAAGGCTAATCCAACAAAGATAAGAGCGAGAAAGAATGGAATTGCCAAAATGTTTGAATGATGTACAAAAATTCACGGTGCTGGCCTCGCTTAGTCGATTTGTATGTCGGCTAGGAGAGAAGGCGCTGCCGCTCTATCAGCTGATGAGAAAATCGGATAAATTCATTTGGACTCCACAGGCGGATCTCGCATTTCATGAGTTGAAAAAGATGTTAGTTACGGCACCCATTTTGGCTTCTCCATTATCAAAAGAGCCTATGTTACTCTATGTAGCGGCTACCAATAGAGTAGTTAGTACTGTAGTCGTAGTGGAGCGACTTGAAGATGGTAAGTCGATTGAGGCGATCTATTATCTAAGTGAGGTGTTATCCACTTCAAAGCAAATTACCCGCATTATCGAAGATGGCTTATGGAGTATATATGTTGGCAAAAGCTTAAACATTACTTGAAGAGCATCCCATCAAAGTAATCTGTGAGGCACCCATAGACATATTGAGCAACAAAGACGCAAGTGGCGAATAGCAAAATGGGCGATCGAGTTATCACCATAGCTCCACAGTTTGATAGAAGAGATGCAATCAAATCTCGGTTGTCGCCGACTTTCTCGTGGACTGGGCGAGGTGCGATGAGCCACCATTGCCGATCCAAATTCTTGGACAATGCATTTCGATGGTTCCAAACTAAGGAATGGTTTGGGAGCGGAATAGTGTTAACCTCGCCTAAAAAGACCAATTGAAATATGTATCAAATACATTTCTGCGATCAACAATGTAGCAGTATGAAGCGCTAGTCCATGGATTGAAAGTAGCAAAAGAAATTGGTATACTTGAATCTTATGCTATGGTGACTGGATCTAGTAGTACAAAGAAGTATCGGAAGTTGGGACGCATTAGATGCTAATATGGCTTTATCTGATTCCATGTGCAAAAAATCGTGGATACTTTGAAGGATGTGAATTTCACCACATACCTCGGGCAGAAACGATGCCGTGGACACATTGTCAAAATTAGGATCAACCCGAATCAATTCCTCCGGTGTTGCCACGGAACACCTCGAGAGACCGTCAATAATCCCATCACGATCCGAATCTATCTTTATCGAGAAATTCTGGAAGATCACACGCCAATGGAGGTAGATCCATGAATGACTCGGAACCCCTAAAGAGAGGGACGGTAGAGGTAAGCGCAATCATGGAGAGAGCCGAGATATATATGTCGAGAGAACATGGAGATGAGCGGTGAGATCACATCGAAAAAGTAACACCGTTATGGCGACCCATATTTTCTTATCTAAAAGGCAGCGATGTTGCTTAGAGTAATGAGGTATTAGCTAGACAAACCGTAAGAAGAGCAAAAGCTTATACAATCATAAACAATGAGTTGTATAAAAGAAGCGTCACAAACGTATTGCAGAAGTGCGTAAGTTCGACAGAAGGTCAGGAAATCCTTCTAGACATACACCAAGGAGAATGTGGGCACCATGCCTCATCTCGCGCCTTAGTAGCTAATGTTGGAGATATGGCCAAGAGGCAATAATAAAGTGGTTATTATCATATCTTCACACTTATGATAAATGTTTACATACCATGCTATAATTGTATTAACCGGAAACATTAATACTTGTGTGATTTGTAAACTAAAATAAGAGTCCCTAGTATAGCCTCTTGTTAAACTAGCTTGTTGGTTAATATATGATCATGGTTTCCTGATCATGAACATAGAGATGTTATTAACAACAGGATCATATCATTAGGAGAATGATGTGATGGACATACTCCTATAAATAAGCGTAGCATAAAGATCAAGTCATTTCAATAGTTCAATTGCTATATGCTTTCTGATACATAGTAACCTAATTCCTTCGACCATGAGATCATACATATCACCTTTACCGGATGGATGCTTTGATGACATCAAACACCACACCGTAACTGGGTGGTTATAAATGTGGCATTGAGTGTTCGGAAAGTATTGGTTGAGACACATGGATCAAGAGTGGGATTTGTCCATCCATATGACGGATAGATATACTCTGGGCCCTCTCGGTGGAATGTCATCCAATTAGCTTGCAAGCATGTGACTTGGTCACAAGGGATCACATATCACGAGAACGAGAAAAGAGTACTTATCGATGTGAGGTTGAACTAGGTATGCGAGATCTGAAGCGATCATAACCTCGGATAAGTAACATATCATGAGACAAAGGGAAATTGGTATCGTATGTAAGTGGTTCATTCGATCGCAAAGTAATCGTACAAATATGTAGAGCCATATGAATTTCAGATTCCTCTATTGGTTATTGTTCGAGAAGTGTCTCGATCATGTCGCATAATTCACGAACCGTGTGGGAGACACACTTAAGGATTGACGTTGTTTGAGTAGTTATGGTATTATGAGAAAGAGACCAATGTTGTTGGTCTCGGATGGGATCCGGATATCATGAGGTGATCCGGAATGGTCCGGAGAATAAGATTCATATAAGGAAAGTCCGTTTGAGTTCGGGAATGATTAGTGTTTTCATCGGGAATGTTCTAGAAGGTTCGGATTGTCCGGCACTCCGGGGAGGGTACATGAATGTGTCATTACATATTGAAATGATTGCATCATGTACTAAGTGTTATGCTGTCCCAAATAAAAGATTAAATTGAATCCTAAAAGCAGAAAAGTCAAATGTCCGGTTTGAAAGTCAAGCGGCTAAAACAAGAAACTGGGAAACAAGCAAGAGAGTTGGAACCGACTTGGAGGAGGTTTCTCCTCAAGCCGAGGCCAGCCCTAGGCGAGTTGGGAGGGACTATCTCTCCCTCCAGCCCCTCCCATCTATATAAAGAGGCGGGGCTCCTCCTAGAACACACAAGTTCCTATCTTCTACCTCCGGTTTAGAGCCGTTTTGGTTTAGAGCTTCTAATTGCTTTAGCCTGCGGTTTAGAGCCTTCTAATTGGTTTAGAGCCTTCTAATTGGTGTGTCTAATTACCAGACCACTAATAGCCTCTCTCATAAGCTCCACCATACTGCACGGCTTAAGGCGAAGCCTGCAGGATTCCCTCTACTTAGGTACCACGCCGTTGTCTTTTGAATCGCGAGAGAGTGCTACAACCTCCGCTTCTTTGGAACAAGGGAGAGGAAGGTCTTCGTCGAGTACAACGTGTGACCATTGCGGGGCGCTTCCGAGCGTGGCGGAAGGATCGTCTACGCGATCTTGAGATCGGAAGTGTGACTACATCACCCACGAGAATCGCTCTCGTTAACCGCTTTGGAATCTTGAGGTAAGTTATTCCATCGACTCGTTGCTACAATCTAGTAGATAGATCTTGGCTTGTTTGTTTGTATGCGATAGAAAATTTTTGTTTTCCATGCTACGAACCCCTACGATGTATCGAGCCGTGTCTATATGTAGATATGTTGCACGAGTAGAACACAATGGTCATTGTGGGCGTTGATGCTTTTATTGTCGATTGCTTCTTGTGTACTTTGTATCTTGCGGTATGTTGGGATGAAGCGGCCCAGGCTAACCTTACATGACATCATTCATGAGACTTGCTCCACGCTTGACATGCAACTTGTATTGCATAAGTGGCTTTGCGGGTGCCTGTTTCTCCTAGCATAGTTAAGATCCAATTTACAACGGGTGATTGACAATACTAGTATCAATGTTGTGGTTCTTGTTCGTAAGTTATAGCGACACTTATTGAAAGCCCCAAACCACGTAAAATATGCAAAGAAAGTAGAGGCGTCTAACTTTGTTTTGCGGTGTCTTGTGATGTGATATGGCCATGATTGTGATTATATATGATGTATGGATTGTTCCTTATTGTAAGTTGGCAACGGCGGGGAAGCCATATGGTTGTCTTTAATTTATGTTAAGACCAGCGTGTCTATTCAAAGTAGTTGTAATAGTTGAAGCGGTGGGACAACCATGGAGGCGTCATTGACCTTTATGCAATGCGGTGATGATGGAGATCATGTTCGTCTTGGAAGATGGAGATCGGAAGCACAAAGAAGAAAACCATATCATATCACATATTATGAATTGCATGTGATGTTAATCCTTTATGCATATTGTATTGCTTAGTAGCGACGGTAGCATTATAAGATGATCCCTCATGCACATGAATTTCAAGTCTTAAAGTGTTCACCCTTAGTTAGCACCGTTGCTAAAGCTTGTTGTTTGAAGCACCACGTGATGATCGGGTGTGTTAGTTTTACGCAAGTGTATACAACGTGAGCAAGCAGATTTGCTCATGCGAAACTAAGGTTTGATCTTGTGAGCCTAGCATGTACGGACATGGCCTCGGGAACACGGATTAGAAAGGTAGAGCATGAGTCATATAGTAGATATGATGAACATGTGGAGTGTTCTCCATTGAAGCTACATCAACTCGCGTGATGATCGGTTGTGATGTGGTGGATTTGGGTCGTGTGATCACTAAAACAATGTGAGGGATATTGTTTTGAGTGGGAGTTCACCTAGATTAATTTAATTATTAATTAGAACTCAATTTATCATAAACTAAATCAAAGTGAATTTGCATAGTTGTTGTAGTCATTGGCATCCGTTTACCACCTTGGCTTAGTTATAATTGAGATGATAGAGCTATAGAATTACAGTTAGTTACTTTACGAACTGGTATCGTATTGTTTTGAAGTGTTAATCTAAAGTTTAAAAGTCCTATTGCAAACTTTCAGTAAGTTCCGGTTACTCCATGAAGTTTAATAATTGGTATTAAAACAAGAGTAACAATTCCAATGTTAGTATATAAATATCATGTTTGTCTCCACGATTCTTGATATTCAAAGAATTCTCTTAATATCAAGGTTATCTAGGATCTGAAAGAGTTGTTTCAGAAACCATGATGTGTGGAAGATATTGTGATATCTGAAACAAAGTTTTGGTTGCAACATGATAGAGTATAATATGGCAAAAGTCATGTTCTCATATTTGATGAGAATTTGCAAAAGGTTGGAGACACTTGTTGTCCTGATCCTCCAAAAGGTTTTGGATAGCAACATTATACTCATAATTCATCGTTATAAGCTAAAAGTAGCTTGATCATGGACGATTCCATGTTAAGGGTGAATATTTGATGTAGGTAAAATGTTTACTACACCAAGAGATTACTAAAGAAAGGAATTTGAAAGAACACCAAACATTTGATGATGGTGATCTACTTCAAAGTGCAAGTCCAAAGACATTGGTATTTAACTATACGCTTTGGACTATATGTCATATGTATGACTCCACTGTTGATGTTGATAGATTCTTTCAAGCGAATAGGAAATCTTGAGAGAATCTCATAAATATATGGCGAAAGGAAAAGACTAGAATTGTTCGGTTTAAGTATATAGATGATATACATGTTATGGCTATATTCTTTGCTTATTAAACAATGTGGTTCTTAAGTATTTAATACTGAATTTGTTGGTATGAATCGTCATACGAAACAACAAAATTCATGAACTACAATGGCCTAAGTAACTAGCAAAAGAATATGTGATGATGTTCATCGAGAACAAATAAAGGGTTATTGTGTTGCTCGTTAAACATCAAAGCTTGCCTTCAAGATTTGTTTTATCGGTATTATGAGAACAAAAGGGTTGTTCAAATAATTGCGTAATCCATAAAAGATGGATGATTCACAAAATCTCGTTGGAGAAATCACATCCATAAAACTAGTGCTAAAAATGTCGAAAGACAAATGGATTGAAAGGTCACTTAGGAAGTGACATCGTTTAAATTATATTGGAAAGAACACATGAAGAGACTCCATGTGGATGGAATTTTGGAGTCTTTTGATTTTTGATCACATGGCTTGTGAAACTTTCCTAGAGATAATTAAAACTTCGTTCATAGGCCAAAGGGAACGAATGACTAGCTTATTGGAAATTGTACATATTGTTGTACAAAGACCATCATGTGTAGTCAAAAGCGATGGATTTCAACTTCATATGCTTTCTCCGAGAATTTGAGTGAATATATGAATATTTACTTAATAAGGATAAAGTATGAAACACTTGAAAAGTTCAAAGACTTTCAAGATGAAGTGCAAAATCATAGTAACAAGAATATAAATAGTTTATGATAAAGATCATAAAGGGAGATATTTGAGTTACAGAGTTTAGCATAATATCTAAGATTTAAGGAATTGTTCCGTGGATTTGCATTTCCCGAAACACCATAAGGGTATGGGGCGTTTGAGGTATGTAATTAAACCTTGTTTGACATGGTAAGATCAAAGGTATAATTCATAAAAACTGCCATTATATTTTAAAAGATTAAAAGCTTTAGAGATTACCGTTTTTCCACTGAAAAGAGCTCCATCATAATCCGTTGAAATGACACCATATAAAGTTATGGTTTGGGATAAAACCCAAGTTGTCCTTTCTTAAACATTGGTATGCTTTGCATAAGAAAGATGTTTGCAACCAAAGTCGGATAAACTGTCTTTGTATGTTATTTGAATAATGTTAAGTATTCCTCCATAACACCGGAGACAAAAGTGTTTGTCACTTAAAGCGTCAAGTTTCTCTGAGAAGGAATTTTTCGTGAAAAGTTAAGTGGGAGGACAATAGAACTTTGATAAGGTTAAAGAACCTTAGCTATATGTGCAGAGTTGCATAGAAAAGTGTTCCAAGGCGACAACAAAGCTCATGGCTCACGTACCTCAAGGTTGTGGTCACGAAGATCTAAGTTCCTATTGAAACAAGTAGATCGGGTAAACAATCAAATACCAAGATTTGAGGTTGAATCATTATTCGAGAATAATGAACCGACTACATGCAAAGAAGCGATGATGGGCCCTGACTCCGTAAAATGGCTTGAAGCCATAAAATACGTGATAGTTCCATACACGAGAAATCAAGTTTTGAACTTGAAGGATCCTCGAGAAAGGTGTAATACTTTATAGTTGTGTCTGGATCTATAAAGAAATAGACATGGATGTTTCACATCTATGAAATAGTCGACATGTTGGGAAAGAGTTCACAACAATGTTCAAAGGTTGTATATGACAAGATTTGATCTTTCATAGCGATGTTTAGTCTAGACGGATTAATGTAGCAACCACTACATATAAATTTTTTTATATGGTAGTTGAATAAACAAAACAAGTTCTTCTAATAGAATTGTTACCTAGGGCGTGTGCATGGCCAGCGGTCCAAAGGGTTTAGTTAAATTCAAGGGATGCTAAAAACATATGCAAACTTCAATGGTTGAAGTAAGCGTGGCGGAGTTGGAATCTTCACTATGATGAAGCTTAAAGGAGTTTTAAAAGTTCATTAGAGACAATGAAGATGCTTGCATTTGCAAGAAATTAAGTGGGAGCGCTAAGACATATTTCTAATACATTATGTGGAGGACATATTGTTGATTAAAAAGATGTATCTTTTATTAACACATATTAAGAATTTCATCGATGAAAGACTTAGGCAAAACCAAATATTTGGCATCAATAGACGCTAATATGGTTGTACGAAGTACATAGACAAGATATTGAATGAGTTCAATATAGAAACTACAAGAGAGGTTCTTGTCACGAGAAAGGATTGAATAAGTTCAATGTTGATGATATATTCAAGTGTATTGACATTTGGTAAAGTGAAACAAATAATCAAGTATAGATTGATACTTGATGTATAAAATCACAAAGAGTATTTATATCATCTTGTGATATGTACAAATCGGATATATCCTATGCTCTAAATGTTGTGAGCATATACGAATGATTAAATAAGATGATCATTGGACAATAGTAAGGATATTCTTATGATCTTTTGGAAGAACTAAGAGTATAATATTTGTAGAAGTGACAAATAGATGGTTAGTTCATTGTAAAAGTACTACATTGATACTAGTTTTGTCACAAAGTACAAATTAAGTTTATCTCAATCTAAACTAAAGGGTGGCACAATATAATGGAAGGTGAGTTCCATAATGGATTTGGATGAGTTCCAAAGTTAAGACATTGTGACAGATACTACAACAAAAGGCAAGTATATAACTGCTATTTTAGCGACAAAGAGGGCATTTGTGTCAAGTAGTTTGTTATCAAACTAGGTGTAGTTCACATTGGGATAATACTATGAAGATATATTGTGCGACAATATTATCAACATGTTTTAACCCCAAAGAGCTAAAGGTCACACGAAGACCAAATTTATACAAAGCCATCTCATTAGAGAATGAGTGATGCGTGAGAGGCATAAAGACATGCAATTACACACGGACCTGGAAGTGTCAGATCCGGAGATCAGTTGACCACTAGCAATCGTGTACATACAACACCGGGAAGCCATAGGTGTTGAATACACAAAGGTTTGAAACTAGATTATTGACTCTAGTGCAAGTGGGAGACTGTTGGAGATATGCCCAAGAGGCAATAATAAAGTGGTTATTATCATATCTTCACACTTATGATAAATGTTTACATACCATGCTATAATTGTATTAACCGGAAACATTAATACTTGTGTGATTTGTAAACTAAAATAAGAGTCCCTAGTATAGCCTCTTGTTAAACTAGCTTGTTGGTTAATATATGATCATGGTTTCCTGATCATGAACATAGAGATGTTATTAACTGTGGCATCCCGCAAAACCACTACTAGAAAATCGTGTTGAATTTGTGCATTGCATCGTCATCATCATGCATTGTTTGCCAAAACTATTTTCGCAACACCCGTTTTGTTTTCTAAAACGCCCCGTCTTTTATTCAAACACCAAACACCGGGTCTCCGGAATTATTTTTGTTTGTTGCTATCGGTTTGCAAATGGTGTTATTAAAACAAATAAAATTTATATTTATTTTTGCGGGGCAGTCGAACGGGCCGATTGACCCGAACGACCACCCCTGTTTATTTTAAAACGGTCCACCCCAACCAGCCCCATCTAAATCCTAAATCCACCAACTAGTCTACCCCCACCCCTTGGCCACATCACCTCAGCCTATCCCCTAGTGACACCTCAACCCTCTCCTCCCCTAAACCTATCAACCGCCGCCACCTGGCCAACCACACAGCCCACCTCTCTCCCACAGGCCCCGCCCTCCACACACGCAAACACGCACACACTCACCTTGCACCCACCTGACCCCACATCACTCCCACCCGGGCCCCACCCACGTTCCCCACGCTGCAGCCTCCCATGCAACTCCCTCTCTCCCCCACGTCTCCTCCTCCTCTGGCCAACTGCCTCCACCCCCGGCGCCGGCGTCGCGCCTCGCCCCTCGAGCACCCGCCCGCTCCTACCCGCCCACGCGCTAGCCTCCGCCCTTGTGCCACGCCACCTCCCGTGCCTCTCCTCCCAGGCAGCCTTGCGGCTCGCCTCTCCCGCCCAGCCTTGCCTTGCCGTCGGCGGCTCGTCCTAACCTGCTGCCTCGCTCCCTCAACCTCCCCAGGCCTTCCCGCCCAGTACCTCTGCGCCCCGCCACGAGCTCCGCCCCTGCCGCTCGGCCTCGGCCCCTCGGCCCGCCCTCCTCCGTCACCCCTCTCCGCCCTTGCCCGGGCGCCTCCCAGCACCGCAGCCGCTCCCTCCTCCGGTCCACGCCTTGCCAGCAGAGCCCCTCTCCACACGCGCGTCCCCAACCCAAGCTCCGCCCCGGCCCTTTCGCCCGCTCGGCTCCGGCCGCCCGCCCAGCTCCTCAAGCGCTCCAGCCCCTGCCCAGTCCTCATGCGCCCTCCTCCCATTGCCAGCCCGCCAGTACCCGTCGCCCTTCTTCTGCCCAGCCCGCCGTCGCCATCCTCCTCCCGCGGCCTTCAGCCCTCCGTCGCCATCGTCATGGACCCTCCCCAAGCTCGCCATCACGCCCCGAGCGCCTCGCTCTGCAGACAACTACCCAGTTTCATCGCCAAGAAGGTGTTCAACAAGGTGCCATGGTGGTATTCCACGGCGCGGAACCCGATCGACACGGCAAAACAAGATGGCACCGCAAGATCGTCACGGGACAACATGACCCCCTCGGGCCTCAAGATCTACTTCTCGGGATCCGGAGACCGATCCCCAAACCGAACCCGGCAAGCGGCGAACCCGAGACCTCAAAGCGGAACCGGAAGACCGGACGTCGAGATCACGAACCCGTTCCGGGAAGTCCGGACCAGCGACCGCCAAGAACGCCACCGGTCCAACAAGCGCGTTCCGGACACCAAGTACTGTTTCCATACGACAAGGCCCTAGCAGCAGAACGAACCCGTGGGACCGGCAAGATCTAGCCGACGACAAGAACGACATCGACCGGAAGCATCCGCCCGACGCTAGACCAAGTCGCCTCCCGGGCATGGGTCCCGCGAGACGCCAAGACCGACAACATGACCCCAAGTCCCGCACCCGGATGCGCCAAGACCGACCCCGGAGCCGAGAACGGACCGTCGAACCCTGGACCCTGTCGAACCCCGAACCCCCGGATCCCCAAGGTCGTCGAGCCCCCTCTGATGTGTGACCCTTTCCTCGAACCCTATTTTTATAACATAATAACAACTTGTTGCATATTAAATTGTCCTTCTCGCATGCATATCTGTGGTTTGGGGGCCTTATGCCGAATTCACCTCATAATTAAATATGGGGCCATATGCGGGCAAATCCAGTCTCATATCGGCCTCATTTAAATTGGTGTAGCGAACCTGGTACTATATTTTGCCATGTTCAAACAACATTTAAATTGCGGGGGTTCTAAATAACTTGAACCGTTTAATTAATTGTCGGGACCCCGGTTCCGCTTAATATGACCTAATTGCACCGCATCTTTGCCATGCCATGCATCATACATGCATCATGCCGATCTTCTGCCGTTGTATTAAATATTGCATCCGGTGTTTCTTCTAGTGTTTTGCTTCTTCGCGGATAAGACCGTTGAGTTGATGTGAGCTTCGTCCCGATCTTCGGTCGAACCTTCGACAATGTTTTCAGGCGAGCATCTCCCCCTTTCTACCTATCTTACTTTTATAATCTTTATTCCCTCCTGTTGATCTATTGCTACCTGTGTTGCGATGCTTTAGTTTCCGTACCTGTGATATACCGTGCAGCCCTATATTGCCTTGGACACATCCTATTGCCTGTTGTTTGGTAGATAGTTGGACTTGTGCGTCGTAGTGCTTGCTCAAGTGCTGATGTGTGTCGTCATATGCCCTAGTTGCTGATGTATTGCCGCATGATGATGTTGGAGATGGTGCTAGTTTTACTTATCGTCACTTTAATTTCTGTTTAACAACTAAAATTGAAATAAGCAGAGGCATCGGTGGGTGATAGATAATATTTGGTTTCCGAACGCCCACTTGTGTCCCGTAAGACCCCGAGTACTTGATACCTGTTCCTTGATTTATCGCGCTATCCACATCCGGGAGGTATATGGGACCCCTGAGCGAGCTTGATTCATTCTTATTTCTTGGGGCCACAAACTAGTTTGAGGTTTTATTTACGATCTGTACTTATGCCATGCTACCGCTTTATTTACGATTGTGCGAGGAGCACCTTTGTCTATTTAGGTAATCGGAATGTTTACGCTGTATCGACAAGCCCAGCCACACTTCCAGTTCGATTACTGACCATTATCGCAACTTGAGGCCGTCTCGGAGCTTGCTTACTCGTTCGGGATCTACTCAAAGGGTGGCCTGAAATATTCTGAATCCTGTGATTGTTCGGTCGTGAAAGCCTCGTTGGGTTTTGATTTGGTTTTCGAGGTTGATCGGCGTGTGTTGCTATTGGTGCACCCCGCGGGTAAAACTTTCAAAGCCGTGTCGCGGATATGGACGACTTGGAGCACGATATCTCGATCATAGACAAGCATAACTAAAGTTTGCTGCTATAAATTTGACTTATAATGACTAGTAATCAGCTTCACTATAACGGAATGGCTAAATAATACCCCCACAATTGCTTGTTTGGTTGTCGCTTGCGACAATTGTACTGACTAGTAAATCTTGCAACTTCTAGCGGAATGGCTGAATAAAAGTACCAACAACTTTGGGTTTTGGGTTATCTCATGATAAATGTATCGACTAGTAAGTGTTGCCACTATAACGGAATGGTTAATTAAAAGTGCCCATTGCTTATTTTATCGGCGATTATCTAAACTGACTAGTAAAGTGCCGCTATAATTGAATAAGTAAACGCCAAGCGTGTGAGTTCCTCGATTGACTTCCTCGATCGGTGTCGAGAAACACCAGGATGGGTTTGTTTGGTGTTAGCCGGAGTTGGATCCGGATAGGTCAATCTTATCCCTCTCGATAACCGATTATATCGAGTCTCTATAGGTTGTTTAGTACATCTTTATGCCGCTTGATCCACCATACCTATGTGGCGGACCGGCATTCTAGCCTCGCCCGTGTCTTGGCCTCGATCTTGGCCTCCTCTTTTCCTTTGCCCTTTGTGGCACCTTTTGTTTAAGCAGGTTTTGAGATCGGCCGTTAGGGTTACCCTTCCGGCTTGGCTGGCAGGGTTATGGGCGCCATTGGTTATTCTTGAGGCTCTTAGCCCCATTTGCTTCTTGTCGTGGTGGACGCACTATCGTTTTCAAGGTGATTTGGATCTTTGTATATTATATCGTATTCTTGACTCTTTGAGTCGTTATATATATCCGTTACTGTGGGTCCCATCGAGGACTGTGTAATGTTATTACTTCATTTTCCACCCTTGCAAGTGCTGGTGAACCTTTTGAATCGTTTCTATGCGGGTTTGGTGAATTTTGCTCAAACTTGCATAGGTCCGATTCTGAGGGTGTTACATTAACAACAGGATCATATCATTAGGAGAATGATGTGATGGACATACTCCTATAAATAAGCGTAGCATAAAGATCAAGTCATTTCAATAGTTCAATTGCTATATGCTTTCTGATACATAGTAACCTAATTCCTTCGACCATGAGATCATGCATATCACCTTTACCAGATGGATGCTTTGATGACATCAAACACCACACCACACCGTGCGGGTGGTTATAAAGGTGGCATTGAGTGTTCGGAAAGTATTGGTTGAGACACATGGATCAAGAGTGGGATTTGTCCATCCACATGACGGATAGATATACTCAGGCCCTCTCGGTGGAATGTCATCCAATTATCTTGCAAGCATGTGACTTGGTCAAGGGATCACATATCACGGAACGAGAAAAGAGTACTTATCGATGTGAGGTTGAACTAGGTATGCAGAGATAAGCGATCATAACCTCGGATAAGTAACATATCGTGAGACAAAGGAAATTGGTATCGTATGTAAGTGGTTCATTCGATCATAAGTAATCGTAGAAATATGTAGAGCCATATGAATTTCCAGTTCCTCTATTGGTTATTGTTGAGAAGTGTCTCGATCATGTCCGCATAATTCACGAACCGTAGGAGACACACTTAAGGATTGACGTTGTTTGAGTAGTTATGGTATTATGAGAAAGAGACCGAATGTTGTTGAGTCTCGGATGGGATCCGGATATCATGAGGTGATCCGAATGGTCAGGAGAATAATATTCATATAAGGAAAGTCCGTTTGAGTTCGGGAATGATTAGGTGTTTTCATCGGGAATGTTCTAGAAGGTTCCGGATTGTCCGCACTCCGGGAGGGTACATGAATGTGTCATTACATATTGAAATGATTGCATCATGTACTAAGTGTTCTTGCTGTCCCAAATAAAGGATTAAATTGAATCCTAAAACAGAAAAGTCAAATGTCCAGTTTGAAAGTCAAGCGGCTAAAACAAGCTGGGAAACAAGCAAGAGGAGTTGGAACCGACTTGGAGGAGGTTTCTCTCCTCCAAGCAGCCAGCCTAGGCGAGTTGGGGAGGACTATCTCCCTCCTGGCCGCCAGCCCCTCCCATCTATATAAAGAGGCGGGGCTCCTCCTAGAACACACAAGTTCCTATCTTCTACCTCCGGTTTAGAGCCGTTTTGGTTTAGAGCTTCTAATTGCTTTAGCCTGCGGTTTAGAGCCTTCTAATTGGTTTAGAGCCTTCTAATTGGTGTGTCTAATTACAGACCACTAATAGCCTCTCTCATAAGCTCCACCATACTACATGGCTTAAGCGAAGCCTCGGATTTCCCCTCTACTTAGGTACCACGCCGTTGTCTTTAGGAATCGAGGAGAGTTCTACAACCTCCATTTTCTTTGGAACAAGGAGAGGAAGGTCTTAACGTAGTACGAGCGTGTGACATTGCTGAGGAGCTCTTAGGAGCAGTGGCCGGAAGGATCGTCTCACGCGATCTTGAGATCGGAAGTGTACGACTACATCACCCACGAGAATCTGCTCTCGTTAACCGCTTTGGAATCTTCGAGGGTAAGTTATTCCATCGACTCGTTGCTACAATCTAGTAGATAGATCTTGGCTTGTTTGTTTGTATGCGATAGAAAATTTTTGTTTTCCATGCTACGAACCCCTACAGCTAAGGCATTCAGGCATGGATTTTATTGGCCAACGGCATTGAAAGAAGCAAAATAATTAGTTAAGAAATGCAATGGATGTCAGAGATACGTAACCAGAATACATATGCCGTCGACCGAGTTAAAAACAATACCCATCACTTGGCCATTTTCTGTATGGGGTTTAGATATGGTGGGACCGTTCAAGCCGGCGCGAGGAGGAATGACCCACATATTGGTTATGGTTGACAAGTTCACAAAATGGATTGAAGTAAAACCAATTAAAAAGTGTGATGGGCACACAGTAGTGAAATTTCTCAAGGATATCATCTTAAGATATGGGTACCCGCACAGTATTATTACGGACAATGGCACAAACTTTGCAGAAGGAGCTTTCGCTAGATTTTGCCGAGAGAAGCACATAAGACTAGATATTGCCTCTGTGGCTCACCCATCATCCAATGGGCAAGTGGAAAGGTCTAATGGACTGGTGCTATCAGGAATAAAACCACGACTTGTCGAACCATTGCAAAGGTCGGCAGGATGTTGGATCAAAGAAATCCCAGCCGTACTATGGAGCCTCCGGACTACTCCGAATAGATCAACATGCTATACTCCATTCTTTCTGGTGTACGGGGCAGAGGCCGTACTTCCAGCCGACATAATATATGACTCGCCAAGAGTTGCTCAGTACACAACCTCAGAGACAAATGAGATAGCTCGGCAAGATGCCGTAGACCTGCTGGAAGAAGCCAGAGAGTTTACATTATCACGATCGGCTATTTATCAACAGAACTTGTGGCGGTATCACAACAAGAAAGTGAATCCAAGAGTATTCAAAGAAGGAGATTTGGTCCTCCGACTCGTGCAACGCACGGCCGGCATGCACAAGTTGTCACCCCATGGAAGGACCATTTATTGTGAGCAAAGCGTTGCACAATGATGCCTATTATCTAATCGGCCTCGTCCCGGAGAACAAAGCGAACAAAGTGGCGAAGAAAGCAAGCGTCCAGAATGTGGCTTTACTTGCCATTCTACTCGTAGCATTATATCTCAAAGTCAAGATCCAATGATGTATCCGAACCTCGGCCGGAAAGAACTCGGGACGCCATATGTTATATCTATTTCGTGTTATGTATTTGAACCTCGGCGCCCAGAGCAGTGACTCGGGGACTGCCATATTTTATATCAATTTCATGTTATGTATTTGAACCTCGGCACCCGGAGCAGTAACTCGGGGACTGCCATATGTTATATCTATTTCGTGTTATGTATTTGAAACTCGGCGCCCGGAGCAGTAACTCGGGGACTGCCATATGTTATATCTATTTCGTGTTATGTATTTGAACCTCGGTGCCCAGAGCAGTGACTCGGGGACTGCCGTATCTTATATCAACTTCATGTTATGTATCTGAGCCTCATCGCCTAGAGCAGTAACTCGGGGACGGCCATATGATATATCAATTTTATATTAATATCTAAACCTCGGCATCTAAAGCAGCGACTCGGGGACTACCGTATGCTACCTCAATCTTATGCTGAGCGCACCCGTATTAGTCTTATACTACCTCTGAAATTTGATTTACATATCGAAGTTTCGCACAATAAACAATGATCCAGCGATTGCTATATATTTTCACAACGAAGTAGTCAATCTCTGTTCAGAACAGATCAATATTATATGATATTCAGAGCTCACGCCTGGATAAAACCATAAAAAATAGAGGCAAAGATAAATCCTAAAAGGTCAGGAAGTTGAGGGCCAACAAAGCAAGAATTCAGGCGAACACCCACTTAACCGAATGTCACAACAGTACACAGCAAAAGAAATTTGAATCATACAGAGAGTTGACAAATATTTCGCCTACATAATACGCCCGGCATGCCAGGGATCGGAAATAACTTAGGCGTTGTTCGTTGGGGAGGCAGCAGCTTGCTCAGGTGCGGGGCACTCCGAGGTAGGAGGAACTTCGAGGTTGCCTCGCCCTCCGACCAGTGCAACTTCAGCGGAAGTCCGAGGTTGCTCGGGAGCATCGGTCCGCGGTAAAATGCCGTACCTTTGGAAGAGGACCGCGCCCGTTGTCCGAGCTTGAGTGAAGCTATCGAGATGCGGCGAATCATTTTCACCCTCCCGCTCGGTAGAATTATCATCAAAGCATCCTCGGCTACAACCTCCTCATCCGGTCGAAGAAAACTCGGCCCTTCATTCCAAGTATGCACGTCGGTACTCGGCGAGTTGGAAGGCCCGAGCTTGCGAAGAGCAACAAAAGTGGGATCCTCAACCCAATGGGAACCAAGTCATAAATTTCTCAGGATGTCAAGAGAGATGTCTTCATACCATGACATGATAACAGTAAGGGCCATATCGGCACCAGCACGCCCAGCGGATTCCCTCCAAAGACTTAACTGCCTCTCAGATGCCATTAGTCTTTTCACCAATAACTTGACTTCGTTGATATCGAGTCCCGGTATTCGGCGTACATAGTAGCTCGGATAGCGGCTTGCACCAAGTCCCGCCCATAATTTTCATCGGACCAAGCTGCGCACCAGCAACCAAGTAATCCTCCATTGAATACTCCGAATCAGTATGAGTTCACCTCGGCGCGAGCTGCAAGAACGCTTTAGAACTCACGGCTGGGCCTCGGGGAAATGATCTGCGCAAAGCATGAACGTGTCAGATAGTAGCGAGAACAAAAAAGAAAAATATAATTCGGCCGTGCTAAATAGCTTACGATGAATGTATCTCATCATTATCTGAAGGTCTTTGGCCCAATCGACCTTGCTCTTCTCAAAACGAGCAATTTCCTCGCTCAAACCATGGGTTTTCAGTTCGGCAGCCTCGAGGAGTTCTTTGCTCTTCTGCAGCTCCAAAGTCAGCCGATTCTTCTCCTCGGAAAATTCTTGGTCGACCTTTTCTAGTTCGGACTTATGAGAGAGCTTAAGGATATCCAATTCGGCTCGCAGGCGAGCTATTTCATTTTGCGTCGAATGAATAGCGTTTTGCTCTAAAAAATGCAGCATCACGTCAGGCATGGGCATGCAATCTTGGTGCGACGCTACAAAGGTTTGCAACTCGGCTTTACCAGAGCCAAACGCGATAAGGAAGCTTAGCACACATGGTAAAAGAGAAAAGATGTAAGATAAAAGGGAAACTAACCTTCAAAGCTCTTGACCTTTTTCTCAAGGCGAATATTGAGGTTATTAATGTTACCTGTTTACCAAGAAAGTAAGCCGGCTTCTCGCGGGCAAGTAAATAAGAACGTTGAAAGTAACAAGGAGGAATCATCGACGTACCAGCTTTCTTTACCACCGGAAGGATTTTCTCATACTTTTCTTCAAGCTTATGGTGCGAAAAAAGCAACCTCTGGAACTCGGAAGTCCTCCGATCATGTGCAACCTGAGCAATGGGGAAAAACGGTAAATGGATATTCAAAGCTAAATTAGATCCGAATCAAGCAGAACTTAGTTCGGATCTAGGTGGCTGGATATTTAAAGCTGACTCAGATCCGAGTCACGCAGGACTTAGCTCACATCGAGGTGGCTGGATATTCAAAGCTAAATCAGATCCGAATCAAGCAGAACTTAGTTCGGATCTAGGTGGCTGGATATTCAAAGCTGACTCAGATCCGAATCAAGCAGAACTTAGCTCGGATCTAGGTGGCTGGATATTCAAAGCTAAATCAGATCCGAGTCACGCAGGACTTAGCTCAGATCTAAGTGGCTGGATATTCAAAGCTGACTCAGATCCGAATCAAACAGAACTTAATTCGGATCTAGGTGGCTGGATATTCAAAGCTAAATCAGATCCAGGTGGCTGGATATTCACAGCTAAATTAGATCCGAATCAAGCAGAACTTAGTTCGGATCTAGGTGGCTGGATATTCAAAGCTAAATCAGATCCAGGTGGCTGGATATTCAAAGCTAAATTAGATCCGAATCAAGCAGAACTTAGTTCGGATCTAGGTGGCTGGATATTCAAAGCTAAATCAGATCCAGGTGGCTGGATATTCAAAGCTAAATTAGATCCGAATCAAGCAGAACTTAGTTCGGATCTAGGTGGCTGGATATTCAAAACTGACTCAGATCCGAATCAAACAGAACTTAATTCGGATCTAGGTGGCTGGATATTCGAAGCTAAAGCACATCCGAGTCAAGCAAAACTTAACTCGGATCTAGATGGCCGGATTAACGAACCCTAGAAATAAAATTAAGTCAAAGATCGTTAAACTTCCAAGTATATAACAAGTTATTTCCTTGCAAGTTTCGGGGACTAGAGCATATAGTAACATCTGGGGAATAATTTAAAACTCAGAGAAACAGTAATTACCTCATTCATCTTGTTGGTATCAACGGTGAACTTGGCAGCATGGTCAAAGCGGCGATGTCGGAAAGTGAAAGGGCTGGTTCATAGGATTACCCTCAAATTGATCGGCGTTCAATTATTGGCATACTCCACGGTCAAAGTTTCCCTTTGGTTGTCAGAGTTAAGACTTTACCGGACAGGCTGTTCGACCACCGGTGTGAGGCTCTTATGAAGAGCAAGCTGGGTGCCGGCCGAGGCAACGGGACTTTAGTAGCGCGCTCCTTTACAATGACACGTCGGCAATACTCGGTGAGAAGAGCCGACAAGACCTTTCTGAAGAGGAAGTCTTGGCGGCAACAACTTTCTCGCCTTAGAGGAGGCATCGGCAGGAAGTGACGACTCGGAAGTGGACGACGTCTTTAGGAGCGGCGGGGTTATGGTCGCAGAGGGCCGAGATAACGACCTTTTTCGAGGTTGGAATGGTCAGAACTAGCCGAGTAGATAGAGGCTCGATGTGGCTGGGACCCATAGAAGGCGGCGGGTTCGTGAAAACTGGAGGGCCGATTGAATCCATGTCAATGGAAGGGGTCTCAGGCACATCGCGACGAAGAGGCGACGTATTCGGAGCTGGAGGAGAAGCAGGACGAATAGGACTAGGAATCCTGGTATCATCAGCGGGCGGAGGAGACGGCTGCCGAATCGGGCGGCTAGTCATACAAGGACCGCCGGGTTTAACAGAAAGAGGAGCACTGCAAAAACAAGAAAGAAGAATCGTCAGTATGAAAAACAGAAAGAGAGAAACAAGAAATATAAGCAAAAGAAACTTATCCGGCGACCCCAGGCATAGTCTTGCGCCTGGGAGGGTTCGGAGCGGATTTCTTCATTCGTTTCTTGGGAACCGCTTCCGAGGCACTAGCAGGAGCCCCGCGTTTCCCTGAGGTACAGGGGTCGAGAAGCAATAGGCTCGGCGTCGTGAACTGACCGGATTAGGCTGGAAAGTAGAAGCGAAATGCATAAGAAATAGGCATGGCGGCAACTACCTCAAGAATTTGGACCTCGTCCGAATCACCTTCCTCCTCGTGCGCCGAAGTCTTGCCACGAGCTCGAGCCGGGGCAGGATCCGACTTAGGGACGAACTCCTCGGAGTCCGGCTCACCAGTATCCGGGGTACTCCTGTCCGAGGGCCAAGGGAGCAGCAGAACTTCGGCGTCCTCGTTTTTACTTCTGCGAACCTCTGCAAGACGAGGAAAGAGAGTTAGATAAACCCGTTACAAAAGCAATGGAATAGCAGAGCGTTGTTGATTAAGCTCACCTCGGGAGGCGGATGATCGCGGGTGAACGGTTTTAATCCCCAAGCCCAATCCTCAGGCATTTCTGTCTTAAAGATAGCTCGGACGCGCTTATAGATAAGGTAGTTGTCCAGCTCCACGGTGGAGACTCGATTAGGGTCAAGGGGAGCACTCATGTAGCACGCCAGAGTCCGCTCGAATGGGCAGATCCGGCTACTAATGAAAGTAGCCATCAGGTCTTCGCCGCATAACCCGACCCGGATCAACTCTTTAAGCCGAATCTCGAAGGCCTCGGCCAAGGCATGAGTTTTCCTCGGATTGTAGAGCCAGTTCACTTTAGAAGGAGGGCCAATTGAGAATGCAGGGAGCTGAATCTTGTCCTCTGCCCCTCTGTTCTTGACATAAAAGAATGATTTGTGCCACTTCTTGCACGACTCCAACCCGGTGACACTGGGAAACACGGACTTTCTCCGAGGTGTAATAGACGCTGCCCCACATTGGGTAAGCAACTTCTCGGAAGGGTGCAGAGATTTGTCAGGGACTATGTTGGAGCGAATCTGGAAGAACTTCGACCAGACGGCCTTGTGACCACGGGCAGTATCCTCCGATGCGGAGATGAAAGCGAAAGAAGCGATAGCGTTCGCAGAAGATGATGCGGTGAAGGCGAAGTAGTCGAGGAATTCTCTAGCGAAATCGCTAAGAGGAGACCGCCACGCGCCAAGCGGCATAAAACCACATACCGCCTCCCTAACATCGGAGAGGATTCACGCCGTAAACGGCAAGAGACCTCGGGAATTCTTCGAGTCCGGATGAGCCACTCGATCTCACGGCGTGTGAAGAGCCCGAGCCTCGAGCCTCGGGCCCGGAGCGTCGTCACCACCCTCAACCGAGCGCCGCTAAACGAACTAGACATATGTCTTGTGGAAGATCGCCGGAGGAAAAACTGGCGGCGGAGGAGTTTAGAGCTGCAAGGCCCGTCGGGACTTTGCGAGAACAATGGCGAAGAACAGGAGGAATCGCCGCGAGCACGAATCGAAGCAGATGAATCTAGGGAAAAATCCAGCAATGCGACCGGAGAGGACTCACCGGCGGAGCCAAAGCCGCAGAGCGCAGGCGAGGCAGCGAGCAATGGCGGAGTCTTCACCGACGGAGGCTCGCAGCAGCGACAGGCGAGCTGCGAGGAGACGCCGGCGGAAGGAAGGAGGAGGACGGAGACGAGCGAGAGGAAAAGTAAATTCCCAAACGTCGCCCCCTCTTTATAATCGAGCCACGAACAAGGTAGTGGGATCGTGGGTGTAGGTTGACCGTGTAGATCGTGGGTGCGACACGAGCATACGACGATAAGTGGAGCCACACCAACTGCCACATAGGAAGGAAGAGCGTTCGATCCCCAAGGAACGGCACTTTAGGCGTTGCGGCACGGCAGGTACAAAGTTAAGCGCTGTTAGTGAGTCTTGTAGAGGACCAAAAACTAGAAGAACGATGATGGAGGTGACACGTGGGACATGGCGTCTGAGGAACGAGCAAACCTCGGATGAAGAAGATATAACTCGGAAACAAAAGCGAAGAATATAATGAAGCCGGTCGACCCGGCCGAAGCTATCGACGGGGCCACACCAGCTTCGGGGACTAATGTCGGGGGGTTGACCTCGGGTAGGTCAGAGACGGGGAAAGACAGAGGTACAATCCCTGTCTGGTTTCCGAGTTATTGTCTGGGTTGGCCGAATCATGAATATGTCGGCCGAGGGTACCGAAGCCCGTATGTGTATCAAGCCAGTTACCGCGGCGGTTCTTGCGGTCCGGGTTAGCCCGAGTGATCTCGATGCAGCGAAGGACAAGCCGAAGTTACGCAAGGTAAGGTAAGGCTGAGTGATCTGAAGCTTGCAGGAGAAGGAGAAACCCAAGGTCAAACTATAGCCGCAGGCTAGAAGGAATCAGGCGGAGCCAAGCACAAGAGACAAAGATGCAGAGCGTCAGAGGGGCAGAAGGAGGTCACGGAGGTGACAGTCCTGGAGCCCGAGGCACGCAGGAGGGGTCCTCTGGAGCCTTGCCGTCGTTAGAAGGGTGACAGGGAAAGGAGTCCGCCGAACTACTATTTTGGGACAAGCATATTCCTCGAATATGCCTCAATCGACCCTAAGGGCACCCAAGGCACTCCTTTATAAGGGGAGGCTTGGACCCTGAGGAGGGCATCGATTCTTTTTAGTACCGTTAGGCTGGTGAGATTCATCTCTTCTCCCTGTATACAGCTCGAGGAGCACTTGTAACCCAAAAGAAGAGAAATAAAGATCTTTGCCTTGACCACTTGAGTGTAGAATCAGTTGCATCTTCCCTCCCCAGATCCCACTAGCATCCATTGACCCCATACTTTAGCCTACCCATGGCATCTGCCGTGCCACCACCACGACACAACACGTCGAGAACTCATGCCCACAAGGGCCGAATCGATGCATCTCAAAAAAACGGTATTAGCCTGGTATCTTCCTATCAAAATTGGTATGTCAAAAACAGCTAGCCGCCTCTTTTCTGTTGATGCCAATCGAACTGACTTTCTGAGCTATTCCCGCATGACCAATCGACAAACAACCCAGCAAAGTTAATTTCATTCACAAATTTTTGCATGCACACACACGATCAAAGAACCGGTCGAGGCCATGCTCAATCACCCCTCGTACACAGTCCGGTCTTCATAGGCATGTCTATGGCTACGAGGTGCTGCCTCGCCGTCGTCAGGTAGCTACAAGGCGATGTCGATCGTCCAAGGTCGCTCGAGCCACGACGCACGCGACCGTGGGCGGCGGCCATAACTGCCCGGCTATGCTTCTTGCGTACGCTCACAGAGGGTAAACCGATCTACCTGGGCTTGTTTCAATCGTGTTGTGGCCGATCGTCTTGTGGTGAGGAATTTATTATTAGAGATAGATTAGGTATAGATTCACTTACGGGTGGTATTGATGCGTAATTTATTTTCTGCTCAAAGGGTAAAGTTGTCCAAAAAAGTATAGGTATTACAAGAAACACTCCTTCCTTTATTATTAGGTATAGATAAGATGTTTTAGGTTTATAAAGGAGATGTATCTAGACACCTTTTAGTGTATAGGTTCAAATAAATCTAGACACCTTTTAGTATCTAGATAAATCTCGTTCACAAACCTAAAACATCTTATATTTCCAAACAGAGGGAGTATGACCTATCGCCACCACAGAAAAATAGATAACCAATCCCCAGATCTCGCTTGCAACAAAACGTTACAGGGACACCAGGGCCCCACAACAACCAGCACCACATAAGAACTAAAATTAGAGCGAAATAGCACTACACAGTTGTCGCGAGTCGTCAATTTCTTCTCCATTGCACGAAAATGGGCACGACCACTGATATCTCCATCCCCTATCAGCGAATACGGCGTCTGTCCTCTCTCCAACGGTTGAATCTCCGCCTCGCGAAGGGTCGTCCCCTCCGGCACTGACCGAGATAATTGCGGCGTCGCCGCTCCCCTCTGTGCCATGCCGTTCAATTCTACCCTTCTCGAGGAATTCGAATAGACCGACGCCGAGGTGAAATGAAATTAGAAAAAACAACCAATCGAAAAAAGTAAAGCTGAAAAGATATGCGTTGAGATTTGGCCGGAGATCCAACAGTTTAAAAAGTAGCTCCCAATTACAAAACAACTGGTTGTGTAATAGGAAGAGTTCAAATTAATATGCTCTATCAACCGAGAACAAGCAAGGCCGATTTGAAACGACTTTTGGTACTACTCGCCCAAATCAAGCAATTTTGACCCAGCTCCATGCAAAGGTCGGGCACCGTTTGACCATTGACAGAAAATGGCCGTTCGTGGGCTGCGCACTTGCTGCCCTGTCATCAGCCAACAACATAAACAGCTCAGGAAACAGCAGGAGCGTCAGCACTCGCTAGGTAAGAGCATCTCCCGTATTTTTCTGAACCGAAAACGTGAGTTCAGTCTCCGAACTGTTCAGTTTAGATGGTTTTAGTTATGGCGTAGATTAGAAACCGAACTCGCGAACTAAAAAACCAAAAATCAAACGTTACGGGAAAATATGCTGCGATGTTCTTGCGGAATTGAACCCATTCTTGCTCCGATCGATCTACATCCGTCAATAATTTACATAAACTAGTCAAAATACAGGACATTTTAAGCTACATTCGTTAATTCGAGTACTTAAACTATTAGATTAGGCCTCAGATAGACACCGGGACAGTTCTTGCGGCAGCAGTGGGTTTTTCCGCGCCGGCGACTCCTACGCGACGACGAGCGCAGCCACCTCGAACGTCGCCGCCTCCGCCGAGCTCCCGCAGGTGAGAGTAGGCCCGTCTGCGTCATCGTCGTCGCGCGGGGGAAGCGCCGAGAGAGGCGTGCTGCACGAGCCGGCGGAGGGCGCCTTGGCTTCTCATTCGCGCGCCTCCTCGCGCGCAGCACGCGGCCACTTCCAAGCGCCGTCGGAGCGCGCCCACCTCACGCGGTCCGCCTCCGACCGCACACCCAGCAGACACGGTGTTGGCTTCCCGCAGCCGATTCGGCCCCCTCCCCTACCTATGCGTCTTAAATGCCCCATTGCGGACGGAGTGGTGGTGGCGACGGCGGAGCGGCGGCGGAATTGCTCGCCGAAGGGGGCAGGCGGCGACAGCGGAGGGAGTGGTAGCGGCGGAGGGGAGTAGGGTTTGGAAACCGAACTCCCCTCCACAGACCGTTTTAATACGGGGCAGCCGCGAGTTTCTCGGGCCCCCGAACTTGTTTTAATGGCCAGGCCGCGAGTTCGGGCTTCGTTCTGGGCCTCTTTCGGCCTGAACCCGTATTGTCGCCGGGCTTATTCGGTTTAAGCCTGTTTTACAGGCTCTGCTAGAGATGCTCTAAGAGCATTGTTCGCATACGAACACGTCACCGTATACTCTCGGCATCGAGTGCGATGCGCGGCTGCATACCCTGAGGGAGGCTCGCCGGAAGCGCGGTATGCAAGATAGTCTGGAGAGTGCTTTTGAGACCCAAACCCGACCCCGTCACCGAAGCTGGGCGTATATTGGCTGACCTAGGTTGGCCTGACCGCCCCTAGAGCCTCGTGGATTCGTAGCCTCCAATCTTCAAGAACGACGAAGAACAAGAAAAAAGATACAAGGGGAGAGGGATAAAAGTAGATGAACACGAAAAGTAGTAGATTTGTTTGTTCGATTTGTGTTGATTCAATCGTCCTTCACCCCTCATGTATATAAAGAGCGTCTGAATTTTTTATGGAAAAAAGAGGGTTGGATTCACGTCCAAAACCCTAGTTGGGGTCCAACTCGAACATGTAAACCCGAAATTTGTGTAACTGTTCAGTCAGAAACTTGCATGCGCCTTTTTATCACTTTGAGGTAGTAAACAAGTTTGGATCAAAATCTCGTAGAAAGCAAAGTTGTTCATCTGGAAAAGACGAATAACCTTAATGTTGTGCACTTTTCCGTCCGATCTGATCTTGATGGCCTTTTCCCTTTGTTTTTTATCAAACTCGGATTTTGGTCGAACGAATTTAACTCTGTTCGATCATATTTTAAATCCGGAGGTCGTATACTTGCTCAGATGAAGACGGATCCAAAAACAAAGTTGGTTGCCTTGAAAAAAAGAAGATTTTTCATGTTTTGCACTTTTTTATCTAAGTTGACCTTGACCGTTGAATTTAAGTCGCACTGAATTAGATATATCCAGCTTGCGGGAGATCCTTTAACAAATTTATCTACGAACCTGATTAGACATTGGCGTCATCTATGTCTGGTGAAAAGTATAAGACAGTAGTTTGGCTCCAAAATCATCATACTATCTTAGATCATGATGACTCAAAAATCAAAGTTGCTTGTATCGACGAGATGCACAAATTTTGTGTCTGACACTTTTTTATTTAAGGTCATTTTAAATGAGTCAAAGTGAAAGCCTCCATATATCAGTCTCCGAGTCTTCTTTGGACACTAGCATAATCGGCTATTATGACTAATCATGGCTTGATTTGATATGGTACCTCTTTGATGATGATTAATAATCCTTGGTGTGGACCTTTTCGAGTGTTTCTCACCATTTTTCTTGATTAGCTACGGGCCCAAAACAAGTGCCAACAAGCATCTCCACCCGCGTTCCCACTAGGGTTTTGAGGCCCATTTTTTCATCCGGACGACGAAATTTCGCCTAGACACGTTTCTAGGACGCCGAATAGCGCCAGATTTGGCCCAACTTTCATTCGTCATTCCCCGGCCGAACCTGAGGTGCTAGGAAACGCCTGGGAACTCCGGACGCAGTAGAATCAGCGAAAAAAATTCCTCCTGTGGCCCTGCCTTGACAGCGAGAGAAGCCGAGTCATCCTCAAGCCGTTGCCTCGGCTCCCGCGATGGACCGCCGGCCAATGACCGCCCATCGCTCAGCCAGACGTCGCTGTAATGGTGCGCCACCGTTGGCTCGCCTTCTCGTTGTTTCCCCTTTTCCCGCCCACGCCGCTACACCCCTCCCGCCTTCGCCGCTCTTTCATCTTTCGGCTATAAATGTCGACGCCCCTCGTCGTTCAGTGCACACACTCTCACACCTCCTACTCCCCAACCACACACTCCTCCTTCGGCGACGTGAAGTAGAGTTCGGCGGCTGCCATGAGGGAGATGTATACCGGCAACCCTGCAGCGACAAACGACTTTAGCCGGCGGTCTCTGCAGCCTTGGGAGGCACCCTAGCCGGTTACATGGCGCCGCCGGACTTTCGGTGCCAACCGACCTGGAGGCTCAGCGCCGACGGTGTGCCGGTGCTGCCGGTTCCTGAGGGCGCCGACATGGTGGAGCAGGTCTAGGCCTCCATCACGGCCATGGAGGAACCCGACCTTGTCAAAGACACAGGCAATCTGCCGTATTGGGAAATTTTCTTCGCTGAGCGCCAGAACGAACAGTTGGTGGCGCACGATGGCGCCGGCACGCCGCCGAACCGGCACAACGCCGCGGCTCAGCGTTCGTGGTGGAGCGCTCCAGACGTAACGCTCGTGCCGCCTCGAGCACATTGCAGGAGATCGCCTACTGGGCTACCCTCCTTGTTCGCCGTCGTCGGTCATCTGACGCCGTTTGGTGGCGAACTGGCTACCAAAGAGGATGGGAGGCCTCAACTCCTCCTCCTCGACCTCGACGTCGTTCTCCTCTGGCTCGGCACCGTCGTAGTCGCCTGCCGACGCTGTATACGCCCGCTTCGCCAATGAAGCGGAGGTGGAGTCCCTCTGCTCATCGCCGATGACGAGGTCACGCGACATCATCATCAACGAATGTCGTGCGCCGCCGCCGCCGACCGGCCAGCTTTGCCTTCACACGCCGAAGACCAAGCCGGCGGACTGGGCGGTTCCCGTCGACGAGGATGCCTTCGTCCTGAAATTGGTGATGGAGCGTTCTCTAAACGACGTACGCCATGCAGTTCCCCGACGCTGCGCTGGTCGAGCCGGGAGTATGAGGAGGACAACCGCGTTCGGTGCCATCAGGAGCAAGCCGAGCGTGAGGCCGCTCGCAGCGCTCGCCGGGAGCGCGCCTACCAGGGCGCGCCACTCATCATCCTAGACGACGACGACGAGGAGGACGGTCCGTCGTCCCGACCGTGGCGCTACGGCAACGCGGTCCAGGGTAACTCCCTCCCTCCGTAGCCGCCGAGCGATGACGACTGTTAGGGAGGTGACCCCGGATAGGGTCAAGACAGGGGGAAGACGAAAGGAATCTCCCTTATCGTGAGCCGAATTACTGATTATGTCGGCCGAATCATGTAAGAGTCGGCCGAGATAAGCACGGCCATGACGAATGTAGAATGAGTAGCACCTTATCCGGCCGACATATGAATTAAGTCGGCTGAATGAGTCTGACGAACGTGAATGCAGGTGAAGGCCGAGCCGAGTTATACGAGACAAGGCCGAATAACATGAAGCTTGCAGGAAAAGGAGGTGCATATAGTCAAACCCTAGTCACTGGCTAAGAGGAATCTGGACAGAGCCAAGCACAAAGGACAAGGAGCAGAGCAGCAGAAGGGCAGACGAACGTCACGGAGGTGATAGTGAGGAAGCCCGAGGCGCGCATGTGAAGGTTTCTGGAACATTGCCGCCGATAGAAGGGCGACACGGAAAGGAGGCCGCCGAGTTACCATATTGGGACAAGCATATTCCAAGAATATGCTTGCCACGTCAGCCCTAGAAGGAACCAAGGAACCCCTTTATAAGGGGGGACACGGGCTCCTGAGTGGAGATCGATTCACTCTACGCCGTAAGGCTCGTGTATTAGTGTTCTTCCTCTCTATGAGACCCCTCTAGAAACACGTGTATCCATTGAGAAGAGGAATAGAGATTTACTTGTAGAACTGTTGAGTGTAGAAATCACTACACCTTCCCTCCCCAGATCCCACTAGCATCCATTGGCCCCATACTTTAGCCTACCCATGGCATCTGTCGTGCCACCACCACGACAGTTGGCGCCCACCGTGGGGCCAGCAGCGGTGCTAGCTGGAGTCAAGATCCGGACGGGAAACTTCATCCACACCGGCGAGCGGATTATCTCTGGATTGGTCCAGAGATTTGATCTCTGTGACTATGTCAGTGATAACGCGGGTAGCTTCAGGAGGAAGGATCCTCCACGTAACGGCGTCTTCATCGACCTGGGTGCGCACATGGTCTAAATCGGTGTCGACACGTCCCGCGTCTATCCTTGCCGAGTCATTGAGGCAGGAGAACCTCCCCTCAGCGCTACTAACGGGCCGCGTGGCGCACGCTCATTGGTAGCATCGAGGTGATGATGACAACCGCAGCACCGGCGGCAGGGGCAGGCGCCGGGCCAAGCAAGGACCCAGTGACAGGAGGACAGATGGCGGCACAACAGACAGCTCTGCAGCCCACCGAGGTAGATCCGCCACCAGCCAAGTCAGCTGAGGTGCAGGAGACGACCCCAAAGGCAGCAAGGGTGAGATGGCCGCCTCTAGAGAGATCGGAGAATATTCTCCAGGCAACTATAGATAATCTAACCACGCCTGTGGCACCGATACTTGATCCGGCTAACGCCTAGGCGAAGTTAGAAGAAACTAGAAAAAAGTACTGGTAGAGGCAAAAAAGGTGTGGGCCTTGCGGGAGTCCTTGAACAGGACCCTGCGAGAGTATGCTAAGGCAAACAAACTGGACATGGCCCCCGAGCGGGTAGATGAACTGAGATTGAGAGGAAAGAACCTCATGAATGATATCAACAAAGAGCATGAAGCTTGTGAAGGTGATTCAGTCGACCTAGGCTTGCCGAGGTATAGTACCCCGACAAGGAACCTAAGGGCGGCAAATATCGCTGCTTTGGAACTAGAAGGGTTAAGCGGCGAAGCCCGACAGAAACAACAAGAAAGAGTGAATGATCTGGTGCGCATTGCGAACCAGCAGAATGAGGAAATGCTTAGGGCTGACCCGGCAAGACCGGGAGCTTCACGTATGGTTCATTCGTCCGGAGCAGCACCCGCACTATCTGCGGCAGCAGCGTCCTCACCCGGAAACAACGTGCGAAAAGATAGAGCAGTGACTTCAGGAAAAAGAAATAAGCAAATTGTTCCATATGATCCGGCAGTAGCCGGAAAGGTCAATGATAACAGAGGCAATGGAAGCCGAGGTAACAGTTAAGATAGAAACCCCGGCCGTGCGAACAAAGGGCACAGGGACCTCAGAAGGAGAAATCATGAGAACAATAACCCGGCGGAGGGCAGGAGAAATCCTCCACCGGATCCTCAACCGAGGTATGGTCCTCGGCAAGAGCGAGAAGTGAGCCCATCTCACCATGATCAGGCAAATGAGAGGTACAATGATGGGTACTCGAATATGGAGAATGCAGAACATGGTGGGAATAACCATTATGGAATACAAGAGAGGATCATATACAGAAACTTGCCGTCAAATAATGCAAGACTAAAACTGGACAGGTTATATCGGTCCGAGTTGTTGGAGGAACAAGGTACGCCTGGTCCAGCGTGCTTCGGACCTCGGATCATGGGCGAACCACCGATGCCGAAATTTCAATTGGCAAGGGGCACGAAAACATACAATGGGAGCACAAAACCACAAGATTGGTTAATTGATTATGCCACCGCGGTGAAGATAGCTGGCGGAAACCTACGATGGGCGGTGAGATACGTCCCACAGATGCTGGAAGGACCAGCCAGAGTATGGCTAAACAATCGCCCGTGACGCGATCAACTGTTGCTAAGATTTTGAAGAAATGTTTGTCAGCAACTTCACCAGTACCTATAAAAGGCCAAACAGGCCACAACAGCTCTCTATGTGCAAGCAGAAGCCGAATGAAACAGATAGAGAATTCTTGACTCTGTGGTGTAACCTCAGAAACTCATGCGAAGGAGTCATAGAGTCTCAAGCGATAGCTTGGTTTGCTCAAGGCTGCCAATATGCAAGTGTATTATGGCAAAGGCTGCAAAGATATATGCCAACCACGTTGGCAGAGACCATCAGGATAGCAGATTCATATGCTTTAGGGGATCCGACGCAACCAGAATTAATGTCGGCAGAGCATCGGGAACATCAAGATCAATATGCAAGAGATGCAACCGGATCATCAAGGCGCAACGAATTCCGAGGTAGAAGAAGGGAGGAGAGGCCAGATTACAGATATGCTTCCAATCAAGTGGCAGCGGTGGTACAATATCAGCTGAGTCATGGAAACAGTCAGCGACAGAAGAATGGTCCTCAGCAGTGGACGCCGAGGAATGAAGGGAAAAGACAGTGGACACTAGAACAGAAGAAGCAGTGGCAGGAAAGGCTGAAGTACACATTTGAATCCATGTTGGATCAACCGTGTAAGTTCCACACTCCAAACCCGGCCAAGCCGGCTAATCATACAACTCATCAATGTGCTTGGTTGAAAAGTGCAATGGGGAACCCGGCGGGCATGCAAGCGCCCCCTCGTCAAGCGCATCAGCAGCAGCAGCAGCCACAGCTAACCGGAGCAAATGCGCAACAGTTAATGTTACCACCACCTCCTCTGAGGTATGATAACTCGGACCGGAGGGATGCAACGCATCAAGTGATAAATCAAGGTCAATATGGAAGAGTAAACCCCGAAACAACGGACGTAATGATTACAGGGAGCATCATCAATCATATTGTGTGTTCACGACAGAACAACAAAGGCGAGCGCGCATAACGCCGTACATGGAAGTGAATGCTGTTATGCGGCGTACCAAGATACGTGCCTTGGTCCGATCAGGAGATAACCTGGAGCATAAAAGACCACCCGAAGATAATGCCGAATCCAGGGTCGTATGCACTGGTACTAGATCCGACATTTGTAGGACCCATCATTAATGTGAAATTCTCAAAAGTACTCATTGATAATGGGAGTAGTATCAACATTATGTACAAGGACACAATGCACAAACTTGGAATAGCGCAGAATATGTTACAATCCACAAGAACCATGTTCCATGGAATAGTGCCGGGTCTCTCATGTGAACCCATTGGGAAAGTCCGAGTAGATGTGTTATTCGGCCCACACGGAGAATTGCAGAGCAGAGAATTTGGAGTTTGAAGTGGTGGACCTAGAGAGTTGCTATCACGCTTTACTCAGACGACCATCATTAGCTAAATTCATGAGCAACTGCCACATTACTTATCTGAAAACGAAGTTACCCGGCCCACAGGGGGTGATAACAGTAGCCGGAGATTACGAAAAATCATTGGAGCGTGCCTCGGCCGGTTCAAACCTGGCCAAGTCGTTAGTGATTGCAAGAGAAAAAAAGAAGGATTCAGGAAGTAGCGGCTCTGGCTCAGTCGGCACGGCTGAATATGCCGGCGTTAGCAAACCCTCATGGAAGTGTTTCTTTCCAGCCGACTAAAGAGACGAAAAAGATCCAGATAGATGAGCAGTTCCCGGAGCGCACCATCACAATTGGTGCCGGCCTAGATGCCAAATAGGAAGGCAAGCTCACCAACTTCCTCCGTGAGAATCGGGATATCTTTGCATGGTCGACTCAAGACCTGCAAGGTGTGCCGAGGGAGTTGGCTGAGCACTCTTTACATGTAAGGCCAGGAGCAAGGCCGGTGAAGCAACCTCTCCGCCGCTTCGCCGAAGACAGGAGAAAAATAATAGGGGATGAGATAGCTCGGCTCCTTGCGGCTGGATTCATCATGGAAGTGCTTCATCCGGATTGGCTATCAAATCCGGTGTTAGTAGAAAAGAAAAAGGATGACCCGAATGTAGCCGTCGTATGGCGAATGTGTATCGATTACACGAACCTAAACAAGGCGTGCCATAAAGATCCTTTTCCTTTACCTACGATAGATCAAGTCATTGATTTGACCGCTAGTTGCGAGCTGTTGTCATTTGTAGACGCGTATTCTGGTTTCCACCAGATACCGTTAAATCCGGCCGATCAAATAAAGACTGCGTTTATTACCCTGTACGGGGCTTATTGCTATCGCACCATGCCATTCGGCCTGCGTAATGCAGGAGCAACATACCAAAGATGCATGCAAAAGTGTCTACATGACAAGATAGGAAAAAATGTACAAGTATACGTAGATGATGTGGTGATAAAAACCAAAGAAAGCAAAACGCTCCTTGATGATATTCGGCAGACATTCGCAAACTTGAGAAGATTCCGAATGAAGCTTAACCCGGAAAAATGTACCTTTGGTGTGCCGGCTGGAAAACTACTCGGTTTCCTCGTATCCAGCCGAGGTATAGAGGCAAATCCAACTAAAATCCGAGCAGTTGAAAGAATGGAACTGCCGAGGTGTCTGAACGATGTACAAAAATTCACGGGATGCCTGGCTTCGCTGAGTAGATTCGTATGTCGGCTAGGGGAAAAGGCATTACCTCTATATCAACTGATAAAAAAATCTGATAAATTCATCTGGACACCCCAGGCTGATAATGCATTTCATGAGTTAAAAAAGATGTTGGTCACAACACCGATCTTGGCTTCTCCATTATCAAAAGAACCTATGTTACTTTATGTAGTCACCACTAACAGAGTGGTAAGTGCGGTGGTTGTCGTAGAGCGGAATGAAGGGGATAAGTCAATACAAAGGCCGGTATATTACCTAAGCGAGGTATTATCGGCCTCAAAGCAGAACTACCCGCACTAACAGAAAATGGCTTAAGGAGTGTACATGTCGGCGAAGAAACTCAAACACTACTTCGAAGAACATCTGATAAAAGTGATTTGTGAAGCGCCCATAGCCGAAATATTGAGCAACAAAGATGCAAGTGGCCGAATAGCAAAATGGGCAATCAAGTTATCACCTTATGCTCCACAATTTGATAGGCGGGATGCAATTAAATCTCAGGCAGTGGATGACTTCTTTGTGGATTGGGCCGAGGTACAATATGAACCACCACCAGATCCGAATTATTGGACAATGCATTTTGACGGATCCAAGCTGAGAAATGGTTTGGGGCAGGGATAGTATTTACTTTGCCGAAAAAAGATCAGCTGAAGTATGTGCTGCAGATACATTTCGCCGCATGAAACAATGTAGCCGAGTATGAAGCACTCGTCCATGGGTTAAAAATGGCAAAAGAGATTGGTATACATCGGATCCTATGCTATGGGGATTCAGATCTGGTAGTACAGCAGGTATCAGGCAATTGGGACGCACTAGATGCGAATATGGCCCTATATAGATTTCATGTGCAAAAAATCAGTGGTTATTTCGATGGATGCGAATTTCACCATATACCTCGGGCGAAAAATGACGCTGCAGATACACTGTCAAAGCTCAGATCAACCGGGCAGTCCATTCCCCCGGGCATTGCCCTAGAGCACCTGAGAAAACCATCAATTATACCATCACCAGAATCCGAGTCAATTCATATCTCGGAAGAACTGATAGAAGGAAGTGTGCCAATAGAAATCGACAAGGAATGTGACCCGGGTTTTCTAAAGGTAAACCCGGCCGTCGCGCGAGCAAACACAAAAAGGTCCGAAGTTGTTATGTCGGCGAAAAATATGGAAATCGACAGTGAAACTATCCTAGAGAAAATCACGCCGACATGGGCGCAACCCATATTCTCATTCCTTAAAGACGAAATCTTGCCGAGTAATGAGGTACTGGCTAGACAGACAGTAAGAAGAGCAAAAGCTTACACAATCATAAACAATGAGCTGTATAAGAGAAGCGTCACAAGCGTACTGCAAAGATGTGTTGACTCGGCAGAAGGGTAGGAAATACTCCTGGATATACATCAGGGAGAGTGCGGGCATCACGCCTCGTCCAGAGCTTTAGTGGCCAAAGCATTTAGGCATGGATTTTATTGGCCGACAACATTGAAGGAGGCAAAAGAATTAGTAGAAATATGTAATGGTTGCCAGAGATACGCCAGCAAGATACATATGCCCTCGTCTGAATTAAAGACAATACCAATTACTTGGCCTTTCTCTGTATGGTGCTTGGATATGATAGGTCCGTTCAAGCCAGCCCGGGGCGGAATGACTCACATTCTAGTCATGTGGATAAATTCACAAAGTGGATCGAGGTGAAAACAATAAGAAAATGTGATGAACCAACAACGGTAAAATTCCTCAAAGATATTATCTTGAGATATGGATATCCACACAGTTTTATCATGGATAATGGCACAAATTTTGCTGAAGGAGCCTTTGTTAGATTCTGCCAAGAAAAACACATAAGACTAGATGTTGCCTCGGTGGCTCACCCAGCATCAAACGGGCAAGTAGAAAGATCGAATGGGCTGGTATTGTCCGGAATAAAACCCCGGCTTATCGAACACTGCAAAGGTCGGCAGGATGCTGGATCGAGGAGCTTCCAGTAGTACTATGGAGCCTCAGAACTACCCCAAACAGGTCAACAGGGTTTACCCTATTCTTCTTAGTATTTGGGGCAGAAGTTGTGCTTCCAACCGACATAATGCATGATTCACCAAGAGTGATCCAGTACACAACTGTCGAGGTAAATGAAGTAGCTCGGCAAGACGATGTTGATTTTCTAGAAGAAGCCAGGGAATTGGCATTATCAAGATCAGCTATTTATCAGCAAGACCTCAGACGATGTCACAGCAAGAAAGTCAATCCAAGAGTTTTTAAAGAAGGAGATTTGTTTTTTCGGCTAGTGCAACGCACAGCCGGCATGCACAAACTCTCACCCCATGGGAAGGACCATTCATCGTGAGTAAAGCATTACACAATGATGCATATTACCTAATCGATGCTCAGTCTACAGAAAAGAACAAGGCAGACAAAGCCGGGGCCGAATCAAAAAGACCGTGGAACATAGCCTTACTTCGCCCATTCTACACTTAGAAGCCATATATTGCACGTCACGATGTGACGCACCAAGTCAGAGTATCGAGCATGTATTAGACCTCGGCACCCCGAGCAGCGACTCGGGGACTGCCTCATGTTGTATCTTATTTTGAATTATGTATTAAACCTCGACACCCCGAGCAGCGACTCGGGGACTTCCTCATGTTGTATATTATTTTGAATCATGTATTAAACCTCGGCACCCCGAGCAGTAGCTCGGGGACTGCCTCGTGTCGTCTCTTATTTTAAATTATGTATTAAACCTCGGCACCCCGAGCAGTGACTCGGGGACTGCCCATGTTGTTTCTGATTTTTAAGTTGCGTATTAAAACCTTGGAGCCACGAGCAATAACTCGGGGACTCCCCCGTGATGCTCTCGACATTGAATTATGCATTATGTTTTGACGACCCAAATAATAACTCGGGGACTGCTTCATGATTTTAGATATTTTTTTAGCACATACAAGAACTTAGTAACCCGAGTGATAACTCGGGGACTAACTTATATTACCCGTTGTTTTTCTCCATACACATAAAAGTGCTGTAGCTAAAATAGAGACTCGAGGATTCCCCCGAGTTGTTGATCATAACTAGCAAGATATGATATAAGCTTGCCTCAATCATCAAAGGAGCAGCAAGGAGGAAACAAATAATGATTTCTAAGGATAATAGTAACAAGAGTAACAACCCCAGCAGGTCGAAGTATGATAAGGGATGCAACCTATTCATACCACTTTAACAGAGGATACCTCGGGAAGAATAAATAAGACAAGCTATGGGCTTCGAGCATTGTACTTGAGGTAGAAGTTGAGAACACAACAGCTACACAACCAAGTTTACAAATGGCAAGCAAGATAAATGCCGAACGAAGGTCAGCCACATGGAAGAATACAATCTGTCCATACGAAATTAAAGTTTGGTAAAGCAAAGATATGAAGCAATGAGATTTACTTAGATGGAATAATAATAGTTACCATCACCAATGCCTCAGCGGTGCAAGGCAAAAAGGTTCACACCACACCAAAAGACGGACAATTGTTCCACAGACATCATACGTCTGGCATACCAGGGACTTAAAACAACTTAGAGTTTTTTGAACCTAAATAACGAAAAAGGCCAAATCACCCTTAAGGGGAAGTAGCATGGTTAGGAGCATGTGTATCTCGGATGATGGCGGAGCGACCTCGGTCTCCTACGCAAGGGTATTTTCAGGAACTGGGCGCTCTGAGGTAGCTGGCGTCTCAGCCAAAGTTACGTCGGCTTCAACAGAAGCAATAGTAACCTCAGGGACAAGCCCCGACTGCTGAGAAACATCAGATTGAGCTCGAGAATTCTCAGTCCCCTTAGAGGACGATCGCGCGTCGCCATCCTCATCCGAGTTTTCATTTGAATCGCGGGACTTATCTGAATCACCCTTCGGTTCATCCTGATCGACCGAATCATCACCTGATGCATCTTCAGCTTCGACATCATCCACCGGATTGGGAAGAAAACTCGGCCCTTCGATCCAATTATGAAGTCAGCATACTCGATAAGCTGGAAAGCACGAGCTTGACGGCGAGCAATAAACTCCGGATTTTCCACCCAAGGAGATCCAGTGCGCAGATGCATCAGAGTATCGAGGGAGATATCTTCATACCAAGACAACACGGACGTAAGGGCCATGTCAGCACCAGCCCTCCCAGCAGATTCCCTCCAGAGGTTAAGTTGGGTTTGAGATGTCATCAGCCTTGACACAAGCACTTCAACTTCATCAATCTCAGGCGTTCCAGAGGTGTTCGTCCAAAGAACATGGTAGGCCCAGATAGCTGCTTGCACCAGATCTCTTCCCATAATCTTCATTGGTCCAATAGCAGCACCGACCGCAATCAGAAAGTATTCAATAGAGTATTCCTGATCCGACGTAACAGGAACACCTCGGCGAGCGCGAGCAGTCACCACTGCCTTGGAGCTCACCGGTTTAGCTTCGGGAAATGATCTACAAATAAAGGCACCATATAAGATAAGACGAGCAAAAGAAACACGTAAGTCGGCAAAGAATAGAGACTTACGGTGAATATAATTCAGCATTTTATGCATATCCTGGGACCAGTCGGCTTATTCTTCTCAAAGCGACTGATTTCCTCGCTCATCGCCCGGTTCTTTAGCTCGGCAGCATCAAGAAGTTTCTTATCTTTCTGCAACTACAGGCTCAGTCGATTCTTTTCTTCAGAGAATTCCTGATCAACTTTTTCCAATTCGGATTTCTGGGAAAGCTTGAGAGACTCAATCTCGGCGCGTAACCGGGTTATCTCATCATCCTTTTCTTTAAGTTGCGCCGAATGAGTGGCAGCTTGCTCTAAAAAATGCAGCATCATATCAGGCATAGGTATGCGTTCTTGATGTGATGCTGCAAATGTGTGTAACTCGGCTATACCAAAGCCGGAAGGTTGTAAGAAACCCAATACTTATCTCGGACAGAAATTAACAAATTAAAAACCAAAAATGAGGAACCAACCTTCAAGAGCGTCAACTTTCTTGGTAAGGCGGGTATTCAGATTATTGATACTAGCTGCACACCAGCAAAGAGGGAATTAGCACGACAAGCCAAAAATGTTACGAACTTAAGGAACAATACAAATATTTATTAAATTACCAGTTTTCTTCACTACGGGGACAACCTTCTCAAAATTTTCTTGCAGTTTCTTGTGGGCAAAGAGCAACCTTTGAAATTAAGCAGTCCGTCGATCATGGGCAACCTGGATATAATAGAAGGTTACAAAGCTGGATATTCAAAGTTAAAGCAAATCCAAATCAAATAAAACTTGACTCGGATCTAGGTGGCTGGATATTCAAAGTTAAAGCATATCCGGATCAAATAAAACTTGACTCGGATCTAGGTGGCTGGATATTCAAAGTTAAAGCAGATCCAACTCAAATGTAACTTGACTTATATCAAAGTGGCTAGATATTTAAAGCTAAAGCAAATCCGAACTAAGTAAAACTTGATTCGAATATCATGGCTAATCCGAGTCATGACATTTGAAGCCTGACAAAGCTTCCAAACGAACAACAAGTTATCCGGTTGCAAGCTTCGGGGACTAGTGTGTATATAATACCATTTGAACGATAGACAAAGTATCAATGAAAGCACTTACCTCATTCATCTTGTCACTATCAAGGACAATTTTAGCAGCCATGTGCAAGCGACTGTTGATCTCGGAAAGCTGAAATGGTTGGCTACTCGGATTGCCTTCAAGTTGATCGGAGGCGTTCCAGTTATTGGCATACTCCACCAAAGAGCCGAGGCTGTTTCCGCTCTCAATGCGAGTCAACACTTTACCTCGGGCCCGTTGTGTGACCACCGCCGTCGCCGGACTCTTATGAAGAGTAAGTTGAGTGTCGGCAGCAGGGTGACAACAGGCTTAGCGGAGGAAGCTCCCTTGCGAAGTGCATCAGCTATGTTGGGCAGAGAAGAGGAGGCTGGCCCTTTCTGAGATGCCGAAGGTTTAGTAACAACAGTCTTCCTACTTTTAGTAGAGGCTTCGGCAGGGGCAACAACCTCAACACTAGAAATCACGTCCTGGGGGACAGGAGAAACTGAAATTTCCAAGGGGGCCGAGGTGGTGATATCCTCAGATGGAATTGGAGTAGCAGCTGTGATTGTGGTGATCAAAGGATCATCGGGGGAAACTTCGGTGGTCATGACAGGAGTAACAGGCTCAACCGGGTGATCCGGTGTGGGAGTTATGTCGGCAATAACGGTGGGGGCAATAGGCAAATCTCGTCCAGGCGACATATGGGTCGGCACAGGAGGAGAATCAACACGAGAGGGACTGGGAACCCGAGTATCTTCTGGAGGAGGAGAAGGCGGCCAAGTAGTATGGGTAGTCATACTCGGACCGCTAGGCTTTGCGGAGAGAGGAGCTCTGTGAAAGACAAAAAAGTCGAGTCAATAGACAGAAAGAGAGAAACAAGAAATACAAATGAAAGTAAACTCACCCAGTAACCGCAGGCATGGTCTTACGCCTTGGAATATGCTGCGCAGACTTCTTCACTCGCTTCTTGGTGGCAGCACCGGAGGGATCTGCCAGAGCGATGCGTTTCTTCGAAGTAGCAGGGTCTTGAGAAGCAAGAGGCTCGGCGTCGTGCACCTGACCAGCTGGATTAGCTGGGAAAGTAGGAGCCGGAAATACGTAAGAGATAGGCACCGCGACAACTACCTCAAGAATTTGGACGTCATCCGAGTCACCTTCATCCACGTGGGCCGAGGTCTTGCCACGGGTGCGAACCGGAGCAACATCCGACTTAGGTACAAACTCCTCCGAGTCAGGTTCCCCGTTGTCCAGGGTATTCCGATCTGCAGTCCACGGAAGAGCCAAAACCTCGACATCCTCTGTCTTTTGCTCCGTAAACCTCTGCGAGAGAAAAAACAAAGGAGGATTAGCAAAAGAACAATCACAAAGGCGACTCAGAAGCAAACACCAATGTGTAAATTTACCTGAGGAGGGGGATTCCCGCGAGTGAATGGCTTCAATCCCCATGCCCACTCCTCCGGCATATCGGTCTTGAAGATAGCTCGGACACGCTTATAATGTGATAATCGTCGAGCTCAACCGTCGAAACTCGGTTGGGATCAAGAGGACCACTCATGTATCAAAGCTTGTGAGAGCGAAGCTGAAAAGGGCAGATTCGGCTGCTGATGAATGCGGTCATCGTGCGTCCTTGATAATGGGCAAAAAATGGAGAGGCGATGAGGCGACCACCCTGACCTTGGCCACCCCCCACTTTGCCGCCGGCGATCTCCCTTGTTGTGGGATCTCCCCCCTTTCTGCTCCACCCATTCTCTTCCCCTCTCCGTCCTCTCCACACTCATACCGATTATGATCACGTGATCCTTTCATCCACCCACTTGTAGATCGTTAGGTTTTATTCCTGGTTTTTATGGAGGGTCTCCTTCATTGGGATTTCAACCCTGGTCTGGCGCTGGTGAATCAGGTAAGGAGAAAGTTTGGATCGACAGTGCACTTCGTGCCATCTAATGGTTCAAAGGAATTCTTCTTGGTTGTTTCTTTTTCTTTCGGCTGCCTTTCATTTGAACGAACAATCAGTTGGCATTGCTCTGCAATGTTGCATTGGTGGGAACAGTATTGGGTTTAGAGTTTTCAAACTCAATGATCGAAGATTCAGGTTCTCCTTAGCCTCCAATAAAGTCGGTCATTTCATTTATGGTTTAAAGGATTGGATTTGGTCAGACTTTATTTGTCATTTTTCTCTGTTCAGAGGTTTTCATCCCACTGTTACTGGCTTTTTGTTGGATCCCTCAATTCATTCTGATGAACATATTCTTGAGGTGGCTTAACGCAGCCCAAAAAACTGGAGACCTAATCTTAAGTTCTTATCTGAAAGTGCTTCCAAGGATTTTTCTGGCCACATTGAGCTACAAAAGTTTGGTTTATCTCCTATGGTTAATCATTTGGATGAGAGTTCTATCAGTGCAAAAGATTCAAATAATGTGCCGATGGGTTTTCCTAAACAGAGCATTATGAATTTAAAAAATGTTGCCATCACCCCGGATTTCATGGGATATTTTCGAGTATTTGTGGGGACTAAATTTAAATCAAGGTATTATCACTCTATTCCTGAAGCTACTTTACTGTATATTCTAGATCTCAGGAAAGCTCGTTACGTCGATCTGGATATCATGCATACGTTGGATCGAAATGTTTACCGCCAAATGATTTTATTTGGAGAAAGTTAAACAAATTCTCTAGTTGTTCGGCCCTTGGACATCTGGCCCATGCTTGCCCGGGCATTGGGTGTCTTGCTTGCCATCAGAAGGGCTCGATATGCCTGGTTCATAGTGCTCAATTCAGATGGGTTAAGGCCCATTGTAAGGAATGTGGAGATGATCCCCGCCGCTCGCACGGTGCCGACCTGACAGTGACATGCAGCAGACGAGTCCCGAGGTTGCCGTGGCAAGCCTCCCCGTCGACACATCCGCCGATCCGCAGTCGTGCCGAGCAGCCAGTGCATGCACCCAAAACCGTACGGCGATACGTGGTCGCCCCTCAACGCGACGCGCATACGCGCCGCCATGCAGTCATGCACGACCGAACCGCCCCCAAATCTCGGATTAAAAGGCCATACTGCACGCGAGCTCGCTTCAGTAGCGCTGAAGAGACCTCGCCGGCGGGATGGGAGAAGAGTGCAAGGGCGACGTAAACGGCGGCGGCGGCCATGGCGGGGTCGTGGACCTGGCGGCGATCGAGAAGCTGTACGAGGACGTGCCGCCGATGCCGCTCATGGCGCTGAACCACATCTCCCGCCTCTGCAAGTCCGTCGACGCCTCCGTCCGGTTCTACGTCAAGGCCCTCGGCTTCGTCCTCATCCACCGCCCTCCCGCGCTCGACTTCTCCGGCGCCTGGTACGTGCCGCATGCATCCCTGACGTGTGTTGAAGAAAAATACGTACGTGCCGCGGAAAATATAGTTACACGACGTCAACGGCGTGCGTGTTTGATCAGGCTGTTCAACTACGGCGTCGGGATCCATCTGGTCCAGCGAGACGACGCTCGGCGAGCCGCCGACGTCAACCCCGGCGAGCTCGACCCCATGGACAACCACATCTCCTTCCAAGTAAGTACTCCTATGTTAGCTAAGATTCAGCTGGCCGGCGAGTCAATAGCAAGCAGTACTAGTATGATTTGCTTCGTTTTGGTGTGTAGTGTGAGGACATGGGCGCGATGGAGAAGAGGCTCAAGGAGATGGGGATCAGGTACATGAAGAGGACCATCAACGAGGAGGAGGGCTCGCCCATCGACCAGCTCTTCTTCAAGGACCCCGACGGCTTCATGATCGAGATCTGCAACTGCGAGAACCTTGAGCTCGTCCCGGCCGGCGCGCTCGGCCGACTCAGGTTGCCCCGTGACCGCCACAACCCACCACTGCGGATGGACGGCGCCGAGTAGCTGCAAAAGCACGGGCCGTACGTAGTTAGCTGGTCTTGTAAACGGGCAGGTTAATTAGCTAGAGTCCTAGTAAGGTGGCGTTGTCTCGTAGACTCTTTAGTTTCATGCAAGGATAGTGCTAAGCGTCCTCCGGACGATGGGCAGCTGCTTTCCATTTGCTGCATCCCGTATTTGTTGCATATGTTTTCGCTTTTGCTTCCAAAGCAAAAAAAAAACGTTCGTTTTAAAAATAGAACGTCTTCGGCAAGACCATGCAGCAAAAAAATATGCTAATGCAGCAAAACAAACTTCGCGAGAGACATCGTCGGAAACAACTCGTTGATGACCCTCGCCGGAGACGATGCAGCAAAAAAGTTTTTGGCAAAATCGCTTTTGCTGCATTAGCATAATCTGCATGGTCTCCGACGAGACGTTCTATTTCTGAAACGAACCGTTTTTTCTTCGAAAGCGAAAGCGGGGACATATGTAGCAAAAGCGAACCTTGCAGCAAAATTGAAATCTAGGGCATTTTATGAACATGTGTCACGCACAGGGGAGGACGCCCCATCGTCTAGGGGATCCAGATCATTTCCCTTCCTCTTGTTGTTCTACTACTGGAAAAAGTGAACACCTTTGCTTCGGTGTCCCCCTTAGAGAACGTTGAGGGAAAAACCGCATTTTATGAACATGTGTCACGCACAGGGGAGGACGCCCCATCGTCTAGGGGATCCAGATCATTTCCCTTCCTCTTGTTGTTCTACTACTGGAAAAAGTGAACACCTTTGCTTCGGTGTCCCCCTTAGAGAACGTTGAGGGAAAAACCGGATTTGGTTCCATCCAGGCGGGTTTAGTGTAACACCCTCAGAATCGGACCTATGCAAGTTTGAGCAAAATTTGCCAAAACCCGCATAGAAACGATTCAAAGGTGCCCACCAGGCACTTTCGTGCGGGTGGAAAACGAAGTAATAACATTACACAACAGTCCTCGATGGGACCCACGAGCAGATATATATAACTGACTCAAAGAGTCAAGAATACGAATATAATATACAAAGAACCAAATCACCTTGAAAGCGATAGGCGTCCAGCTACGGACAAGATGCAAATGGGGCTAAGAGCCCGAAGAATAACCAATGGCGTCCATAACCCTGCCCAAGCGGAAGGGTAACCACCTAACGGCGTCGATCTCAAAACACCTTAACAAAGGGGTGCCGACAAAGGGCAAAGCAGAAAACAAAGAAGGAGCGTCGATCTTGAGGCGAAGACAATGTAGGCTAGAATTCGTGGTCCTCGCCTACATAGGTATGGTGGACTGAAGCGGCAGCGGCAGCATGCACTAAACAACCTATAGAGACTCGATACAACCGGCGGTTATCAGAGAGGGGTGAGAATGACCTATTCGGATCCAACCTGAAGCTAACACCAAACAAACCCATCCTGGTGTTTCCCCCTCGAGACCAGACGAGGAAGTCAACCGAGGAACTCACACGGTTGGCAGTTTTACTATTCAGTTATCGTTGCAGCAATTACTAGTCAGGTATAGTTAATCGTCCTGATAAAATAAGCAGTGGGCACTTTTATTTAACCATTCAGTTATAGTTGCAACAATTACTAATCAGATACAGATAGCATGAGATAAACCCAAAACCCAGCAGTGGTTGGTACTTTTATTCAGCCAATTCGTTGTAGTTGCAATACTTACTAGTCAGGTACAATGGTATGGCGACACACAAAACAAGCAATTGTGGGCAGTATTATTTAGTCATTCCATTATAGTGGAGCTGATTACTAGTCATTATAAGTCAAATTAATAGCGATAAACTTTAGTTATGCTTGTCTATGATCGAGATCTTGCTCCAAGTCGTCCATATCCGGACACGGCTTTGAAAGTTTTAACCGGCCGGGTGCACCAATAGCAACACACTCGATCAACCTCGGAAAAACCAAATCAAAACCCAACGAGGCTTTCACGTGAACAATCACAGATTCAGAAATATTTCAGGGCCACCTTAGAGTAGAATCCATAGCGGGTAAGCAAGCTCGAGACGGCCTCAAGGTTATGGGGACGGTGTGAGCATCGGGAACCGAAAGTGTGGCTGGGCTTGTCGACACCGCGAATCGTGCCATTATTTCCTAAACAGCAGTGTGCACCTCGCTGTCGTAAATAAAGCGTAAAGCATGGCATAAGTACAGGATCGTAATAAAACCTCAAACTAGTTTGTGGCCCCAAGAAATAAGACTGAATCAAGGCGTGGCTCGGGGGTCCCATATACCTCCGGATGTGGATAGCAGCGCAAATCAAGGAACAGGTATCAAGTACTCGGGGTCTTACGGGACACAAGTGGGCGTTCGGAAACCAAATATTATCTATCACCCACCGATGCCTCTGCTTATTCAATTTTAGTTGTTAAACAGGAATTAAAGTGACGATAAGTAAAACTAGAATCATCTCCAACATCAACATGCGGCAATACATCAGCAAGCTGTGGCATAGGGCGACACACATCAAGCTTGAGCAAGCGATCGCGATAAGTCCAACTATCTACCAAACAACGGTAATAGGGTGTGTCCAAGGCAATATACTGCCGGGGAATAACACGGGCGGAAACTAAGCATCGCAACCACGTATAGCAATAGATCAAGGAGGAATAAAGACTATAAAAGTAAGATAGGTAGAAAGGGGAGATGCTGCTTTGAAAACATTGCCGAAGGTTCAACCGAAGATCGGGCGAAGCTCACATCAACTCAACGGCCTTATCCATGAAGAAGCAAAACACTAGAAGAACACGGATGCGATATTTAATAAAACGGCGAAGATCGGCATGATGCATGTATGATGGATGACATGGCAAGGTTCGATGCAATTAGGTCATAATTAAGCGGAAGGGTCCCGACAAATAGTTAGGTGGTTCATGTTATTTAGAAGACCCGCAATTTAAATGTGGTTTAGCAAAGCACAGGTGGAACCGGTTCGCTACACATGTTTAAATGAGGCCAATATGAGACTAGATTTGCCCGCATATGGGCCCCATACTTAATTATTAGGTGAATCGGCATAAGGCCCCCAAACCACATGAATGTATGCGAGATGAACAATTAAATATGCGACAAGTTGGTTATTATGTTATAAAATAGGGTTCAAGGAAAAGGGTTCACACATCAGGGGGGCTCGACGATCTTGTTAGGGTTCGACGAACTTGGGTTCCGGGGTTCGGGGTCGGTCTCGGGGTCCAGGGTCGACGGAAACGTTCTCGGACTTAGGGGTAGGTCTTGGCGCATCCGGGTGTGGAACTTGGGGTCATGTCGACGGTCATGGCGTTCAGGGGGATGTTCTCGGTGTCCGGTGAAGCACTCGGCGTTCCATGAAGAAGTACTTGGCCTGGCGTCGGGGCATCGGTATCACAGTTCTTGTCGTTCTTGTCGTCGGCAGATCTTGGGTTTTGGGGGTCGATCTTGCCGTTGCGAGGGTCTTGTCGGGCCCGCGCCATCGAGTCGGTCTTGGCGTCCGGGGGGGGGTTCGGTCTCAACACCGGGGTCGGTCTTCGGATCCGAGAACGGTCTTGCGGTCCGTGAGGGAGATCATGGCGTCGGTGAGGTCGATCCTGTCAGTTCCACGGTGTTAGATGACGGTGTCGGACTTGGCGTCCGGGTCGGTACTTCGTTCGGGATGCGATGCCGACGCCTTCGGTTCCACATCGGCGGTCCTTGAGTTCGACATCGGGTCTTCGGGTTCCATGAAGGGGCGTAGCACTCCGGATTGTGGTCGATGGAGATCTCGGATGGTCACGGGTTCATCGAATATGCTCGGCCGATGTCGATCTTGGCGGGGTTGCGGGTCACCTTGTTGCATCTCCAACAGATCGGGTTCATACCATCTCGGTCTACACACGCAACTAAGGCGGCCTTGGCGACACCGTTCTGGACAGGGAGGAGGCCGACGAGGACCATGCTGCAGGAGGCGATGCGCCGCGGTGGACAGGGAGGCTCGGACGGCCGGGTTCACGGGAGAACGGCGGCAGGGCCAGCCAATGGCGGCGAGGCAGGCTCGGGCCGGCCCTTGGAGTCGCGCCGAGGACTGGCGGGGCCAGCCCGAGGCCTCCGGCCAGAACAGGCGCCTCGAGGAGGTGGCCTTGGCGGCGGGAGCAGGTCGGGGCAGGAGGTCCGAAGGGACGCCCAGCGATGGTGGAAAGGCCTTGGCAGCGGCCAGTGAGGCGGCCGGAGAAGCCGTGGTGGCCGGCAGCCCAATGACGGCCTTGGCGGGCACACAGCGTCTGGCAGTGGAGGTCCTGGCGTCAGAGCCTGAAAAGCGGAGAACAGGCGGAGAAGCCTGTAGGCTGGCGGGGGCAGCAGCGTGAGCCTTGTGTGGCCGGTGGCGGCGAAGTGAAAGCGGCGGCGGCCAGGAGCCGAGTGGAAGCGGCGAGCCAGGCGTGGAAAGCCTTAGCAAGGGCGTCGGGAGGTGGCCTTGCGCTCGGCAGGCGGAAGGCGCCTTGGAGCTCGCCAGAGGGGGAAGCTTGGTCGTCTGCGAGGAGGGCCCGTGTTGAGGCGGGGCTTCAGCGGCAGGTGCGTGGTCGAGGCGTCTGAAAGGTGGACGCCTTGGGAGGCTCTGGAGGAGAAGGAGGGCGGGGCAGCGCGGCGGCGGCTGTGGCGGGCCGCTGGCGAGGAGGCAGCGAGGCTGGGGTCGGGTGGGTTGCGTCTGGGTGGTGGCGAGGATGGTTGTCTGGGGACGAAGCACTGCGTGGGGAAGGGGTCATGGGTGGGGGAGTGGGCCAAGGCAGGCGCGCTGGCAGGTGGGGGGGTGCGGTTGGTGGTTGTGAGGCAGACGGGAGTAGGTGGGGCGGGCCAGAGCGTGGGTCAGTGCGTGTGCGTGTGTAGTGGGTGCGCGTTGGGGTGTGTCGGTTTTGGGGGCAGAGTGTGGCCTGAGAGAGGGAGAGAGAAAAGAGAGGGAGAGAGAGGGGGCTGGCCACGTGGCGGGTTCTGAGTGGGTGAGGGAGAGGGAGGCAGTGAGGTGGCAGCCTAGGATAGGTGGGGGTGATGTGGAGGGGAGGGTTGGGTAGATTTTTAGGTGGATTTAGGATTAGATGGGGTAGGCAGGTTGGACCGATTGAGAAAACTGGGGCGGTCGTTCGGGTCGGTTGGCCCGTTCGACTGCTCCGGCCAAAAATAAATAAATATTTTATTCGATTTAGACGGGCAAAGAACCGATAGCGGCCAAAACAAAATATTCCGGGGACCCGGTTTTTGGCGTTTGAATAAAGATGGGGCGTTTGGGAAACAAATCGAGTTTTGCAAAAATAGTTTTGGCAAACAATGCATGATGATGACGATGCAATGCACAAATTCAACGCGATTTTCTAGTAGTGGTTTTGCGGGATGCCACAATTCGACACCACTAACAAGGGATCTCGCCCTCGAGATCCGCCTCATGGTACCGGAAGGAAGGTCGGCGTCTGATCCTTCGCGCTTCGTGTAGATCCTCGCGACACCACTAACAAGAGTTCGTTGTCCGTGATCGTCGAGAGACACTCCGGAACAAAAGGTCGAAGGTAGAGGTATCAACAAATAGCCACCCCTAACTTCCGTGGACGGAGTCAATTGCTGGATCCCCTGCCTCGACGTACAAGAGCGAATGATAAGAGCAGTGGTAGGGTAGCTAATCCATCCCGCACTCAAACCATTACTCTGCACACGAATAAGCGGATTAAGCATCCAACTCTCGGAATTAGACTGAAGATCTTCATAGGCGGTATCCGGAACAAAGATATGATGCCAGCAGAAATCGTATGAAAGACACACTGATTAGGTTCCGCGATGGTTCCATTGGCATGAACAACACATGCTCACGGTCGACTCCAACTTCACCAAAGCTCGTCCTTCTCATATGTTTTTCAACGACACTGATATCCGGCAAGGAACACATATGGATAAGAGCTCAAGAACAAAAGATCGGATGAAGGGTACGACAGACAAGTTGCAGACTGATGATCGTAGCATCTCCGTTACAACAAGGAAGAAAGCGAAGCCCTGAAGGTACGACGGAAACCCAACCACGAGAACTCCTGGACTCGAAGAGAGAGAAGAGAGCAGATTCAAAACACGTCGAGGTAAGAGGAGAATAGCAGAGGGGTAAGGAGTAAAATCAGACCTAATCAGAACTATCCAACCGATTTTCAAAAATAGTTTTGACACTCTACTTCGCGTTAGCTAGGTTATCCTCAGGTGGACTTGTGGGTATCGCTGCTGAGCTCGATACCACTCAGAACACCCTCGAATCGGACCTATGCAAGTTTGAGCAAAATTCACCAAACTCGCATAGAAACGATTCAAAGGTGCCCACCAGGCACTTTCGTGCGGGTGGAAAACGAAGTAATAACATTACACAACAGTCCTCGATGGGACCCACAGAACAGATATATATATAACAGCGACTCGAAGAGTCAAGAATACAGATATAATATACAAAGATCCAAATCACCTTGAAAACAGTAGAGCATCCGACTACGGACAAGAAGCAAATGGGGCTAAGAGCCCTGAAGAATAACCAATGGCGTCCATAACCCTGCCCAGGCCAAGCCGGAAGGGTAACCACCTAATGTCGATCTCAAAACCTGCTTAACAAAAGGGGTGCCGACAAAGGCAAAGCAGAAAACAAAGAAGGAGCGTCGATCGAGGCGATGCAGCGAGGCTAGAATTCGCGGTCCTCGCCTACATAGGTATGGTGGTGGCGGCGCGGCATGCACTAAACAACCTATAGAGACTCGATACAACTGACGGTTATTAGAGAGGGGTGAGAATGACCTATCCGGATCCAACCTGAAGCTAACACCAAACAAACCCATCCTGGTGTTTCCCCCTCGTGACCAAACGAGGAAGTCAACCGAGGAACTCACACGGTTGGCAGTTTTACTTATTCAGTTATCGTTGCAGCACCTTACTAGTCAGGTTTAGATAATTGTCCTGATAAAGTAAACAGTGGGCATTTTTAATTGACCATTCCGTTATAGTTGCAACAGTTACTAATCAGATTCAGATAGCATGAGATAAACCCATAACCCAGCAGTTGTTGGTACTTTTATTCAGCCATTGCGTTGTAGTTGCAATATTTACTAGTCAGGTACAATGGTCGCAAGCGACACACAAAACAAGCAATTGTGGGCAGTATTATTTAGTCATTCCATTATAGTGGAGCTGATTACTAGTCATTATAAGTCAAATTAATAGCAGTAAACTTTAGTTATGCTTGTCTATGATCGAGATACTGTGCTCCAAGTCGTCCATATCCGCGGACACGGCTTTGAAAAGTTTTAACCGGCCGGGTGCACCAATAGCAACACACGCCGATCAACCTCGGAAAAACCAAATCAAAACCCAACGAGGCTTTCACATTGAACAATCACAGATTCGAAATATTTGGGGCCACCCTTAGAGTAGAATCCAACGGAGTAAGCAAGCTCGAGACGGCCTCAAGGTTATGGGGACGGTGTGAACGATCGGGAACCCGAAAGTGTGGCTGGGCTTGTCGACACCCGGAATCGTGCCATTATTTCCTAAAGCGATCGTGCACCTCGCACAATCGTAAATAAAGCGATAAAGCATGGCATAAATGCAGGATCGTAATAAAACCTCAAACTAGTTTGTGGCCCCAAGAAATAAGAATGAATCAAGCTGGCTCAGGGGTCCCATATACCTCCCGGATGTGGATAGCGCAAATCAAGGAACAGGTATCAAGTACTCGGGGTCTTACGGGACACAAGTGGGCGTTCGGAAACCAAATATTATCTATCACCCACCGATGCCTCTGCTTATTCAATTTTAGTTGTTAAACAGAAATTAAAGTGACGATAAGTAAAACTAGAATCATCTCCAACATCAACATGCGGCAATACATCAGCAACTGTGGCATAGGACGACACACATCAACACTTGAGCAAGCGACTGCGACGCGCAAGTCCAACTATCTACCAAACAACAGGTAATAGGGTGTGTCCAAGGCAATATACGGCTGCAGGGAATAACACGGGTACGGAAACTAAGCATCGCAACACAGATAGCAATAGATCAACAGGAGGGAATAAAGACTATAAAAGTAAGATAGGTAGAAAGGGGGAGATGCTCGCCTGAAAACATTGCCGAAGGGTTCAACCGAAGATCGGGGCGAAGCTCACATCAACTCAACGGCCTTATCCGCGAAGAAGCAAAACACTAGAAGAACACCGGATGCGATATTTAATAAAACGGCGGAAGATCGGCATGATGCATGTATGATGGATGACATGGCAAAGGTTCGATGCAATTAGGTCAGATTAAGCGGAACCGGGGTCCCGACAAATAGTTAGGTGGTTCATGTTATTTAGAAGACCCGCAATTTAAATGTGGTTTAGCAAAGCACAGGTGGAACCGGTTCGCTACACATGTTTAAATGAGGCCAATATGAGACTAGATTTGCCCGCATATGGGCCCCATACTTAATTATTAGGTGAATCGGCATAAGGCCCCCAAACCACATGAATGTATGCGAGATGAACAATTAAATATGCGACAAGTTGGTTATTATGTTATAAAATAGGGTTCAAGGAAAAGGGTTCACACATCAGGGGGGCTCGACGATCTTGTTAGGGTTCGACGAACTTGGGTTCGGGGTTGAAATCGGTCTCGGGGTCAGTCGTGGAAACGTTCTCGGACTTAGGGGTAGGTCTTGGCGCATCCGGGTGTGGAACTTGGGGTCATGTCGACGGTCATGGCGTTCAGGGGGATGTTCTCGGTGTCCGGTGAAGCACTCGGCGTTCCATGAAGAAGTACTTGGCCTGGCGTCGGGGCATCGGTACCGTCCTGGTTGCTGTCGTTCTTGTCGTCGGCAGATCTTGGGTTTTGGGGGTCGATCTTGCCGTTGCGAGGGTCTTGTCGGGCCCGCGCCATCGAGTCGGTCTTGGCGTCCGGGGGGGGTTCGGTCTCAACACCGGGGTCGGTCTTCGGATCCGAGAACGGTCTTGCGGTCCGTGAGGGAGATCATGGCGTCGGTGAGGTCGATCCTGTCAGTTCCACGGTGTTAGATGACGGTGTCGGACTTGGCGTCCGGGTCGGGGTACTTGTCGTTCCGGGATGCAGTGCTTGACGCCCTTCGGTTCCCTGTCGACGGTCCTTCGAGTTCGACATCGGGGTCTTCCGGGTTCCATGAAGGGGAGCGTAGCACTCCGGATTGTGGTCGATGGAGATCTCGGATGGTCACCCGGGGTTCATCGAATATGCTCGGCCGATGTCGATCTTGGCGGGGTTGCGGGTCACCTTGTTGCATCTCCAACAGATCGGGTTCATACCATCTCGGTCTACACACGCAACTAAGGCGGCCTTGGCGACACCGTTCTGGACAGGGAGGAGGCCGACGAGGACCATGCTGCAGGAGGCGATGCGCCGCGGTGGACAGGGAGGCTCGGACGGCCGGGTTCACGGGAGAACGGCGGCAGGGCCCAGCTGGCAGAGGCAGGCGAGGGCTCGGCCGAGCCGCGGCTGAGTCGCGCCGAGGACTGGCGGGGACGGACGGCGGGCCTCGAGGCGGGCCCAGAGGGAACAAGCGCTGCGAGGTGTCTTGCGGCGTGGGAACGGTCGGGCCGGGAGGTCCACGAAGGGACGCCCGCGGCGATAATGATGGGCGGCAGCGGCGGTGAGGCGGCGGCCGGAGAAAGTGGTGTGGCAGCAACGCCGGCGGACGGCTTGTGGCGCCAGCGGCAAGCGTCTGGCGGTGGAGGTCTGGCGTCGCACGGGAACGGAGGAGCAGGCCGGAGGGAGCCTGGGCGCGGCAGGGTCGGGAGAAGCGAGCGGCAACGCGGCAGCAGCGGACTGGCGAATGCCGGGCCGTGTGGCGGCGGCGCGCCGGGAAGGGACGAGGTGGAGCGGCCGGGGCGCGGGTCGGCGAGGGCGTGGAAGGCGCGCAGGTGGAGGCGGCGTCGGGAGGTGGCGCGAGGCGGACCGGCTCGGGGCGGAGCGCGAGCGGCTCGCCAGAGGCTCGGGGAAGGGGCTTGGCGGTCGTCTGCGGAGGAGGGGCCCGTGTTGAGGCGGGGGCTTCCGGCGACGGGGTGGCGTGGTCGGCGTCACTGAGGTGGAGCCTTGTGAGGCTTCTGCGGAGGGAGAGGCCTTGGGCGGCGGAATGACAACCATGACCCTATGAGAGGCCAGTGAGAGTCGTTAAGTGGGGTGCGTCTTGTGGCGAGGATGGTTCTTCTTGAGACGGCACTGCGTGGGGAAAGGGGGTCCGCGGGTGGGGAGTGGGCCGGGGTGTCTTTGGGGAGGCGGTAGTGGGCCCAGGCAGGGTGGGAGGCGGTTGGTGGTTGTGAGGCGGGCGGTGGGGTAGGTGGGGTAGGGGCCAGGCGTGGCAGGTCGGGCTGTGCGTGTGTAGTGGGTGCGCGTTGGGGTGTGTCGGTTTTGGGGGCAGAGTGTGGCCTGAGAGAGGGAGAAAGAGAGAGAGAGGGGCTGGCCCTGGCGGTTCTGAGTGGGTGAGGGAGAGGGAGGCAGTGAGGTGGCAGCCTAGGATAGGTGGGGGTGATGTGGAGGGGAGGGTTGGGTAGATTTTTAGGTGGATTTAGGATTAGATGGGGTAGGCAGGTTGGACCGATTGAGAAAACTGGGGCGGTCGTTCGGGTCGGTTGGCCCGTTCGACTGCTCCGGCCAAAAATAAATAAATATTTTATTCGATTTAGACGGGCCGTCTGCAAACCGATAGCGGCCAAAACAAAATATTCCGGGGACCCGGTTTTTGGCGTTTGAATAAAGATGGGGCGTTTGGGAAACAAATCGAGTTTTGCAAAAATAGTTTTGGCAAACAATGCATGATGATGACGATGCAATGCACAAATTCAACGCGATTTTCTAGTAGTGGTTTTGCGGGATGCCACATTTAGGGTCAGTGTTGGACATGGTATTTTGTACCATGAGGATATACAGTAAAATATGCGTGACCAGTAGAATATGCATGACCTGGACGGAGAGACCGACCGATGCGCCGACATAAAAGAAAATCCTCGTCCATGTTGCGTCCGTCTCCATGTTTTCCCAAATTACGTTAGAACATATCTACCCGTGTTTGTAATAGGGTGTTTCTAGACCCATTTTTTCGTTCGGACTATGATAGTTCGTCCAGTCGCGTTTTTAGGACGTCGAAATGAGCCCGATTTGACCTAACTTTAATCCGGCATTCCGAGGACGAACCCGGGGAGCTGGAAACCGCCTGCGAACGCCGGACACAGCGAAAACAACGAAAAAACCCCACTTGTGGCCCCACCTTGTCAGCGTGTGAAGCCGAGTCATCGTCATCCCGTTGCCTCAGCTCCCGCAATAGACCGTAGGTATCTTCGGCCATGCGTCGCCGTAATGACACGCCATCTTGCGCTCGTCTTCCGCCCGTTTCCCGTTTCCATGCGCCACACCCTCCCACCTTCGACGCTCTTTTCTCTTTCGGCTATAAAATGTCGGCACCCTCGCCGCCTCCCAAAGCACACACTCTTGCCTTCCCTTCCCCAACCATAAGCACCACTTCGGCGATGAGAAGAAGAGCTTGGCGGTAGCCATGGCGGAGAGGTACCGGGGCGACCCTGCGGCGGCAAACGACTTCGGCCGGCGGTCTCTGCGGCTGTGGGAGGCGCAGATGCTACACGACGCCGGCTACATGGTGCCGCCGGATTGATTTCGATGCCGCGGACACTGAGCCTCGGTCTGCGGCAGCGTGCCGGTGCCGCCGGTGCCTGAGGGCACCGACATGGTGGAGGAGATCCAGGCCGCCATCGCGGCCATGGAGGACCCGGAGCTCGCCGAAGATCAGGGAAACTTGCCGTACTGGGAGAATTTCTTCGCCGAGCACCGAAACCAGCAGCTAGACGTGCACAGCGGCGTCGGCATGCCTCCAAAGTGGCACAACACCGCGGCACGCCATCGGTGGTGGAGCACTCGTCCGTCCTCGAGGACATCGTCGCCGGAGACCGCCCGAAGATGGGATACCCTCCTCGGTCGTCGTTGTCGGACGCCCGACGCTGTTTGGCGGTGAACTGGCTTCCGAGGAGGATGGGAGGCCTCAGCTCCTAGTCCTAGGCCTCGGCGTCACGCTCATCTGGCTCACCGGTGGCATAGTCGCCATGCCTCCGCTCTGGCCGGTGAAGCGGGAGGTTTGGTCGTCGGTGCGCTCTCCGCCAAGGACGAGGTCACGCGCAGCCGCCGAGCAACGACGATGGCGACGAACCCATGATGCCGACTACACGTGCTTCTACTGCAACTTCGGCATGTGAGCGGCGCGCCCGACGACATCGACATTAGCATCGCCCAGTAGTTATTATTATGTTTTTTACTTTTTTCTTTAGGCTAATGCAATCAAAATTCGGGTATTTATCTGAATTTAACATAATATGTATGAACTTGCCTATGTTTAAACAAAATTGTCTTTATTCATCCAAATTTCGCCAGTTTGTTTGAAATTTAGCCAAAACTAGAAACTCGGCCTGAACATGAGTGAAAAACTAAGCGTTTTCATGCCGAATGTTATATCCGACCAGCGCTAAATAGCACCGAAATTGAGCCTAGGAATGCCAAACGAATGGAGGTGCTCTTACGAGCGGTGACACTTCGGCTACACCAGAGGAGGTCACCGCTCGTCCTCCTTCCATCCACGTCTTAGGGTTCGTCCAGAAAATGCGTTCGATCCAGATCGGAGCCACACGATGTAGGCGGTATCCACGACAACCGAGATGCAACGCGGAACAACATTTGCTTCATAACCGCAAGCGGACCGGCAAATCCTTTTTTCCCTACACACCACATGTACATAACACCTTCTAAGCGCACACCGGTACAAAAAAAATGAAACTAGACCGGTTCCTTATCTAACCAGAACCCACACTCAAAAAAACCCAAATACCGGTTTTCCCATCAAAGTTTTCCTAGGGATGATACCGAAGCAAGCCTCGATAATGAAAAGGAAACAATTAAGAATTCCCCACACATCGTGAGGAATGTGACTTGGGGTCGAGCGTGACGAATATTTTAATATTGTAATAGCCATCTTCATTTTGCGTCTCACGGTGGTCTTTGTCACGCTGCACTGTATCCTATGCAACGTCATTCATTCCTTAGATCTTTGCATGTGTCCGCATTGTTATCACCTTAGTAACTATCTTCACATTGTTATCACCTTAGTAACTATTGCCGGGCTTGTTTCTAGGTAGATTCCGTGTTACTTCTTCTACTCCCTCCGATCTATATTACTTATCATTGAAATAGATGTAGCACTAAAACAAGTCTAGATATATCCATTTCAACGGTAAGTAATATAGATTGAATGGAGTAGGACTTTGCCCATAATTATTTTTAAAATTACAATCACCGGTTACAAATAATGTTAGCCGTATTTGTGGATACAATCACAATTGTTGATGCTTTGACTTGTTTTTACTTTTTATTAGTTTTAGGACTTTTTATACTACTGATGATGATTATTAATAGATCGATGAAATTCTTGCAAAAGAGAAAACATAAACAACAGAGATAATTCTCTTCATATCAAAAGTTGTCCAATTCGGTATAACAAGCTAGTATAAGTATACATTTTTTATTTGAGAATATATTAACTAGTTAATTCTCTGTTACACTTAGCAAAATTAACCACATAAAAATGTAGCGACATATTGCAAAATGATATTTATTATATAATTTTCTACTTTAGTTGGAAAAACAATTAAGTAAAAGCTAAATTCTATTCTTTGAAAAAGAAAAAAAAGTTCCATTTTGGAGAGTTTTAGTTTTTTAGACATCTTTTTATCACAATCATAAAAAATCATGTGTTTTCAAGATTTATGCCACTTAACAAATTAATCATATAAATGTCTTTTTATTCATTTATTACTATCCTTCTGAAAGCCTTTTTGGAATGCAAGGACCACCAAAAAAGAAATTTCTAGTGCATACTAGGGGGGGTCTATAAGGAGGTTGTGCGTGAATTATAAATATTTCATGTTTATTGTTTTTTATTATCTAATATGACTATAGATGTAAATGGTATGAACATTTCTGTTCCAAATCCGCATCCACATCCTTTTTTTAGGAAAAGTTATGCATCTTTAGGAATCCGGTGAATATTGATGTGAATGTGGATATTGGTCGAGCGGATATCTGATGAATGTGGTAGCAGATATGATATTGATAATATTTTTGACAGACCACCACGTTAAGAGCACGTAGCCGAACCATTTAATCTCTATTTGTTCCTTCGGTTTTTCATTCAAATACACGCCTTTTTTACATGATTTCTCCCAACACAAACAATTTTACTAAAAGAGATGAAAGTTTTATTTCAATTTTATGGACATTTTCTCAAGATATATAGATGCACGGTTTCAGTTATTACACTAGCTTTCCTTTTTAAAAATGTTATTAAAGTATTTTTATATTCAATATTCGCAAAATTATCATGTATGTCGTAATGGGATGCGTGAATGATCAGCCCACTTAGCATCCCTTCAGATAGTACTACTGGGCGAAAAATTCTCCTGGATGATCCTACATGAAAAGAGCCTTTCAGATAGTACTACTGGGCGAAAAAAATTCTCCTGGATGATCCTACATGGAAAGCTGCTCACTGCAGATATGCAGGCAATTAGATTATGGCCAAATGATCCAACCTGCCAGCTCTGTGGCTCGGCATCGGAAACTGTCACCCACTTTGCAAAGATTGTCCCTTCACAACAGCGATATGAAACACATCGCAATCGTTGGACAACGACACTACAGGAAGAGACGGCCAATCATTCCCCTCCATTTCTGATTGGTGGGACGACTTGATCGCAGGAAAGGCGACTTCTAAACAAAACAGGCTCGGCGGATATTTTCTGTTCGTGATGTGGAACGTTTGGAAAGAACACAACAGATGAATCTTCACAGGCCGGTGCATGACATACATTAAGGTCGCCTCAATTGCTAGAGACGACATTTTCCAAAGAGCGATCGCTTATGCTGTGCATGGGCCGACTATCCCAGCCGAGCCAGATTAATTTCTTTTTTTGTTTTTCAGGTGGTTTTTCTGGGCATGTTTACACCTTAAACCAAATATGTTTTTTTATATCATGACTGTTTAATTCCCTCTTCTAATAGAAAAGGCAGACTCCTGCCGGTTGCTCCAAAAAAACCATTTTATGTCTAAAATAAAATCTTTATTTCTACACTTCCAAACGAATCATCCATGGGCCGGCTTTCAACGGTTGGTCTCGCATAGTCGTTGATCATAGTATGATTTTTTTTCATGGTAATGCGATGGAATGACAATCTCTGGAAGTCCATAAAAAAGACTGATTTGTCTTTTGTGTTTCTTTGTATGAAACAGAAACAATCATATATGGGTCCACATTGTTTGTTGATAGCATGCTTCACATTCGTGGAACAACTAGTTATTTTAGGGTAGTTTCAAATCTTTGAGGTTCTTTTAAGGAAATGAAAAATTCTGAACATGGGGGATGTTACTAAATTGAGGGGGTGTTTGTTTGGGCTTTTGACCACTTCTCCACTGGAAAAAGGCAGAAAAACGAAACAAACGGCCAGCTGTGCGTTAGGCTTTTGCCAAGTACTTATACGAAACAGGCGTCACGGGCAAAGCACGTCGCTAGGTGCTTCCCGCAGCTTCCTGCAAAGGCCAGCGAACCGTTTTCTAGTTTGGACATATGGATGAGTGATATTTACAGCACAATGCCACCCGGTCAACAGCCCAACATACCCCGGTAAAAAAAAAGCCCCGCTCGACCCCGTCCTGGTATCCTCCCGTTCCCAGCGATAGGATAGGGTTCTGGCGCGTGCGAGGAATCACAGCGCCGCCGCCAGCCCGACCCTCCCCGCCGCCCTCCTCCCCGCCAGCTGTCTGGCCTGCTGCCCACCTCCCCGCCGACGGACCTCCCCTGCTCGCCCCCGTCCTCACACGTTCCCGTGGCCGCCGCCGGACCTGCTGCCCGCCGCTGGACCTGCTGCCCGCCATCACTGCTGCCGCCGCCCGGACCTGCCCGCCCGCCGCGCCGTCCTCGCCAAGACGCCATATCTCGCCCCGGCCGACTCCTTCCGGTCCAGAGGTGAGGCCACAGTTCCGGTCCAGATATGTGTGTTCCAATGCTTGTGCTGTCGGTTACTATGGGCGGGTTCATCTTCACCGAGTTCATGGGTTTATTATGGCCACTATTGCAATAATTAGCTTGTTTCAATTGACAATCTGATTCACGATTATTTCGAGCACCATAGAAGAATGGTGGTCTGTTCCGGTGATTTGCAATGGAAACCATGAATCCATGATTATCCTCTTAAGTTTCAGTTCTACAACACTAGTTACTGAAGCAACCACTGTTGATGTGGTTCAGCTTGTACAACTGTAAACCCTCTTGTAAAGGAAGGGCCGTTTGAACGCTCGCCGTCTTAATTGGTGGAGCACAGATCAACGCGTGATCGCATCACTACTGCATTGTACAATGTTAGAAGAAGATGATCGGTTTGATCGGTGTGGATGTATCTATATTCATTATGCGACTATCTTTATTTGTTTAATGGTTGGATATGTATTTTGGACAAACCAATATGTGACATATGGTATGTAATATAAACATATGCTTTTATGTACTTCAATAGTGAAGTTTACGTGTTATATTAATTACAGGGGCATTACAGACAATTCCTTAGCACAGTACATAAGTAGAGTTGCCAACAGTCAGCTGGAAAAGTAGCTTTTCCTCAGACAGCTTTCACTGCACAGCCAGCCACAGCCCAAACAAACAGGCCCTGAAATCTACAAAATCTCCACAAAAGATGTGATAATTTCAGTTCTGAAAGCACACCTACTAAGTAACGCATAGCTTCAGACTACTTACATAACTACACAAGAGACGGTAAAAGAAATACAACATCGTACTTAATTAAAACAAAATCTTTCATCCACCACGCACTGGGTGTACATTCAAAGCTCTACTTGCTAATACGCCTTTGCACCTCTTGTAGGTTGCCTAAAGTATGGTACATCTGGATCCGGTGACTTAGTGGAAGACAAGCACACTAGGGCATCTGTTTGTTGATTTATAGTATTAGGCAATGTCAAAACCCTCCACGAATAACGATCGAATGGTATCCTTGAGGTTGCGACAGTAGGTGAAGTTGTCGTCTTTGTTATACATGAACTCCATCGTTCTAGTGAGGTTGAATATGACCTTAAGCATCTTCCTCGGTTGGTCATTGTCAGGCTCCAACCACTGGGCATTGAAATCTTTCCACGACTCCTCTTTAAGCTCCCATATCTTCTCGCGTGCCGTTTTGATCGAGACATTATGTTGTTTCATGTAGCTGTCCATTGTCGAAGCAACATGAGGTGTCATCTGCTCTCGCTGCAGACACAGGGTAAGTGATACAGAGTATATTATAAAGTGTATATGCATCTATGTGCGTTTTTCTGAATAAAATAGCTATGGCTCATTACCTCATAAGTCATGATATCATCTAGTAGTCTGACAATTATGCAAAGCCTCTGCACAATTTTAGGCATAGTGGAGATCCAATCGAAAGAATTCTTTGTTGCTACATCGTCCATTCCGACCAGTGAAGCACAAGCAAGCAGGTGACATGCGCTAGTCCTAGCTGAGACCTCCAAGTGCTCTTCGACAGATTTTGGGACGTAACTTTCTTCTCGCATTTTAATCTCCTTGTTGTAATTTTTAACGAGATCTGCTGTCTGAAAATTGGATAATACTCCCTCCGTTTCAAAATATAAGATGTTTTAGGTTTGTGAAGAAAATGTATCTAGACTTGTTTTAGTGTGTAGATTCATTCAAAACATGAGTGGACCTATATACTAAAACTAGTCTAGATACATTTGCTTCACAAAGCTAAAACGTCTTATATTTTGGAACGGAGGGAGTACATGGGTATATGCATAATTTCAGAACTTAAAAATGAGTATGTAACCGTACCTACTGAGTCAGTAGACATATAGCATCAAACGTATTTATATTATTTTATAGTAATATTTTCAAGGAAAGAAAATAGATGACATACAAATGGTAAAGGTCACTTACAAAGTTTCTGAGGTAGGTCATACGGTATTTCTCCTTCGGTGGTAGTTCATTATCAATGATCTGATAGCTTTCCATAAGTTTTCTAGCAGCATACTGCATGCATTCTGGGAGATCATGTGGCACATTTGGATCCCAGCTGCACATGAACAATTCTCACTCACTGCCCCAAAACCTCAAATCCATAAGGATAAATGTTATTCTCGGGATACAAAATGAATAGCAGGAGTAAAAAAACTACTATTGCATCCTTAAAAAAACTACTCTTGCAGAAAGTAACCAACATGAATGGTAATAAAGTTTTATTTATGATAGTCAATTTTTCCGATGAAGGCAGTATATTTATAGTAATAAGATATCAATTATATCCAGCCTTTGCAATAACATAATATCAAGAGCTAGTCCAAACATGAAAAACACACAATCGATCAAAATAAGCAAAAAAAAAAAAATGGAAAAATAAAAAGGCATCGTGGCCCACTTGTCGAGAACACTGCTGCAATGCCCTGATCGCTAGGCACACCGTCATCGCACACACAATTTCGACATGGGCATCGCCATCCAAACAAAGTGAGAAGTGGTAATTCGTAATGTGTAATTAATTCAACTCCTAAAGTATTCTTTCATGTACAAATTTTATATGAACTTTACTAATCGTCATGAAAATACATAATTAAGTGAAATTTATAGGAGAGTTCTCTAAGTATCTATATTAGATTATAGGATTGGAGGAACTGCCAAAATCAACATAACAAGGTCGCTATGGGATTGGAAAACTTATAATGTCCTGAGTTGCATATACACATTGTTTAATTCTACAGTAGACCCGGAATGATTTGAATTTGGTGAAATAAAAATGAATTGATGCTAAAAACAACAACAAACCTTTCTATCCACTGGGTAAACAGTTCACACTCTTCTAGAGTTCCAAATGAATCATAAATATCATCCAAGATGGTTGCAATGTTGATCACAAATGTAAGTATGATCCGGCCACGCGAACAAGTTGGTTCATAATATACTCCTAACATCCACAAATAACATTCCACGAGTCTATCTCGAGCAAACGGCAGCCTCGAATGAATTTGTAGATCTGTCCACCACCTACAGATTTGTAGGACTTTTATTATTTTCCATCAAGAGTGTCTTGAATATGCAATTTTTGACTCATCAAAAGAATGTAGAATGAATTTAGGTTAAACTCACTACGAATTTGGGAAGCTACAGACGGCGGTCGCTACGCCGACCAAGCGTCGGGAATGGCGTAACCATCGATCGAACCAGCCCATAAGCAGCCGTCGGCGTAAAATTGCCCTCGGCATATTCTATGCTACGCCGACGGCTGCCCTCGGCGTAGCATCGCCGCAACTGCCCTCGGCGTAGCTATTTTTATTTTATCTCATTAAACTTTGAAAATCATAACTAAATCATTCTAATTAGGAAAATACAAATAATATATCAAAATTTGCAGAAAAATAAGACCTATCTATCTACACTTAAATATTACACATTTATAAATAAAAATTAAGTAAAATATAAAACATTATATATAGTTTAAAACGGGCATAAAAAATTCAAAAACGATCGAAACAATGCGAAACCTTCGCGTGGTGTCATATTATGTGACATAGTTAGAAGAAAAAATATTAAACTTGGTATATTAATTATGTCTCAAAGAAACCTTCATAAAATGAACTATCTCATTCGAGGTTTCTTGGCTTTTGGATCAAATGACCAATGTTATTGCTAGAATCAAGACATAGTTTGTGATAATGTGCCCATATTGTGCATACACATGCATCATGGGATGGCGAACAGTGTTGCAGGAGGAAGTTTTCCTTTTAAATCGCAAAAAGCCATTTCCCATTTTCCGAGCATAAAAAACGGACGGTTTTGTGAAGCAACCACCAAATGGCTAATTCAAAATACTATCACCACATTTTACAAAAATACTATACCACATTATATGGACAATGTCCCAACAGGGGGATCCGAAACCTTTCCGTCCACCTTCGGTGAAAAAGACAAATTCTGCCGAATCGGGGGAAGGGTCGAATATGAACTACGGTACATGATCCGATGCTCATGTTTTTTACAAAAATCATTTTAGGTTCACAATATGCTATTTTATCAAAGATCTAATGAAAGTTTAGCGAGGCTCGGCCCGAGCTAAGAATCTTTATGTCCGCTGCTCGACAAAGTTTAACGATAGTTTAAAGCGGGCATAAAAATTGAAAATGATCGAAACAATACGAAACCTTCGTGGTGTCATATTATGTGACATATTTATAAGGAAAAATAGCAAACTTGATATATTGATTATGTCTCAAAAAACCCTTCACAAAATGACCTATCTCATTCGAGGTTTCTTGGCTTTCGGGTCAAATGACCAATGTTATGGCTAGAATCAAGGCATAGTTTGTGATAATGTGCCCATATTGTGCATACACATGCATCATGGGATGGCGAACAATGTTGCAGGAGGAAGTTTTCCTTTTCGTCGCACCAAAAAGCCATTTCCTATTTTCCGAGCATAAAAAACGGACGGTTTTGTGAAGCAACCACCAAATGGCTAATTCAAAATACTACCACCACATTTTACAAAAATACTATACCAACTTATATGGACAATGTCCCAACAGGGGGATCCGAAACCTTTCCGTCCACCTTCGGTGAAAAAGACAAATTCCTGCCGAATCGGCAGGAAGTGGGTCAGATATGAACTACAGGTACATGATCCGATGCTCATGTTTTTTACAAAATCATTTTAGGTTCACAATATGCTATTTTATCAAAGATCAAATGAAAGTTTAGCGAGGCTCGGCCCCGAGCTAAGAATCTTTATGTCCATGCTTGACAAAGTTTAACGATAGTTTAAAACGGGCATAAAAAATTGAAAAATGATCGAAACAATGCGAAACCTTCTCGTGGTGTCATGTTATGTGACATATTTATAAGGAAAAATAGCAAACTTGATATATTAATTATGTCTCAAAAAAACCTTCACAAAATGACCTATCTCATTCGAGGTTTCTTGGCTTTCGGGTCAAATGACCAATGTTATGGCTAGAATCAAGGCATAGTTTGTGATAATGTGCCCATATTGTGCATACACATGCATCATGGGATGGCGAAAAATGTTGCAGGAGGAAGTTTTCCTTTAAATCGCACCAAAAGCCATTTCCCATTTTCCGAGCATAAAAAGCAGACGGTTTGTGAAGCAACCACCAAATGGCTAATTCAAACTACTACCACCACATTTTACAAAAATACTATACCAACTTATATGGACAATGTCCTAACAGGGGGATCCGAAACCTTTCCGTCCACCTTCGGTGAAAAAGACAAATTCCTGCCGAATCGGCAGGAAGTGGTCGAATATGAACTACGGTACATGATCCGATGCTCATGTTTTTTACAAAAATCATTTTTAGGTTCACAATATGCTATTTTATCAAAGATCTAATGAAAGTTTAGCGAGGCTCGAGCTAAGAATCTTTATGTCCATGGTTTGACAAAGTTTAACGATAGTTTAAAGCAGGCATAAAAATTGAAAAATGATCGAAACAACGAAACCTTCGTGGTGTCATGTTATGTGACATATTTATAAGGAAAAATAGCAAACTTGATATATTAATTATGTCTCAAAAACCCTTCACAAAATGACCTATCTCATTCGAGGTTTCTTGGCTTTGGTCAAATGACCAATGTTATGGCTAGAATCAAGGTATAGTTTGTGATAATGTGCCCATATTATGCATACACATGCATCATGGGATGGCGAACAGTGTTGCAGGAGGAAGTTTTCCTTCGTCGCACCAAAAGGCCATTTTCTATTTTAGAGCATAAAAAGCAGACGGTTTTGTGAAGCAACCACAAAATGGCTAATTCAAAATACTACCACCACATTTTACAAAATACTATACCAACTTATATGGACAATGTCCCAACAGGATCCGAAACCTTTAGTCCACCTTGGTGAAAAGACAAATTCTGTAGAATCGGTGGGAAGTGGGTCAGTATGAACTACAGTACATGATCCGATGCTCATGTTTTTTACAAAAATCATTTTAGGTTCACAATATGCTATTTTATCAAAGATCCAATGAAAGTTTTCCTTTTCATCGCACCAAAAGGCATTTTTCATTATCCAGAAGCGAAAAAGGGAATTTTCTAAAGCAACCACCAAATAGCTAATTCAAAAAGCGGAGGGTTTGTGATTAGTTGATATGGATATCATATTTGGATTCCTCTCATTTTATGATCAATTTAAACATATTATTTGTTGAATTTGATTTACAGATTTAAAGATATTAATTATTATATATTAAATAGAAAATACAAAAAATAAAATTATTATATTTTTATTTGAATTCAATAATATTTTACTTATTCATTAATATTTACTTAAATAATTGTTTGTAATTTCAAAAAATACAAACATGTGACATGATGATATAAGAGTTAATAGGATTGATATCATAGTATTGACACCAATGTATGAATTACTTTGCGGAAACGGATTACGAAGGAGCGAGAATGTTAAGCGTCTTTGAAAATAGTAGTATTAGGATGGGTGACCTGTTGGGAAGTTTGACTAAGACTGGAATTTAATCAAATACTAAGTATAATTAGTGTTAAAAATGTTCAAAGTAGGAGATTAACAAGTGAAACAATTCAAAGAATAAAAAAATTGAGAAAAAAAATAAAAAATATTATTTTTCAAAAAAAAATCAAAAAAAAAATATTTTTGCAACCAGTCGACAGGCTATGCCGACGGCCGCTGACAGCAAAGCCCTCGGCGGCATTTTGATCTGTGACTGACAGGTGTGCTCATGAGGAGATCTTTGCCGAGGAGGCTACGCCGAGGGCTGCCCTCGGCGTACCATACGCCGAGGGCATTTTGGCCTACGCCGACGGCCTTTTGCCCTCGGCGTAGCGCGCGTGTCCCGTAGTGACTCAGCTCTTAGTGATTTGGAATCACACTCCCTTATAATTTTGTAGGTTAAGATAGAACAAGTTGACAACTGTTTTACCTTGTAGTGGTTTCAAGCTCTTGTTGATACTGGAGTTGCATCAAGTTGAAGTTTAACTTCGCAAGTTCCAATACCATTTTATTCATCGTGGCATCCTCCTCATATGTAGAGATATAGACCTGTGCTTCATAAATTGCAACCCTTCTAGGTAGGGGGATCTCAAGGGCACACTGTATTTCACGTGTCAGTGATCCTACCAGATATGGTAGTTTCGATTCTAAACTCCTTTTTGTGAAGTGTATAGCTTTGTCAAGTATGATCTCTCCATTAGTACCAAAATGAGCGGCATTGTAAAGACTTAGCAATTCCCTTGGAGTTTTTGCTTGAAACGTTCCATCCTTGTCTAAAAATTTCTCAAACACGTCTGGGATATTAAGTGAAAACTTTGTTATTTCTGTCTCACAATTAGAAGGAAGAGTACATAGTACAAACTAAACTAGCATACTTAACTGTTACAATGTCCAAGTTTACTACTTTGACTGTACTATCATTTCCTTTTGTACAGAATTTCAATAGCATCATCAGTATATATATTACATAATTTGCACATAATTATTTGGATTAGGATGGGTGTTACCAGGTGAAACCTTGTATCCATGTTTACGGAGCAGATAGAACCAAAGGGCCACCGTATGAAGATCATAATCATTGACGTTTGCATTGTGAATTTCTGTCAAAGCAGCATCAATCTCCGTTTCGAAAAGATAATCCAGACAGAGACGCTCCAATTGATAGATGAGGTTCAGCCTCTCAAGCAGGCTACAAGGAGCTGAAATAGCTATGAATTTTGCCACCTCTTTCTTCAGTTCATCAACTCGTCCTTCCATCCAAGTCTGCTAAAAGCAACAAGTGAAGTCAGCGTACTAGCAACTAGTGTTGAACTATTTGTGAGCGAACTATCAGACCTTTAACACCACATCATCGCCAAAAAAGAGAGACCATATGTGAGCATGTCTATTTTGCACATTCATTTTTATCAGAGTACTACTATATTTCTATGTTAAAATCTTGAGTGTCGGAGGGTCGTTGAAAAGGAGAGTAGCAGATTCGATGCATATATGGACCTAATAAAAGGTGTTATATGTGTAGACCAAAACAGCTAAACAAGCCACCCTCCACTACCCATTTTGGATATATCTATTATTGGAAAGATCCAGAAATAGAAAGCCAACTACTTTTAGAAATTTTCAAGAAGTACTCAGACAGAAAGCATGTTCCCATATCAACATATGCCTTCCATATTTTCTTGAAAAAAATGGGTAGCAACTGAAAGCATAGATGTATAGATAAAAAGAAAACGGTATTTGTTGAATTGGTGCACCTGTTCTTGGGAGGAAGCAGCTGAGCCAGAGCAGTGGTGAAGGAAGAAATCTCCCCACACAGAAAGCGTAGAAGTCACAGGGATTTCTGTTCAACCGATCGTCAGCCTCATGTTGCTGCGTTTCTGCCGAAACCCGCCGACGCTGCAGTAGTGCGGCACCGTGTCGCCGCAGCCAACAGCCCGGAAGACTCGGGCGCCGTTCGCCGGGCCGCGCTGCGAGACGGCAGCTCCTGTTGCCTCGTGCTCCCAGTCCAAGGGAGAAGGTGGTTATCGCATAGCTCTGCATCTCCAAACCTGCACTTGGTGGCTAAACTGATGTCTATGTTTGTGCGATGGTGTACCAGTTCGTGTTGGCACTCCTGTATTTATAACGACAAAACAACGAGCTCTTGGCTGTTGCTACCTTTAGTTTTTGTTGTTCTAAAAGGAAGTTAAACCTCTCGATGTCTGCTTCCTCCATACACAAAACTAACCTATACTTCTTATAAAGTAAAACCCTACTAAGAGTTATTAGTGATAGTGTATCTCAAACATGTAGCCCGTCCACGTCATCAGATAATAATGGCCATTGGATTGAAATTTTTAGCTATATCTGTACGTCCATTGCCGTTGCCTATAGTTTTTATTCTGTAGTTTGTACATGCTTGATTAAAAAAGTCAGGTGGCCAAATTCAGTGTTCATAATAACGATGTTTTTGTATGTTTATTTGCAGTATCATTTATCATTCTCATTATGTTTTTACACTGTTTCACTTAAAATTAGATTTTAAAATACAAAGATATCAAAAAATATCACTCGGAATATTTGGTGCAACTCTTAGTATATTCTTCTAGTTTTATTTACGAGAATGCCAACCACCAAGGCCAAAAATATTAAATTACAAGCAGGTTACATCTATGGAATGTACCCGCAAACAAAACATATGTGGAATGTAAGGCCAGCAAAGGAATATTGTGGACTAAGTTGCAATTTCTTCAAAACAACACCTTCAGGTAGATTACACACGCAAATGTTGATGACCGAGACACTCCAATGAATGTCTAATTGGGACTTGCCCTTGCCATGTACCTCGTATGCTTTGATCGGTGTCGGCGAGGAAGCAACCACATGAATTTTACGGGATCGAGGAGAGAGTAGAGTCTCAAAGGGAAAAAAGAGATTTGAGCTCATGTTGATATTCTTATGTGTAGAACGATAGAGAGAGATTGGCGGAACATGAAGGATGTATTATTGAGCCTCATGGGCGAGTATATATAGACATACATGAAATCATTTTAGAGTATAAGTTAAGTTAGTCTAGAGTCCTAACTATCATAAATTATCATAACAACCGTCTTAGTATAATACTCTAACATCCCCCTAGTCGTAGAGGTAGCGTAGTGAACAACTGGAACGTCGTGGACGGTCAGACTGAAGATAAACCGAAGTAGAATCCAGTAGGCTGATATTCCCCCGCAGTCTGAGCGGGAACATCGTGGACGGTGTCGCGTCGTGGTAGCTTGGACTATAGAGGAAGCTGGTGAGATGCTCAAGCGAGGTGATAGCCCTTGTGTCGATGTCGAGGGAGATGGGAGCGTGAGGCAGTGCCGAGGTCGGGGTAGCCGTTGCGAGGGGTCACCGCGGTTGATGTCGTGGTCGGGGATGCCAGTGTCGAGGTAGCCGCACGTGAAGATGCATGCGCATAATGCGCGAGGAGGATGACAGAGACGCGTCGAGGCAGTCGTCGAGGATGTCGACGCCGAAGACGATGCGGTCCGAGTCATTGAAAACGAGGTGCAACCATAGTTTTTCTAGAACTATGCGCACGTCGGGGAAGAACGGACACTCCGGTTTTGCCAGAACCAAGTATGTAAAGAACTCATCAGTGACACGATCGGAGCAGTCGTAAAGGAAGGGGCGATGCCGAAGAAGACCATGTCGAAGCCGATGAAGACGAGGCATCGATCCGAGCTTGCCAGACTCGGGAACGCATCGGGGACGAAGGCACTCCTGGTGTTGCCAGTACCAGGCATGTGAGGGGCAGGGACCATCATTAACTTGTCATCATGTCAGAGAGACTAGCAGAAGAGGCCTCCAGAGCGGTTGCGAGGCGCAGAGCGGCGAAGGGAGAGATGATGTTGTTCGCAGTTGTCGGAGTAGAGGAGCGGGTGGTGTAGTCGGGGAAGGTGATGACACTGACGGCGAAGTTGTAGTGGACGAAAAAGTAGAGGGCGACAAAACCAACGGCGACCCGGAGTGGTCATGCTGGACGCCTAGAGAGGCGCGGCGGCGGTACTCGATGTAGGCGAAGAAGAACCTGACGACGTGATGAAGACCATGTGCAGATGACGGTGATCCGCGCTGTAGGAGATGACGCAGTGGAAACCAAAGGACGTCGGTGCGCGGGGACGGCGAAGTACACTGCGTGCAATGATGCTACAACCCGAGGGGGCGACATAGCTGCAGGACACAAGTCGGTGCAGCGGCTGGGAGTCCACCAGCGACATACATGCCATGGAAGACACGTTGGAAGACGGTAGGTGGACCAAAGGCGGTGGTGCTACGGCCCGAAGGTGCGACACAATGGCAGCCCGTAGCTCGATCGGTGGTAGGCGCGTGCTCGAGGACGTGCTTGGCGTAGACATGCGCGGGATAGGTTGATCAGACCGACGGTGTGCCGTATGCGCCATGGTGTGGACGAGGCGTAGATCGGAGTCGATGGTGGCATTGTCGGTGAAGTCCCGGACGATGACGACAAAGATGATCCGAGGGGGATGGCCGCGGCAGCCTTCCAAGGAAGGCGTAGCAGCCGTCTGCGGTGCACGGCAGCCTGCCGTGAGGTCGCGATAGCCTTCTGAGGCAGGTGCAACAGCGGAGAGGGCAGGCGCGCATGCACGGTGTAGATCATCGATTCCGATGGTTGGAGTAGAGGCGCGAGTGGACGATGACGGTGTGCGACTCAATCCGATCTAAGATCGGTAAAACAAAAAATAAAACTGATCAAGAGATTGGGGAAAAAGACTTATAGGATAGCCGATCATGGATCGGCGGACGAACCCTGCGTACGGGTTGCGCAGCCCTCGGCGGAGATCATGGAGATCGACCTCCCTGGGGGCAGCGCGGCGGAAGCGTGCCAGCGGCGACTAGGGTTTGGGATCGATTTAGGCTGATACCATGTAGAGCGATAGAGAGGGATTGACAGATGGATGTATTATTGAACCTCATGGACGAGTATATATAGATGTGAAGGGGATCATCTTAAAGTATAAGTCAAGTTAGACTAGAGTCCTAATTATCGTAACCGTGTTCGTATAATACTCTAATATTATGGAATGGAGGCATGGAACATGTTCCCTACGAATTTTATGATCTCACTCCTATGATGCACAGGGTTATACATAGGGAAAATCCAATATGTTAGAATCCTACAAAATTCATGTGTTCCAAAGATGCATTTAGATTACATGAAGCAATTGTTTGGCTGTATAAGTTTTGTTTAAACCTTAGACGTGTAAAAATGAGATCTGAGCTCTCTCTTTTTTTGTGAGAAGTCCACCTATCTATTCATACTCATCAACAATAGTACAAGGAATCCAAAAAAATTAAAAAATTTACAAATAGATCTTTGGACCACCTAGCAACAAGTACAAGCACTCAAACGAGCCGAAGACGTGCCGCCGTCCTTACCCATCTCTCACTGGAGTCGGTCAATGTTTCCTATAGTAGAGCTTGTTATAGTAGACAGACAATAAATCGTCGTGCTAAGATCCAAAGAATCAGCGCAGGAGAGCAACAACAACCATCGCTGATGAATAAAAGCGTAGATCGGAATGAACATCGACCAAATCCAACGAGACCCGATGGAGACACACCTCTGCACGCCCTCCGGTGACATTCTTATGGAACATATGCATATGAAGATGTTCTCTATGAGTTCTATAATCTCACTCCTATGATCCACATGATTTATACATATGAGAAAATCCTATGAGTTAGAATCCTAGAAAACTCATGTGTTCCCTTAGATTATATGAAGCATTGTTTGGCTGTGTAAGTTTTGACCTTATAGACGTGTAAAAATGCAGCAATTGTTGTGTGAAAATACAAGATGCACTCTACCTGCAGACACATTAGCTCCACCGCATTATCTCAGCTTTAGTTGATCATTGTTCATTGATACGACTGCTTACCAAGAAGTGGATCGAGACATGCATGATATCTCTGCTGAAATCATTAGTGATGTGCACTCCACCATCCTTCTACAGAGTTAGGCCTCGTTTGTTACCGCCACGCGGACGAGTGGACGACTGAGATGACCGGCTGGCGGATCCCACGGCATGGTACTGCCGCGTGCGGACGGAGATTCAGACACAGTCACACACAGATACAATCACGCAGAGTGAGTGCCGTATGGCCAGCGAGATGACCAAAAACTTGATTTTATCCCCGTGATTTGACACCAGACCTGTAATATCTATTTTTTATGCAGATAAAATCTTGCATATCTTTGAGAAGATAGACACGTATACCGGTTAGGTATTTATATGTTCGGTGGACCACTGTGGCAACTGTGGGAGAAAAAAAATTAGTTCACATATTGCTAATATTGCTGGTTGAAAGAGAGTATGAGCCGCTATTAAGGGCAGCCGTCTCATTCCACTAAGTGAGTGAGAATAGGAGAAGTCCATATGCACTCTTTGACCGCCTGACTTGTTCTCACGCACTAGCGGACCCAAGATTATTTATAAGCCTGGGCAAACAGTAAATTTAAAGACTCAGATTGCTAATTTTATATCAATTAGTGATAAAAATAAGCAGCTCTGCCGGCCGGAAGCCCGGCCAGTTGCCCGGGCAGCAGGGATGGTGCGTCCACCGGTGTTCTCACGCACGCCGGGTTTTGTAAATCAAGTTTGAGTTAGAAACATGTTTTGTAGAAGACCAAATATTTACTTGGCGCACCAACTACTCCCTCCGTTCTAAAATATAAGATGTTTTAGGTTTGTAAAGAAAATGAATCTAGCCTTGTTTTAGTATGTAGGTTCACTCAACTTTAGGGTGAATCTACACACTAAAAGAAGTCTAGATTCATTTTCTTCACAAACTTAAAACGTCTTATATTTTGGAACGGAGGGAGTATTTGAGTACGTGTCAATACATGTGTGCATGCTTGACGCTTGCTGTCGTTTTCCACTGTGTGTGTTTCTGTGTTATACAAGGACATAACCGATCTAATGCTTGTTGGTTTTTTCTTGTCTCTCTCGCCCAAGTTACCTTTATTGCGCTGCTCTGTAGGCTTACCTATTTCGGCAACTGCGTGCAGGCGAACTGTGCGACTACTTCCTCTACGGATCCGGCGACCAATAACCTTAGCAGCATCATGGGTGGCAACAACAATGACCATGGTGTTGTCGCGGTGTTGACCTTTCCGGTCAACTTGTATGCGCTATTTCTTGTTTTTTATACTAGTTGTTGCTAGATTTATAGATCTATTAGACTCGATTGTTCGACTGCATGTGATTAGATCTGCTAGTGTTTATTTAATGTTGATTTTGATAATTAATCTTATATATAAATTCATTAATAACCCAACAATCCAATAATTTGAAAATCTTATGTCTTAGACAATTTTCCTCAACTGCATTTCACTAGTAGAAAAATGGTCTCCGGTTCGGTCTAGAGTCTAACACTTGTCCCGATTTGTTACGGGTCGGGACTAATATGAGCACTAGTTCGTACCGTTTTCGGTGGCTAAAAGCCCGAGGAAACTCTAGTCCCGGGTCGTGATACAAACCGGGACTAAAGGGGTGCGGGCCGCGACATGAAAATTTAAAATGACTATAACTTTTGCGTTCAATGTCGGAAAAAATGTACAACCTATCAAATGTGCGAAAAATGTGAGTTCGATTTCAATAGCCTTAGGCCGTTTTGGATTATTTTAGATTTTTAAAATTCGAAAAGGAAAAAAAGTTTTTTTTTCAATTTTATTTATTTCATATTTGGATTCCTCATATTTTCTGATAATTATGGATATATTATTTGTCGAATTTCGATTTGCAAATTTAAAGATATTATTTATGCCATATTAAATGATAAATGGCAAAAAAATGAATAAAATATCATTTTATTTAGTTTTTTTACTTTCATTGGATTAAAATATTATTTTTACTTATTTATTGTTGTTTATTAAAATAGTTGTTTGTAATTTCAAAAAATAAAGATGTATGACATATTGATATGGGCTAATAGGATTGATATGGTAGTGTTGACAATAAGATATAAATGGGCTTTGCGCAAGGACATGCTAATGGAACAGAAAAGTTAAGCGTGCTGAGGATGGAGTAGTGCTAGGATGGTGACCGACCAGGAAGTTTGACCACAAGTGTAATTTGACCTAAGATTAAATATACTTAGTGCTAAAACTGTTTCAAGTGAGAGGTTTACGAGTCAAACAATTCAAAAGTTCAAGAAAAAATCCGAAAAATAAATTTTTTTTTTTGAAAAACAAATCTTTAGTCCAGGACCGTATTACGATCCGGGACTAAAGGTCCTTCGTCCCCCCACTACAAAAAATGCCATGAGGTGCCCTCTAGTCCCGGGTTGTAACAAACCGGGACTAGAGATAGGGGCCTTTAGTCCTGATTTCGCAGTCCCAGGTGTAAAACCGAGACTAAAGGCCCTTACAAACCGAGACTATATACCGTTTTTTCACTAGTGTTTGCTACATTAATTAAACCGAGTCCATTTATGGGTGCCATTTCAAGATATGGAAAACGAAAACCCTCTTGTGGCTTAATGATATGGGCATAAAAATAGTTGCAGATGATACTCCCAGAGGTCCACATACTCTTGAAAAAAAGCATTCAGTATGGCCAATGTACTCTTCATGGGCTCTATACTCGGTGTGTTTGGAGACAAGTTGTATGGTGCATATATGCATATTCTTGATGCCATGGAACTGTGGGATACGTTGGACGCTAAGTTCGGTATCACTGATGCTGGTGGTGGACTATATGCTATAGAGCAGTTCAATGACTATAAGACGGTTGAAAACGGATAGGTAGTAGAATAGGCTCATGAACTAGAGATCATAGCTAAGGAACTCAAGCTCCTCAAGTGTGTGTGGTTTCATACAAGATTGTTGGGTTGCATTGTTGCTAAGCTTCCCCATTTTTGGAGGAAAATTGCCACTTCTCTGAAACATCAGAAGCATGACCTTTTTATTGAGAGTATCATTGGTTTGTTAGATGTTGAAAAGGATCAGGAGAAATACAAACACACTAGTGGAACCGAGGGTAATTATGCTGCCAACATGGTGCAGAAAACTGCTCAAGAGACCAAGAGAAAATAACAAAGTCTCCTAGACTATCAACTTCAAGAAGAAGGCTAGAACAAGGAAAAGAAAGATCCTTGTTGGGTGTGCGGTGAATATGACAACTGGGTGCACCGCTGCCCACAAAATAAGGGAAAGAAGAGTTAGGCTAGACAAAATACAGGGCCGACACTATGTTTTGCGGGACCCTAGGCGAAGTCGATGACATGTGCCCTAAGGCTGATGTATATGTAGTCATATCTAGATATATATGTATCCACTTTCATTCGCAAAATATTAAGAGTTGACATCCACCGACACATTTTACGTCTTAAAATATAAAAAATAGTATTTCCTGCTAGTTTGATTGCCTCAAAAAAGAAATAATTCCAATTAGTCCATGGATAATAATGTTTCAATTTTTTTAAACAAAGCTTCTTCGGGCATTTGTATGCAAAATCATTGAGTACAATCTCAAGATCAATAGAACCATAACACTCTCTACAATTATCTCATCGTTTACAACATATGAAATTAGTGAAATGGATGCAATATCAGATCCATGAACACAAACGTATGAAACAACCATTGATTGCCATCAAATCAGGAAGAATGAATATACCAAGGGGAGCGGTGTGCACAATCGAACAAGGACAAACTCCTCGGTTGATTCAATTCCCAAGCAACACTCGGTTAGGGACTCGGGGGATCGGGACGATCTTCCTTAGAGGTGATCGATGGGAAGATCCATCGGGATCACCAAGAGCACAGAGGAGCGGCTGCTGGCTATCAAAGACGAAGAGGTAAAAAAAATATCAGGAGATCGATCGCCGGGGCGCTGCCTGTCGATCGCTATAGAGTATAGAGTAGTATGTGATTTTGGCCCCCCCGCTGGCATGGGCCCTTGGCCGTCGCCAAGGTCGCGATGGGCCAGAGCCGGGCCTGACTACATATGCCTAAATTTGTCAACATGATCATTGGCAATACCGAGGAAGAAACTTCAGGTTCTAGATATGGTATTTTATTATGTACTATTCCTTCAATATTTAATCCGAATGCTAATGTTCATGTATGTGCTGACGTATCCTTGTTTACCTCATACCAGACTCAACGAGGTTGCCCATCAGTGATGTGAATGGATCACATACGTTTGTTCTTGGTGTTGGCATGGTAGATCTTAACTTTACTTCGGGAAACACCGGGTAACTGAAGAACTGCGACATGTCCGCTCTTTAAATCTTTATAATATTTATTTGTATAAAAACAACCCTGCAATACAAAGAAATTACAATAAATCACTAGATTGACACCTACAATACAGCGTGTAGAAGAGCATCAAATGTCTCATGCTTTGCATTAGACACTTAAGAGGATTCAACACATCACCACCGGTTACTAGAGTTTGACCTACTCGGGATGAGACGGGGACCTACTCGTGATGAGTGGAACCCCGACTACCACCAGAAAGATGAAAACCCGATGAAATCGTACGATACACTAATAACCACTCAGTGTGGGCATGGAAGGAACTAAGTGTTTTAGGAGACATTGAAGGTGAAAGCGGTGTGAATCAACGTATAAAACCAGCTACAAAGGTGTAGCCAAAGAGACCCAGCTACAAACCAGCTACCAGATCAAGTTCATGTATACAAAAAAAAAACATAAAGTCATGAACTATTTGAAATAGGTGAATGTTTTTGCCAAAACATTTTTCTAATTGTTTATTTGTACCAATACTTCTATTAATTATTTAACTAGCTATAAATTTTATGATATTATTATAATAAAGCTACATGAGTTAATAGACTGCATAGATGTAAATACCCTTTGACGTACCTTCAATAGCATAATGAGATACAAATAGGCAATCCCTATTGGACGCTCGTGCCATCAAATAGGATTGCGGTGCCCAAGTACCATGCGTGAGATCCTTTCCCCTTTTATTTTAATTTTCTTCATATTTCCTTTCACATTATTTCTATTTCATTTTACAATTATATCTTTTTGTCTTTCTTAGTGTTTTTACTTTTTATTTTTTGGTAAATAATAAAAAAATTACATGAACATATGTTTCGACATGTATGAAAAACTTTCTATTATGTATATGAAAGTTTATCTTAATATGTATGTTTTTTAATTTATAATACTCAAATATTTATTTTTATTTTATATGATTTTATGATACATGAACATTTGTTTCAAACACATGATAGTTTATTTTCATTAAAATATTTATTTGGATATGTATGAATTCCTCACCTTTAACACACTCGTTGTTTCTGTGTTGTTAAACTATTTTCAAATACGTAGATGTTTCATTTTATTATTAAACTAATTACATAAAGATCTAAATAATTTACAAATTTATGAAAAAAATAAAACCTTTCTCTTAATGGGCCACACCAAGTGCAGCCCATGTTGAAGCCTATGGGTGACAAGGGCACGACCCGACGCAGAATCCCAATCTCACGCTCATTACCGGAGGAATTCCGCTCCTCCCAGCCCTACGAGCCATATGGCCTAGGTAGTAATTTCTTTGTCCTTCTATATTTTCAATTTATTTTATTTTATCTTTATGTTTTTATTTTATGTTTTTTTATATTTTATTAAATCTATCTAATTCTAAATTTTATTTTTTAATCTGAATATTTTGTGTAATTTGAATATTTAGAATCGGAATTTTCAAACTTTGGACATTTTTATAATCCGAACAATTTTCAAATCTGAACTTCTCCAAAATCTGAACAATTTTAAAAATCCAATTTTCATATTTGAATTTTTTAAAATTTGAAATGTTCTAATATGAATATTTTTTAAAGTATTTTAGAACAGCAAAACAGCAGAAAAAAAGAAAAGTGTATCTGTATTCGGCCCCAATTCGGAGCAGCCCATGAAGAAGCGATTCCGGACCCATCGGCCACACGTACTTCTACCGGTCTGATGCAACTAAAAAGGCCGTCCCCAATATCCCAAAACCTCAGGTCAAACACGTTTACCTTGCCGCAGGGCGCAGCCATGCAAAACCTCCTCCACCCCGGCGCCGCCGTGGCGACGGCATCGTGGTCGCGCGCACAGCCGCGGCGGCCATCCCGCGTCTCCGTCCGCGCGTCAGCCTCTTCGTCGTCGGCTCCTCGGCGGGAGACGGATCCGAGGAAGCGGGTGGTGATCACGGGGATGGGGCTGGTGTCCGTGTTCGGGAACAACGTGGACTCGTACTACGCCCGGCTCCTCGCCGGGGAGAGCGGCGTCGGCGCCATCGACCGCTTCGACGCATCCGGGTTCCCGACCCGCTTCGCCGGCCAGATCCGCGGCTTCTCCTCCGAGGGCTACGTCGACGGCAAGCTCGACCGCCGCCTCGACGATTGCCACCGCTACGCCCTCGTCGCCGCCAAGAAGGGCCTGGAGTCCGCCGGCCTCGCACCAGGCTCCAACGCCATGGACAAGGTATGATCAATTCACATCACACGGCATACGTACGCACGCACGCGCGCTCCACCACTGTCCCATTATTAACTTGTCGCGAACTATTTTGTATGTCGATGTCACGATCGATTTCATCAGATTGATAAAGAACGGGCCGGCGTGGTCGTGGGCTCCGGCATGGGCGGCATCAGGGCCTTCTCCGACGGCGTCGAGAACCTCGTGACCAAGGGGTGCAGGAAGATATCCCCCTTCTGCATCCCGCACGCCATAACCAACACCGGCTCCGCCATGGTCGCGATGGACGCGGCCGTCGGCTTCCGGGGACCCAACTACTCGATCTCGACGGCGTGTGCCACCTCCAACCACTGCTTCCACAACGCCGCCGACCAGATCCGACTGGGCCGAGCCGACGTCATGGTGGCCGGTGGCTCGGAGGCTGCCATCGTCCCGATCGGGCTCGGCGGTTTCGTGGCGTGCAGGGCGCTGTCGCAGAGGAACGACGACCCCGGCACGGCGTCGAGGCCGTGGGACAGGGACCGCGATGGCTTTGTCATGGGTGAAGGAGCCGGGGTACTGGTATGTTTGTTTTCTCTGATCAGTATTATTTGACTATCTGTACATATCTTTGACACACTCACGCCACACACTAGAAGACATATGCTAGCCTTGCGAAGTTTGAACATGAGTCGTTTTAGCATTATACATACAAGCTCTTAATTAGACAATAGAAAAGCCATCAACTCTGAAACTGTTTAAACAAGACCATGCATGTCTGCTTTGAAAATAGTTTTGTATACTAGCCACTTAGTTATGGACAAAAGTATTCATGGATGAAGGTGGAATAATAATATCTGAAAAAACATAGAAACTATGACTACTAAGTATTAATGTCAGGTGCACAGATTACAAGTGAAATTCATTTTTCTTTTGTGCTTTTTTGTATAACTTACACAAAAAACAAATGCGTTGACGAAATGTTTTCCCGCTTTTACTTAATAGCATCGTCCACACTTGTGCATTATTTTTTAGAACTCCAAGAATAAAAAATAAATTCTTTTAGTATTATTTTTTAGAACTCCAAAAAAATAAAAAAACTCCCCCGAATATTTAACCGGTTATCTGCAGAGTTTTGTTTTGCATCTTCGTCGACGTTTAAAAAATAAAAATAATAACATGGCAGCTTCTGTAATGAATGTTTCGACTCATCAGCTTAAATAAACATAAACAGTGATTCTTTCACAAAACAATCCATCTTTTTCTAGTGGTTTTGACCGAGCTGAAAACAATATGCGGATGGAAACCTAAAAAAATAAAAATACAAACAGAACTCTGCTAGTACTATATTGCATAATGTAAATATTTTATTCAGTATGTTACCATTGCACCAAACGGTAGTATAATTTGAAAAGCACCAAAATTTTCAAATTAGACAACAGAATTTTTCATTGAACTCTGCTACTATTGCAGGTCATGGAAAGCCTGGAGCATGCAATGAGACGCGGCGCTCCAATTCTTGCTGAGTACTTGGGTGGCGCCGTAAACAGCGACGCTCACCATATGACAGATCCAAGACCAGATGGCAGTGGTGTTTCGACGTGCATAAAGCGGAGCCTCGAAGATGCCGGTGTAGCACCTGAGGAGGTGACCATCCAAATGTTTTACCATTTGCAAATTAACTTAGTTAATTTTCGGCCCTGTTTATACTCCTGAACTGGCCAGGGATGACCTATGCATAAACTTTTGCACTGCATTTGCAGGTCAATTACATCAACGCCCACGCAACCTCGACCCTGGCTGGAGACCTGGCAGAGGTGAAGGCGTTGAAGCAAGTCTTCAAGGACACATCACAGATTAAACTGAACGCAACTAAGGTAGATTCTCTCTTCTATGCAGATTTATGTCATTCATTCAAAGGATGCTTCTTACATGGGAAATTTCACTGGAAATCTCATGTCCTAATGCATGTGACCTGTGTTTCTGCTTTCCAGTCCATGATTGGCCATTGCCTCGGCGCGGCAGGCGGCTTGGAAGCCATTGCCACCATCCAAGCCATCAACACTGGATGGGTGCACCCAACGATAAATCAGTTTGTAAGTATATGAAACTTTAATACACAGTAGCAATGACAATATATGCAGATCCTCAATGCTCAACATAAGTTTTTTTCTGTTCTTATTCATGTAACTGAAATTCTTATATGATCTCTATCAATCGCAGAATCCAGAGCCAGCACTTGATCAATTTAATACGGTGCGCAATGTAAAACAGCAGCACGATGTACACGTTGGTGAGTACCTAATTAGCAAATGCAAAATAGAAACGGAACAGGGGATATATATATAAACCCTATTTAGCACCCAGGGTGCAGAGTAGTTATTTTGCATATGAATAATTATGTTCATATATTTACCACAATCAAAAAATTTGACAAAAAAATAATGTTTGTGAGTCATTATATTGTAAAAAACACCAAAAATATGTATTTTATGTCCAATTTTTTTACGGCATGTAAACAAAATTTTTTATGTCATTTATAAATTTTATTACGTTCTTCTCGACTTAGGAAGTAATACAAAATTTACGTGACGTAAAAATAATATACTGTTTTAAAGATAGAGGGTGGGTGTAGAATAACTATTCTACATCCTGGGTGTCAAATAGCGCCACCATAAACACCTCTCATACATTTCCTAGCTTACACCCTTTGCTTACTTGTTGCAGGCATCTCCAATTCATTTGGATTTGGAGGACACAATTCAGTGGTGGTATTTGCGCCGTTCAAGCCCTGATGTATATTATTGTTTGATCGTCCTTCTGCTGGGAATTCTGTCTTGGCAAGAACGGGGATAACTTTCCTAGAGGCGACTCCCAAGAAATTACGGAAGACAAGCAGTTCGGAGGGTCGGAGAGCCACAACTTGTTGCCTTTGAGTAGCTTTCCTCGTTTGCCTTTTTCTGTAGCATTGTACTAGTACCAGATATGCAGGTTTCGTGGTGTTGAGGTGATATTCTGTCTTCGTACATACCATCTAGCTGTATTATTCAAACCAATTTGTTGCAAAACAATTCTCGATTGTTGTAGTTGTTGGAACTAGCAGGGCGACCAGTGCATTGGCACAGTTACATTGTGTATGTAAAGTTATATTCTGTGTCCACATATTCATTACATTACTTTTTGTGAAGTTGGTGTGGTACTAGATAGACATTTTACATGATAGAGAAACATTGTCGCAAAATCTTACCATGTGAAAGAAATGTCGTATTGTCGTCTCCTTAGTTCGACGATGGATACAAATTGCATGCTAGAGAGGGAACCTGATTGGAAGTTTTTGTTTTGCTAGATGAAAGTAAGTAGTATGAAGTAAAAATATACCACCCGGCCGACCAATTTGGCTCCCCGGCACTATAAAACCAAACTCATGGAGTAATACAAATCCTACATGGCATGACATCCAATTATATTTATTTTTCCTCTATTCCTTGGTTGTAAGATATTTTGAGCTTGATTGCATGCATCTATTTGTGTGACGGACAGTTAGATTTCCCTAATAATTTTGTGGCAATCTCGTTGAGACCGTCTCACTTGGTCTTCACCGTTGCCTCTGCGAGTCCTACCAGCCTCCACCTAGGTCCTAGAGTCCTAATCCAGGGTTGGTATTCATCTTCCTGGTATTGTCCCTCTCCCAAAACTTTTCACTTATCAGACTTTCATGTTTCTAGGGCATGATCGTAAAACACCCAATATCCATTTTTTGTTCTTGGGCGGAGATGGAGAAGTTAGCGGATCTTTTGGGGAATTTGAAGTTGTATGAATTGAAGAGTAAGGGTTTGCGATTTGGATATGGAAGAAGGTGGGGGCGTTGGAACCACATGCGGTGGCTAAGTTGCTGTATGAAAGACCTGGACATGCTGAAGCGATGGCCACGACTTTGGGCGGAATCTGGTGCCCAATGAAGGGAGTGGCCTGCAAAGATATGGGCGATAATATTTTTCTTTTCACCTTCCATCAAGAATCTGCTAATAACAAAGCTTCATTTGGGGTCCATGGATGTTCAATAAATCCCTGTTGGTTTAAGAAGATTTCATGCCTATAAATACTTTGAAAGAATATGAGTTCAACATGATCTCGTTCTAGATTCAGATTTTGTGTTTGCCGTTGGGGATGATGGACTGTGATACTACTAAATCTGTTGGGGATGAAATAGGAGAGTTCATGGATGAGGATGTTGGAGATGATGGGATTGGGGTCAAAAGGGCAATTTCTGAGAGTCAAAGTCTCGATAAACATAAAGAAGCCTTTGATGCGTGGTATTATGTTGAATGTGGGTGAAGGGAAAGCTTGCCTTTGGTGTCGTTCTGCTACCGGTGTGGTCTTCTCGACCACACTGACATATATTGCAAGATTACCTTAGCTAGGGGAGAAGACATTGTTTGGAAGTTGGCTCAAGGAATCTATTCCATGAAAAAATTCTAATCACAATTGTGGTGCATGGGAAGTGGCACGAGCAACATATGGGGTCCTGGGACTGGAAAAATCAACGTTATGGGTTTAGCACCCATAGGGACAAGTATCGAAGTGATAGTTAAAAATGAAGGAAGAAAAATGACCAGAGCACGAGTTTGCCTGATGGAGAGTGAAGGAGCATGTGTGCCCCATGTGTGGTTTTGATAATTAATGAAAATCTCTATGGACTAATGGTTGCATTGAGTTATACTTATAGTAATTGTACATAGGCAATACTTGAACCATTTGTTGGTTTTAAGGTTAAAGGAAGAAGAAAGTGAAGAAGAATACACAATGACCAAGAAGATATTCAAGGTGTGATGCAAAGAATGGTCATAGAGAAGGATATACAGGGATGATCAAGACAATGTGCAAAGAGCAGTTTCAAGTGGATCAAAAGTAAAGAAGAAATGGAGAAGTGCATGTTCAAGATGACCCCTCTCGTGAAGAGCATATGCTTGCATCTTGCTATCTTTACGGTGATCATGGATATATGAAGACATGCCCAAAGAAGACAATCTCCCATAGGAGTATGTGGAAGAAATTCACAAGTCTTCATCAAACAAGCGCGAGCAAGGGCAATCAAGAAAGATGTTCCAATTTAAGAAGGACAAGATCTTTTTCATCAAGATCAAGTGAAATGCGCAAGGTAAAGGTATGATCATGATAGGTTTTCTTTTTTACTAATCTCAAGTTGTTAGTTGAGAGACCGGGGTTGTTGGTTAGGTTGCCATATTATCAAGAGGACCTCTCGAGTGAGTAACTTGATCACATCCTCGTAGAGAGCTTGAACCTTTGCATACTTGGCATCATATTTATTGGATGTTATCCATGTGAGGTTTTAGAGACCGTGGTTATCTTCATAATAAGCTCTAGTTTATGAAAAACAGATTTCCCATGTATATCATATTGAGTTTTTGATGTTAGAGGTTTTACCGGTTCTTATATTAGGGAGGTTTCATACCTCTCTCCTCTTGGTATTTTCTCATTTGAGTTTTGTTGCATTCTACGTGTTGTTATTTTCCCAAAAAATTGGTTTCGTCTCATTTGAAACTCGGATGCTCGACTTATCGCAGTTTGATTTAAGCAATTTTTTCAGGGGCTGTAGTACTGCTAGGACATTTTTTCGCGGTACTACCGGGCCAAGTACCTACTCAGTTCCGGTAAGTGTGTGTCACCCATGAGTCAAGCCAGCTTTGGCGGTTATACCGGTCTTGTACTACCCTCTCACTCAGCGCGTCGATTTGTCTGTTGGAATGAGTTGGCGGGAGTACCGTGTTTTTAGCAGTACTGCCAGTGTTGCACGTGTTGTCTCAAATGTTGGTTTTGAAGAGCCCTTTAAAATGGGTCAGCGCTACGGGTCCTCTGCTTGACACGTGTTCTCTTTTTTTGTCCAGATTCCCGTTTTTGCTATAAATTACCCCGATTTGCTACAAAATGTTCCGCTTTTGCTACATGTAGTGAAAAACGGTTTGGTCCAGAAAATAGAATAGGCATACTAGATCTCGCCGGAGATTTCGCCGGAGACCGTGTAGCAAAAAAAATGCTAATGTAGCAGATCCGACCTCGCCGGAGACTCGTCGAAAACTTTCGCCGGTAGACCTCATCGGATACCGTGTAGCAAAAACTTTATCCTATTGTAGCAAAAACACAAAATGTATGTAGCAAAAAAAATATCATATTGTAGCAAATCTGACCTTGTCGGACACCTCGCTGGAGACATTGTAGCAAAATCCAAGACACACTTATAGCACCGTCACAGGCTGCACGTAGCAAACCTCGACACCGTAGGTAGCAGCGGCGGTGGTAGTAGGTAGCAGCGTCGCTAACCCCATGTAGCAAACCTCGATGCTGTTGGTAGCACTAGGTAGCAGTACGTATGCACACGGATGGAGAGCACTCAGCCGGCGACGATCGTCACGGTCCACATCGGAGACGGAGAAGGGAACAATATGTAGCCATGGCTGCGCTCGAGCTCCAGTCGGAGCACGCAGGACATGACGACGGGGCGCCTGCAGGAGACGACGCCGGGAACTAGACCGGCGACGGACGGGGGCAAGAGCGCGACCGAGGTTCCGTCAGGTGGCGGCGGCGGATCCCTGCTCCGGCGGGCCTGTTCCAGTGGTGGCAGCGACGAGTGCTACTCCGGCATGCAGGGATCTGAGGGTCTCGTGTTGTTTTTTTACAGAAGCTCTTGTTCGGTTAGGAAGAAGAGCATATGTAGTTAGAAAGATGACTATGTGGGGACCATCCAGACGTCCGTCACGGGAGGAAGCGCGTGCGTGGTAACTGGAGGACCGCATCCCCCGGAGGACGGGAATCATTTTCCTTTAAAATGATCTCTTCTCCCCATTGTCTTTCTTATCTCTCTCTCTCCTCCATTGTTGACTTTTAAGAGCTTGTCCTTTCTCTCTTTCTCTCCAATCTTTCTTGAATCTTTTTGAGGGAAAATAGAGAGAAGATCTAGAACTACAATTAATCCTACCAAACCAAATCCCTTCTTTGTGAAGGAAATATTGGAGACTTTTGTGGTTTTCCTCTTATGTTCTTTCTCTCTTCTTCCTAGGATAGTTTTTGTAGCTTTGGTGCAATTTGGGAGTGAAGGACTTGTCATTGCATTAGATGCATTGGTTTGAGTTCTCTACGGGGAATTTATTGGTGAAAACATTTGAGCTTGTTACTCATGGATTTTTGAAAACCATAGCTTATGACTGATGTCTACGCACTTTTATTCTTGCAGACAGTTATTGGGCCTCCAAGTACAGAGGTTTGTAGAACAGCAACAAGTTTCCCTTAAGTGGACCACCCAAGGTTTATCGAACTCAGTGAGGAAGTGGTCAAAGTATCCCTCTCAAGCAACCCTTCAATCAAGATACAAGAAGTCTCTTATGTCCCCAACACACCCAATACACTTGTTAGGTGTATAGGTGCACTAGTTCGGTGAAGAGATAGTGAAATACAAGTGGTAATGGTGACAGAAAATAGCTTCTGACTTGTTGTTGACGTGGGGAAACATGTGTGAGTGAAGTAAAGACTAAATCAAGCAAACATGCAACAGATCTAGATGCAAACGGTGTTTCAATGTTTAGAAACAAGGCCTAGGGATCATACTTTCACTAGTGAACACTCTCTCATATAAATATCCTCTCTTCATGATATTACTCTTAACTACTCTCCAGTTGGACACTCTAATCATCGGTATGGCTATAACAGCACTCCTCAAAGTCCGCCTTCCCCAATCTAGATAACCCCACACTGTCACCTTGAGCGCTAGATGGTTCCAACAAACATCACAATTTCATAGAGACATCCAACTCTAAATATAACTCATAATAAATATTCAATCTAGCCAAAGTGCCATACACGGTATGCACGCAGTCACTTCCACACACACATGGGGAAAAACATAGATCTATTAAAGCACAAAGAGTATTCATGTAGACTCAAGCCTAAGTGCCACCATGGCATGCACGCTGTCACTTTGACACACATGGGAAGAGCAGAGATCTAATGAAGCACTTGAGTAGCAAGGTAGATCTACTTGATTACAAAGCTCATGACCACAAGATCATGCATAGAGAGAGAGATGAACACATAGCTACTGGTATATCCCTTAGCCCTGAGGAAGAACTACTCCCTCCTCATCATGGGAATCAGCAATGGTGATGAAGATGGTGATGGAGATGGCTCCGGGGACACTTCCCCGTCCCGGCAGGGTGCCGGAACAGATACTTTCTGTCCCATGGATCTCTCCTTCGGCGGCAGCGCTACAGAGGTTTTCGTGGATTTCTTCTAGATTCCCTAGGGTTTTTGGGTCGGAGGATTCTTATGGGCGCAAGAGTCAATGTCGGTGGGGGTCCAGGGGGACCACACCCCCTGTGGGCGCCTCCAGGGCTTGACCGTGCCTAGGGGGGTGCGGCGAACCTGTGGCCCCCCTCCGGCTCTGCTTCGTGGTTCCGTGTTGCTTCGGGAAAATAATGACTTTGGATTTTGTCCCGTCCAATTCCAAGAATATTGATTTTACGCTTTACGAACCAAAATGAAGAAAACAGTGGCAGCCTTTGTGGAAACTTGTTAATAGGTTAGTTCCAGAAAAGATATAAAACACCTCAAAGTATAGACAAAACAAAGCAAAGTAGATACTAAACAAGCATGGAACATAAAAAATTATAGATACATTTCCGACGTATCAAGCATCCCCAATCTTAACTCCTGCTCGTCCTCGAGTAGATAAGTGATAAAAAGAATAATTTTTGAGGTGACATGCACCATCAAAACCAAGATCAAACCATCTGCAAGCAATGAAAACTGGGATCAAAGAACTCTAAACATAAGCATGAAAGATGGAGTTCTAACAATAAGACAAAGTAACTATGCATGCAACATGAAAGGTTACAAACAAAGATCATGAATAACATTCATTGAAAAACGTTTATTTGTTTCACATACAAAAAACATAGCATAGTGGCATTCAGCTTGTCCCTCATGGAGTAGAAAATATATGCATAAGACATCTTCAAAGTTCATAAGAGTGACTAGATACAAATAGTACAAGAACAAGTAATATCACAATATGTATCAATCAATAAGCTTTGGGACACTACACACAGAATGTCAACTATGCTCTCTTAATGGTGCCTAAAGGTAGAAGGTGGAGACTCAATAATGATGGATGAAAGGCCTTTAAAGAAAGTAGGGATTTCAAGTTTCAAAAAGAGCTTTCAAAAATTATGGTACTTGTTAGCTTTCAGCCCTCATTGCCCCTATCATAAGCATCTTGAAGTGGTTAAGGTTAAAGTGAACAAACTATGGAGTATATGCTTGACAAAGTATAAGTTGAAAATCTCAAGTCTCTTGAATACGAGGGCCACACCTCATGCTACTCAACTTCAGTCACCTGTAAGTTCTTGTCATTGTAAGTACAGGCGTATCATAGAGAACCGCCAACGGGGTACCTCTTACACATGGTACAGGAGCTATCCCATAACCAAAATGACAAGGAAAGCAGACAATGAGCATCTCAACGATCTTTTTATTTACTATATGCATAGCTTTTTTATTGAGGATGCTTCAGAGATAGCTCACTATGGTGATGCTGCAAGTTTCCACCATGATTAGGCATGGCTTAGGCTAGCGTCCTAGGTGTTCCTCTAACACAAAATACATACTCCATGGACTTACAAGTTCCCTCTTTATTTCACACCGGTGACATCCATAGACAAAAGAGCATGATATCAACTGAGTGCAAAGTACAAGTGCAATGTTGAAAACGTTCCCCATGACAGCACGGTTCTGCTAATTCCAACATATAAGTGCAAGCATATAAAACATAGATGACATAATGGTTCAAGTTTATTAGGGGCAAAGAATATAAAGTGTGCCATCAAGTTTGTGAGATCTTTAATCACTAACTTTCACATAACAAAATACTTTTAATAGGAAGATAGATGAAAATAAGAATATACTTGGAATGATGTAACACACCATGCATAGGAATTTATAGTGGACACTTTGGAATAACTTGGTTTCTTGGGAGTTGGAAGCATGAGTAGATCTTAATCATACAAGTGGAGGCTAGCAAAAGACTGGGAGCAACCAACTAAGAGAGCAATAATGGCCATAATCATGCAGAGTGGTACTACAAGTCGAGGACTAAATGATCATAAATGCTATGGTGACTTGTTCATAGTCATAACATGGTGTGAGCATGTGCCAAATCAACCCAAACAAAGCATCAAAGGAGAATACCACAATACTATGCTTTTGTATGCTAAAACAACGCATGATTCCTTCAAGGCACATTAAGCAATCCTAATTGTTTGGAACAAGTCATGCTACAGCAATAATCACTAAGCATAAGGTCAAATAACACCTAGAATGACATGATAAAGTCTAAGCCACAGTCAAAGAAAGCTCCCTTTTGTACCTCTATAAGCATGAAACTTTCTACTCTTTTCCAACACCAATCGACTTATTTGAAACAACTCACAAAGATAATGAACAATAAATACCAGTGAGCTTGTATCTGTTGGAGATATGCCCTAGAGGCAATAATAAATGTAGTTATTATTATATCTTTGTGTTTATGATAAATGTTTACATTCATGCTATAATAGTATTAAAAAGGAAACATTAATACTTGTGTGATTTGTAAACTTAATTTGAAGTCCCTAGTAAAGCCTCTATATAATACTAGCTTGTTGGTTAATAGATGATTGTGGTTTCCCTATCATGAACATTGAGATGTTATTAACAACAAGATCATATCGTTAGGAGAATGATATGGTGTACATACTCCTATAGATAAGCGTAGCATAAAGATCAAGTCATTTTAATAGTTCAATTGCTATATGCTTTCTGATACATAGTAACCTAATTCCTTCGACCATGAGATCATGCATATCACCTTTGCCGGATGGATGCTTTGATGACATCAAACACCACACCGTAACTGGGTGGCTATAAAGGTGGCATTGAGTGTTCGGAAAGTATTGGTTGAAACACATGGATCAAGAGTGGGATTTTTCCATCCATATGACGGATAGATATACTCTGGGCCCTCTCGGTGAAATGTCATCCAATTAGCTTGCAAGCATGTGACTGGCTCACAAGGGATCACATATCACGGGAACGAGAAAAGAGTACTTATCGTATGAGGTTGAACTAGGTATGCGAGATACCGACGATCATAACCTCGGATAAGTAAACTATCGTGAGACAAAGGGAAATTGGTATCGTATGTAAGTGGTTCATTCGATCGCAAATTAATAAAGAAATATGTAGAGCCATATGAATTTCCAGTTCTCTATTGGTTATTGATCGGAGAAGTGTCTCGATCATGTCCGCATAATTCACGAACCGTAGGGAGACACACTTAAGGATTCGACGTTGTTTGAGTAGTTATGGAATGATGAGAAAGAGTCCGAATGTTGTTCGGAGTCTCGAATGGGATTCGGGATATCACGAGGAGATCCGGAATGGTCCGAAGAATAAGATTCATATAAGGAAAGTCCCGTTTCGGAGTTGGAGAATGATTTCGGTGTTTTCATCGGGAATGTTCTAGAAGGTTCCGGAATGTCCGGCACTCCGGAGGGGAAGGGTACATGAATGTGTTATATCAAGTTGGTATGATTACATCATGTACTAAGTGTCATCGCTGAACAAAATAAAGGATTAAATCAAATCCTAGTTTGAAAAGTCAAACGGCTAGTTTGAAAGTCAAACGGCTATTTTTGGGAAGTGGAAAAAGAGGAGGAAACCGAGTTGGGGAGGAGTCCCTCCTCCCCACTGCCGGTGCACCCACCAAGCCGAGTTGGGGAGGGACTCCTCTCCCTCCCCTTGGCCGGCCGGCCCCTCCACCTATATAAGGAGGGGCAGGGCTCCCTCCTAGAGACATACAAGATACTCTCCTCCAAACCCTAGTACCAAGCCGCCGCCGGCCCTAGGGCACTCGCCGCCGCCGCCTAGGTGAAACCCTAGCTGCCGGCCTAGCCCTCTCCTCGGCGTGTCTAAACCCTAGATCGTCGAGGGACTCTCTCATACTCCACCATACTCGCTCTGGCTTAAGGCGAAGCCCTGCGAGATCTCCCCTCTACTTCCTGGTACGCCGTTGTCTTCTTGGGAATCGCGAGGAGAGTGCTACAACCTCCATTTTCTTTGGAAGAAGGAGAGGAAGGAATTCGTCAGTCTGAGCGATGTGACCGATTGCAGAGCACTGCCGAACGCAGCCTTGGAAGGATAGTCTACGATCTTGAGATTGGGAAGAATCGACTACATCACCTCAGAATCCGCTCTCGTTAAACACTTTGGAATCTTCGAGGGTGAGTTATTCTATCGACTCGTTGCTACAATCTAGTAGATAGATCTTGGCTTGTTTGTTTGTATGCGGTAGAAATTTTTGTTTTCCATGCTACGAAACCCTACATTGGTATCGATGTTGGAGATATGCCCAAGAGGCAATAATAAAGTGGTTATTATCATATCTTCACACTTATGATAAATGTTTACATACCATGCTATAATTGTATTAAGGAAACATTAATACTTGTGTGATTTGTAAACTAAAATAAGAGTCCCTAGTATAGCCTCTTGTTAAACTAGCTTGTTGGTTAATATATGATCATGGTTTCCGATCATGAACATAGAGATGTTATTAACAACAGGATCATATCATTAGGAGAATGATGTGATGGACATACTCCTATAGATAAGCGTAGCATAAAGATCAAGTCATTTAAATAGTTCAATTGCTATATGCTTTACGATACATAGTAGCCTAATTCCTTCGACCATGAGATCATGCATATCACCTTTACGGATGGATGCTTTGATGACATCGAACACCACACCGTGAATCGGGTGGCTATAAAGGTGGCATTGAGTGTTCGGAAAGTATTGGTTGAAACACATGGATCAAGAGTGGGATTTGTCCATCCTCATGACGGATAGATATACTCAGGCCCTCTCGGTGGAATGTCATCCAATTAGCTTGCAAGCATGTGACTTGGTCACAAGGGATCACATATCACGGGAGCGAGAAAAGAGTACTTATCGAACGAGGTTGAACTAGGTATCTTGAGATCACAAGCGATCATAACCTCGGATAAGTAACATATCGTGAGACAAAGGGAAATTGGTATCGTATGTAAGTGGTTCATTCGATCAAAGTAATCGTATAAATATGTGGGAGCCATATGAATTTCAGATTCCTCTATTGGTTATTGTTAGGAGAAGTGTCTCGATCATGTCGCATAATTCACGAACCGTAGGAGACACACTTAAGGATTGACGTTGTTTGAGTAGTTATGGTATTATGAGAAAGAGACCGAATATTGTTGAGTCTCGGATGGGATCCGGGATATCACGAGGTGATCCGGAATGGTCCGAGAATAAGATTCATATAAGGAAAGTCCCGTTTGAGTTGGGAATGATTAGGTGTTTTCATCGGGAATGTTCTAGAAGGTTCGGATTGTCCGGCACTCGGGAAGGGTACATGAATGTGTCATTGCTCATTGAATGATTGCATCATGTACTAAGTGTTCTTGCTGTCCCAAATAAAGGATTAAATTGAATCCTAAAAGAAAAGTCAAATGTCGGTTTGAAAGTCAAGCGCCAAAACAAGCTGTGGGAAACAAGCAAGAGGAGTTGGAACCAACCTGGAGGAGGAGTTGGACTCCTCCAGGCCGGCGCCCAGCCCAAGGCCGAGTTGGGGAGGGACTCCCTCCCTCCCCTGGCGCGCCATGACCCCCCTCCCATAAAAGGAGGGGCAGGGCTCCTCCTAGAGACACATAACTTTCTACTCTAGATCTCCGGTTTAGAGCCGTTTTGGTTTAGAGCTTCTAATTGCTTTAGCCTGCGGTTTAGAGCCTTCTAATTGGTTTAGAGCCTTCTAATTGGTGTGTCTAATTACTAGACCACTAATAGCCTCTCTCATAAGCTCCACCATACTCGCACCGGCTTAAGGCGAAGCCTGGGATTTCCCTCTACTTAGGTACCACGCGTTGTCTTGGGAATCGCGAGAAGTGCTACAACCTCCACTTCTTTGGAACAAGGAGAGGAAGGTCTTCGCCGAGTACCGAACGTGTGACCATTGCGGGAGCGCTGCGAACGTGGCGCCGGAAGGATCGCTCTACGATCTTGAGATCGGAAGTGTCGACTACATCACCCACGAATCGCTCTCGTTAACCGCTTTGGAATCTTCGAGGGTAAGTTATTCCAAACGACTCGTTGCTACAATCTAGTAGATAGATCTTGGCTTGTTTGTTTGTATGCGATAGAAAATTTTTGTTTTCCATGCTACGAACCCCTACAGTGGTATCAGAGCCGTGTCTATATGTAGATCTGTTGCACGAGTAGAACACAATGGTCATTGTGGGCGTTGATGCTTTTATTGTAGATTACTTTTTGTGTACTTTGCATCTTGCGGTATGTTGGGATGAAGCGGCCCGGGCTAACCTTACATGACATCGTTCATGAGACTTGCTCCACGCTTGACATGTAACTTGTATTGCATAAGTGGCTTTGCGGGTGCATGTTTCTCCTAGCATAGTTAAGATCCAATTTACAACGGGTGATCAACAATGCTAGTATCAATGTTGTGGTTCTTGTTCGTAAGTTAGAACGACACTTATTGAAATCCCCAAACCACGTAAAATATGCAAAGAAAGTAGAAGCGTCTAACTTTGTTTTGCGGGGTGTCGATGATGTGATATGGCCATGATTGTGATTATATTTGATGTATGCAATGTTCCTTATTGTAAGTCGACAACCGGGCAGAGCCATATGGTTGTCTTTAATTTATGTTAAGACCAGCGTGTCTATTCAAAGTAGTTGTAATAGTTGAAGCGGTGGGCGACAACCATGGAGAAGCGTCATTGACCTTGATGCAATGCGGTGATGATGGAGATCATGTTCGTGCTTGAAGATGGAGATCGAGGCACGAAGAAGAAAACCATATCATATCACATATATATTGAATTGCATGTGATGTTAATCCTTTATGCATCTTGTATTGCTTAGTAGGCAGCGGTAGCATTATAAGATGATCCCTCATGCACATGAATTTCAAATCATAAAGTGTTCACCCTTAGTTAGCACCGTTGCTAAAGCTTGTTGTTTCGAAACACCACGTGATGATCGGGTGTGCTAGATTCTGCAAGTGTATACAACGTGAGCAAGCCAGATTTGCTCATGCAGAAACTAAGGTTTGATCTTGACGAGCCTAGCATGTACAGACATGGCCTCAGGAACACGGATTACCGAAAGGTAGAGCATGAATCATATAGTAGATATGATGAACATGTCGATTGTTCGCCATTGAAGCTATATCAACTCTCGTGATGATCGGTTTTGATGTGGTGGATTTGGTTCGTGTGATCACTAAAACAATGTGAGGGATATTGTTTTGAGTGGGAGTTCACCTAGATTAATTTAATTATTAATTAGAACTCAATTTATCATAAACTAAATCAAAGTGAATTTGCATAGTTGTTGTAGTCATTGGCATCCGTTTACCACCTTGCGCTTAGTTATAATTGATATGATAGAGCTATAGAATTCTGGTTAGTTACTTTACGAACTGGTATCGTATTGTTTTGAAGTGTTAATCTAAAGTCTAAAAGTCCTATTGCAAACTTTCAAGAGTTCGGTTACTCCATGAAGTTTAATAATTGGTATTAAAACAAGAGTAACAATTCCAATGTTAGTATATAAGTATCATGTTTGTCTCCACGATTCTTGATATTCAAAGGATTCTCTTAATATCAAGGTTATCTAGGATCTGAAAGAGTTGTTTCAGAAACCATGATGTGTGGAAGATATTGTGATATCTGAAACAAAGTTTTGGTTGCAACATGATAGAGTATAATATGGCAAAAGTCATGTTCTCATATTTGATGAGAATTTGCAAAAAGGTTGGAGACACTTGTTGTCCTGATCCTCCAAAAGGTTTTGGATAAGCAACATTATACTCATAATTCATCGTTATAAGCTAAAAGTAGCTTGATCATGGACGATTCCATGTTAAGGGTGAATATTTGATGTAGGTAAAATGTTTACTACATCAAGAAGATTACTAAATAAAGGAATTTGAAAGAACACCAAACATTTGATGATGGTGATCTAATTCAAAGTGCAAGTCCAAAGACATTAGTATTTGACTATACATGTTTTGGACTATGTGTCATATATATGACTCCACTATTGATATTGATAGATTCTTTCAAGCGAAAAGAAATCTTGAAAGAGAATCTCATAAGTATATGGCAGAAAAGAAAAGACTAGAATTGTTCAGTTTAAGTATATAGATGATATACGTGTTATGGCTGTATTCTTTGCTTGTTAAACAATGTGGTTCTTAAGTATTTGATACTGAATTTGTTGGTGTGAATCGTCATACGAAACAACACAATTCATGAACTACAATGGCCTAAGTAACTAGCAAAAGAATATGTGATGATGTTCATCGAGAACAAAATAAAGGGTTATTGTGTTGCTTGTTAAACATCAAAGCTTGCCTTCAAAGATTTGTTTTATCAGGTATTATGAGAACAAAAGGGTTGTTCAAATAATTGTCGTAATCCATAAAAGATGGATGATTCGCAAATCTCGTTGGAGGAATCACATCCATAAAACTAGTGCTAAAGATGTTGAAAGACAAATTGATTGAAAGATCACTTAGGAAGTGACATCGCCGTTTAAATTATATTGGAAAGAAAACATGAAGAAAATCCATATGGATGGAATTTTGGAGTCTATTTGATTTTGATCAAATGACGCTTGTGAAACTTTCCTAGAGATAATTAAAACTTCGTTCATAGGCCAAAAGGGAACGATAGACTAGCTTATTGGAACTTGTACATATTGTTGTATGAAGTCCATTATGTATAGTCAAGAGCGATGGATTTCAACTTCATGCTTTCTCCGAAAATTTGAGTGAATATATGAATATTTACTTAATAAGGATGAAGTGTGAAACATTTGAAAAGTTCAAGGACTTTCAAGATGAAGTGCAAAATCATTGTAACAAGAATATAAATAGTTTATGATAAGATCATAAAGGAAGATATTTGAGTTACAAGTTTAGCATAATACCTAAGATTTAAAGGAATCGTTCGTGGATTTGCATTTTCGAAACACCATAAGAGTATGGAGGTTTTTAGATATGTAATTAAACCTTGTTTGACATGGTAAGATCGAAGGTGTAATTCATAAAAACTGCCATTATATTTTAAAGATTAAAAGCTTTAGAGATTACCGTTTTCCTTTGAAAAGAGCTTCATCATAATCCGTTGAAATGACACCATATAAGGTTATGGTTTGGGATAAAACCCAAGTAGTCCTTTCTTAAACATTGGTATGCTATACATAAGAAAGATGTTTGCAACCAAAGTCGGATGAATGTCTTTGTTAAGTATTTCTCCATAACACGGAGACAAAAGTGTTTGTCGCTTAGAACGTCAAGTTTCTTTAAGAATTTTTCGTGAAAAGTTAAGTGGGAGGACAATAGAACTTTGATAAGGTTGAAAGAACCTTAGCTATATGTGCGAGTTAGCGCAAAGAAAAGTGTTTCGGAGGCAGCAACAATGCTCATGGCTCACGTGCCTCAAAAGGTTGTGGTCACGGAGATCTAAGTTCCTATTGAAACAAGTAGGTTGGGTAAACAATCAAATACCAAGATTTGAGGGTTGAATCATTATTTGAGAATAATGAACCGACTACATGCAAAGAAGCGATGATGGGCCCTGACTCCGTAAAATGGCTTAAAGCCATAAAATCCGTGATAGTTCCATACACGAGAAAATCAAGTTTTGAACTTGAAGGACCCTCGAGAAAGGTGTAAGACCTTATAGTTGTGTCTGGATCTATAAAGAAATAGACATGGATGTTTCACATCTATGAAATAGTCGACATGTTGGGAAAGAGTTCACAACAATGTTCAAAGGTTGACTATGACAAGATTTGATCCGTCATAGTGATATTTAGTCTAGACGGATTAATGTAGCAACCACTACATATAATTTGTTATATGGTAGTAGAATAAACAAAACAAGTTCTTCTAATAGAATCGTTACCTAGGACATGTGCATAACACGGTCCATAGGGTCTTGTTAATTCAAAGGATGCTAAAAGCATATGCGAACTTCAATGGTTAAAGTAAGCATAGCGGAGTTGGAATCTTCACTATGATGAAACTGTTAAAAGAGTTTAATTTCATCAGAGACAATGAAGATGCTTGCATTTGCAAGAAATTAAGTGGGGGCTAAGACATGTTTCTAATACATTATGTGGAAGACATATTGTTGATTGGAAATAATGTATCTTTTATTAACACATATTAAGAATTTCATCCTGATGAAAGACTTAGGCAAAACCCAAATATTTGGCAACAATAGACGCTAATATGGTTATGCCAGAAGTACATAGACAAGATATTGAATGAGTTCAATATAGAAACTATAAGAGAGGTTCTTGTCGCACAGAAAGGATTGAACAAGTTCAATGTTGATGATATATTCAAGTGTATTGACATTTGGCAAGTGAAACAAAATTCAAGTATAGATTGATACTTGATCACAAAGAGTATTTATATCAATCATCTTTGTGATGTGTACAAATCCGGATATGTCCTATGCTCTAAATGTTATGAGCATATACGAATGATTCATAAGATGATCATTGGACAATAGTAAGGATATTCTTATGATCTTTTGGAAGAACTAAGAATATATTGTTTGTAGAAGTGACAAATAGATGGTTAGTTCATTGTAGAAGTACTACATTGATACTAGTTTTGTCACAAAGTGCAAATTAAGTTTATCTCAATCTAAATTAAGGGTGGCACAATATAATGGAAAGTAAGTTCCATAATGGATTTGGATGAGTTCCAAAGTTAAGACATTGTGTGATACTACAACAAAAGGCTAAGTATATGCGCTATTTTAGCAAGCAAAGAGGGCATTTGTGTCAAGTAGTTTGTTATCAAACTAGGTGTAGTTCACAGTGGGATAATACTATGAAGATATATTGTGTGACAATATTATCAACATGTTTTAACCCCAAGAGCTAAAGGTCACACCGAAGACCAAATTTATACAAAGCCATCTCATTAGAGAATGAGTGATGCGTGAGACGCAAAGACATGCAATTACACACGGACTGGAAGTGTCGGATCCGGAGATCGATTGACCACTAGCAATCGTGTACATACAACAGGAAAGCCATAGGTGTTATATACACAAAGGTTTGAAACTAGATTATTGACTCTAGTGCAAGTGGGAGACTGTTGGAGATATGCCCAAGAGGCAATAATAAAGTGGTTATTATCATATCTTCACACTTATGATAAATGTTTACATACCATGCTATAATTGTATTAGGAAACATTAATACTTGTGTGATTTGTAAACTAAAATAAGAGTCCCTAGTATAGCCTCTTGTTAAACTAGCTTGTTGGTTAATATATGATCATGGTTTCCTGATCATGAACATAGAGATGTTATTAACAACAGGATCATATCATTAGGAGAATGATGTGATGGACATACTCCTATAGATAAGCGTAGCATAAAGATCAAGTCATTTAAATAGTTCAATTGCTATATGCTTTCTGATACATAGTAGCCTAATTCCTTCGACCATGAGATCATGCATATCACCTTTACCGGATGGATGCTTTGATGACATCGAACACCACACCGTAACTGGGTGGCTATAAAGGTGGCATTGAGTGTTCGGAAAGTATTGGTTGAAACACATGGATCAAGAGTGGGATTTGTCCATCCTCATGACGGATAGATATACTCTGGGCCCTCTCGGTGGAATGTCATCCAATTAGCTTGCAAGCATGTGACTTGGTCACAAGGGATCACATATCACGGAGCGAGAAAAGTACTTATCGATGTGAGGTTGAACTAGGTATGCGAGATCAAGCGATCATAACCTCGGATAAGTAACATATCGTGAGACAAAGGGAAATTGGTATCGTATGTAAGTGGTTCATTCGATCGCAAAGTAATCGTATAAATATGTGGGAGCCATATGAATTTCCAGATTCCTCTATTGGTTATTGTTCGGAGAAGTGTCTCGATCATGTCGCATAATTCACGAACCGTAGGAGACACATAAGGATTCGACGTTGTTTGAGTAGTTATGGTATTATGAAAGAGACCGAATATTGTTGAGTCTCGGATGGGATCCGGATATCACGAGGTGATCCGGAATGGTCCGAGAATAAGATTCATATAAGGAAAGTCCGTTTGAGTTCGGGAATGATTAGGTGTTTTCATCGGAATGTTCTAGAAGGTTCGGATTGTCCGGCACTCAGGGGAAGGGTACATGAATGTGTCATTGCTCATTGAATGATTGCATCATGTACTAAGTGTTCTTGCTGTCCCAAATAAAGTTAAATTGAATCCTAAAACAGAAAAGTCAAATGTCGGTTTGAAAGTCAAGCCAAAACAAGAAACTGGGAAACAAGCAAGAGGAGTTGGAACCAACCTGGAGGAGGAGTTGGACTCCTCCAGGCGCCGCCCAAGGCCGAGTTGGGAGGACTCCTCCCTCCCAGCTCCATGACCCTCCCATCAAAGGAGGGGCAGGGCTCCTCCAAGAGACACATAACTTTCTACTCTAGATCTCCGGTTTAGAGCCGTTTTGGTTTAGAGCTTCTAATTGCTTTAGCCTGCGGTTTAGAGCCTTCTAATTGGTTTAGAGCCTTCTAATTGGTGTGTCTAATTACTAGACCACTAATAGCCTCTCTCATAAGCTCCACCATACTGCACCGCTTAAGGCGAAGCCCCTGGGATTTCCCTCTACTTAGGTACCACGCCGTTGTCTTTGCCGGAATCGCGAGAGAGTGCTACAACCTCCATTTCTTTGGAACAAGGGAGAGGAAGGTCTTCGTCGTACCGAGCGTGTGACCGATTGCTGAGCGCCTTCCGGAGCGTGGCGGAAGGATCGTCTGCGATCTTGAGATCGGAAGTGTCGACTACATCACCCACGAGAATCTGCTCTCGTTAACCGCTTTGGAATCTTGAGGTAAGTTATTCCAAACGACTCGTTGCTACAATCTAGTAGATAGATCTTGGCTTGTTTGTTTGTATGCGATAGAAAATTTTTGTTTTCCATGCTACGAACCCCTACAATCAGAGCCGTGTCTATATGTAGATCTGTTGCACGAGTAGAACACAATGGTCATTGTGCGTTGATGCTTTATTGTCGATTGCTTCTTGTGTACTTTGCATCTTCGGTATGTTGGGATGAAGAGGCCGGGCTAACCTTACATGACATCGTTCATGAGACTTGCTCCACGCTTGACATGCAACTTGTATTGCATAAGTGGCTTTATGGGTGCTGTTTCTCCTAGCATAGTTAAGATCCAATTTACAACGGGTGATTAACAATACTAGTATCAATGTTGTGGTTCATATTCGTAAGTTAGAACGACACTTATTGAAAGCCCCAAACCACGTAAAACATGCAAAGAAAGTAGGCGTCTAACTTTGTTTTGCGGGGGTGTCTGATGTGATATGGCCATGATTGTGATTATATTTGATGTATGCAATGTTCCTTATTGTAAGTTGGCAACGGCGGAAACCATATGGTTGTCTTTAATTTATGTTAAGACCGCATGTCTATTCAAAGTAGTTGTAATAGTTGAAGCGGTGGGCGACAACCATGGAGAAGCGTCATTGACCTTGATGCAATGCGGTGATGATGGAGATCATGTTAGGTGCTAGAAGATGGAGATCGGAAGCACAAAGAAGAAAGGCCATATCATATCACATATTATGAATTGCATGTGATGTTAATCCTTTATGCATCTTGTATTACTTAGTAGACGACGATAGCATTATAAGATGATCCCTCATGCACATGAATTTCAAGTCATAAAGTGTTCACCCTTAGTTAGCACCGTTGCTAAAGCTTGTTGTTTCGAAGCACCACGTGATGATCGGGTGTGTTAGATTCCGCAAGTGTATACAATGTGAGCAAGCCAGATTTGCTCATGCGGAAACTAAGGTTTGATCTTGACGAGCCTAGCATGTACAGACGTGGTCTCGGAACACGGATCACCGAAAGGTAAAGCATGAATCATATAGTAGATATGATGAACATGTCGATTGTTGGCCATTGAAACTATATCAACTCTCGTGATGATCGGTGTTGATGTGGTGGATTTGGTTCGTGTGATCACTAAAACAATGTGAGGGATATTGTTTTGAGTGGGAGTTCACCTAGATTAATTTTATTATTAATTTGAACTCAATTTGTCATAAACTTAGTCTAAACTATTGCAAATATGTTGTATATCAATGGCAGCCCCTACCATCAATTTTAATGCGTTCCTAGAGAAAGAAAAGTTGAAAAACAACGGAAGCAACTTCGCGGATTGGTTCCGCAATTTGAGGATTGTCCTCACAACTGGTAATTTGACCTATGTGCTGGATGCACCGCTGGGTGACCCACCTGTAGCTGATGCTTCCGATGAAGTAAAGAACGTTTACCTCACTCATAAGACTCAGTACTCTACAGTTCAGTGTGTTATCTTGTATGGTTTAGAATCAGAGCTTCAGAAAAGGTTTGAGAATTCAGACCCATATGATATTGTCGATGATATCAAATTGATCTTTGAGACTCATGCGGCAATTGAAAGCTATGAGGCTTCTGAAAAGTTCTTTAACTGCAAGATGGAAGAGGGCAGCTCCGTCAGTGAGAATGTGATTAAGATGTCTGGGCACGCAAATAAACTTCAAAGCTTGGGTATAGTGATTCCTAATGCTTTGGGGATTTCCCGCGTCCTCCAATCACTGCCACCAAGTTACAAGAACTTTGTGATGAACTACAACATGCAAAACATGAACAAGATGTTGCCAGAACTCTTTGCCATGTTGAAATCTGTAGAAGTGGAGATCAAGAAAGAGCACCAAGTGTTGTTGGTTAATAAGACCACCAAATTCAAGAAAGGCAAGTCTAAGCAGAAGGGACACTTCAAGAAGGGTGGTAAGAAAGTTACCACGCCGACGAAGAAGACCAAGGCTGGACCTAAGCCTGATACTGAGTGCTTTTACTGCAAGGGAGAAGGTCACTAGAAGCGGAATTGCCCAAAGTACTTGGCGGATTTGAAGAACGGCAACATCAAGAAGAAAGGTATATCTGATATACATGTTATTGATGTGTATCTCACTAGTACTCGTAGTAGTGCAGGTATTTAATCTTGGTTCGGTTGCTCATATTTGTAACTCGAAAGTCTTTGCAAAATAAGCGGAAGCTAGCAAAGAATGAGGTGACGATGCGGCGTGGAAAGCGGATCAAAGGTTGATGTGATCGCGTCGGCACGCTACCCTTCATCTACCATCGGGATTAGTTTTATACTTAAATAATTGTTATTTGGTGCCTGCGTTAAGCATGAACATTATATCGGGATCTTGTTTATTGCGAGACGGTTACTTGTTTAAGTCAGAGAATAATGGTTATTCGATTTATATGAGTAATATGTTTTATGCACATGCACCTTTGATAGATGGTCTATTCTTGTTGAATCTCGATAGTGGAAATACACATATTAATAACATTGAGGCTAAACGTTTGAAATGGAGCGATAACTCGACCTATATGTGGCACTGTCGTCTTAGTCACATTGGAGTGAAGCGTATGAAGAAACTCCATTCCGATGGACTTCTTGAATCACTTGATTTCGAATCACTTGAAAGATGCGAAGCATGTCTGATGGGTAAAATGACTAAGACTCCATTTTCTGGTATGATGGAGCGAGCTACGGACTTATTGGAAATCATACATACCGATGTGTGTGGTCCAATGAGTGTAGCATCGGGCGGTGGTTATCGTTATGTTCTTACCTTCACGGATGATTTGAGTAGATATGGGTATATCTATTTCATGAAACATAAGTCCGAAACTTTCGAAAAGTTTAAGGAATTTCAAAGTGAGGTAGAGAGTCAACGTAACAAGAAGATTAAATTTCTATGTTCTGATCGTGGAGGTGAATATCTAAGTTACGAGTTTGGCGAGCATTTGAAGAAATGCGGGATACTTTCACAATTGACACCGCTGGGAACACCACAGCGTAATGGTGTGTCCGAACATCGTAATCGAACTCTCTTAGATATGGTTCGTTCTATGATGTCACTTACAGATTTACCGCTATCATTTTGGGGTTATGCATTAGAAACCGTCGCATTCACTTTAAATAGGGCACCATCTAAATCCGTTGAAACGACACCGTATGAATTATGGTTTGGGAAGAAACCTAGACTGTCATTCCTTAAAATTTGGGGTTGCGAAGCCTATGTAAAGAAGTTACAGCCGGACAAGCTTGAACCCAAAGCGGAAAAATGCGTCTTCATAGGATACCCAAAGGGAACTATTGGGTATACCTTCTATCATAGATTCGAAGGCAAAATCTTCGTTGCCAAGAATGGATCCTTTCTAGAGAAGGAATTTCTCTCGAAGAAGTATTTGGAAGGAAAGTAGAACTTCGACGAGGTTGTCGAACCTTCTCTCGAAATTGCGAGTAGCGCGACCGGAAGAAGTTCTTGTGGTGCTGCACCGATTAGAGAGGAAGCTAATGATGATGATCACGAAACTTGGTTGAAGTTGCTCTGAGCCTCGAGTCAACGAGAACTCGTACCACTCCAGATTGATATGATCCCGTTATGAGTGTCATGTTGGTGGACAACACCGATGACCCTGAGACATATGAGGAAGCGATGATGAGCCCAGATTCCAATAAATGGCAAGAAGCCATGAAATCCGAGATTGGATCCATGTACGAAAACCAAGTATGGACTTTGGTGGACTTACCGGATGGCCGGAAGGCTGTCGAGAACAAATGGATTTTCGAGAAGAAAACAAATGCTGATGGTAATGTTACTGTCTATAAAGCTCGACGCAAAAGGGTTTCAACAAATTCAAGGAGTTGACTACGATGAGACTTTCTCACCGGTAGCGAAGCTAAAGTCTGTGAGGATTATATTAGCAATCGCTGCATATTATGATTATGAGATATGGCAGATGGATGTCAAAACAGCATTCCTCAATGGAGACATTGATGAAGAGTTGTATATGATGCAACCCAAAGGTTTTGTCGATCCTAAAGATGCTGACAAGGTATGCAAACTTCAACGGTCCATCTATGGATTGAAGCAAGCATCCCGAAGTTGGAATCAACGTTTTGATAAGGTGATCAAATTTTTTGGTTTTATACAAACTTATGGAGAAGCTTGTATTTACAAGAAAGTGAGTGGGAGCTCTGTAGCATTCTTAATACTATATATAGATGACATATTGTTGATTGGGAATGATGTAGACCTTCTTAATAGTGTCAAGGAATATTTGAATAATAGTTTTTCAATGAAGGATATTGGCGAAGCAGCTTACATATTAGGCATAAAGATTTATAGAGATAGATCGAAACGCCAAATATCATTGCAACAAAGTACATATTTGGACAAAGTTCTAAAGAGGTTTGGAATGGAAGATAGAAAGAAAGGGTTCTTGCCCATGTTGCTGTCGACCTTGAGTAAAACTCAAAGTCCGACATCGGCGGAAGATAGAGAAAGGATGAGTAAGACTCCCTATGCCTCGACCATAGGATCTCTAATGTATGCCATGCTATGTACTAGACCCGACATTGCATATCTTTGTTAGTTTAACTAGCAGATATCAAAGTGATCCGAGTGGATCATTGGACAATGATCAAAACATCCTTAAGTACTTGAGAAGAACTAAGGATATGGTTCTTTCTTATGGAGGTGATGAACACTCGTTGTTAATGGTTACACCGATGCTAGTTGGAACACCGATCGGATGATTCTAAATCACAATCTGGATCGTATTTATTTTGAATGGTGCGATTAGCTGGAGGAGTGCAAAGCAAAGCGTTGTGGCGAGGTCTTCAAGCGAATCGGAATACATGGGCTGCTTGGAGGCTTCACAAGCGATATGGATGAAAGAGTTCATTCTGAGTTGGGTGTGGTTCCTAGTGCGCTGGACCCAATGTCTATCTACTGTGATAACATGGGCGCCATAGCCAATGCGCAAGAACCAAGGTCACACAAGAAGCTGAAGCACATCAAGCTACGTTTTCACGCTATTCGAGAACATATCCAAGATGGGGATATAAAGATTTGCAAAGTACACACAGATCTGAATGTGGCGGATCCGTTGACTAAACCTCTCTCGAGGGCAAAACATGACCAGCACCAAACTGCCATGGGTGTTCGGTATATATTACCATGTAATCTAGATTAGATGACTCTAGTGCAAGTGGGAGACTGTTGGAGATATGCCCTAGAGGCAATAATAAATGTAGTTATTATTATATCTTTGTGTTTATGATAAATGTTTACATTCATGCTATAATAGTATTAAAAAGGAAACATTAATACTTGTGTGATTTGTAAACTTAATTTGAAGTCCCTAGTAAAGCCTCTATATAATACTAGCTTTTTGGTTAATAGATGATTGTGGTTTCCCTATCATGAACATTGAGATGTTATTAACAACAAGATCATATCGTTAGGAGAATGATATGGTGGACATACTCCTATAGATAAGCGTAGCATAAAGATCAAGTCATTTTAATAGTTCAATTGCTATATGCTTTCTGATACATAGTAACCTAATTCCTTCGACCATGAGATCATGCATATCACCTTTGCCGGATGGATGCTTTGATGACATCAAACACCACACCGTAACTGGGTGGCTATAAAGGTGGCATTGAGTGTTCGGAAAGTATTGGTTGAAACACATGGATCAAGAGTGGATTTGTCCATCCATATGATGATAGATATACTGGGCCCTCTCGGTGAAATGTCATCCAATTATCTTGCAAGCATGTGACTGGCTCACAAGGGATCACATATCACGGAACAAGAAAAGAGTACTTATCGGTAACGGGTTGAACTAGGTATGCGGAGATACCGACGATCATAACCTCGGATAAGTAAACTATCATGAGACAAAGGGAAATTGGTATCGTATGTAAGTGGTTCATTCGATCGCAAAGTAATCGAGAAATATGTGGGAGCCATATGAATTTACAGATTCCTCTATTGGTTATTGATAGAAGAAGTTTCTTGATCATGTCCGCATAATTTACGAACCGTAGGGAGACACACTTAAGGATTCGTCGTTGTTGGAGTAGTTATGGAATGATGAGAAAGAGTCCGAATGTTGTTCGGAGTCTCGAATGGGATTCGGGATATCACGAGGAGATCCGGAATGGTCCGGAGAATAAGATTCATATAAGGAAAGTCCCGTTTCGGAGTTGGAGACGGATTCCGGTGTTTTCATCGGGAATGTTCTAGAAGGTTCAATGTCCCAAGACCGAGGGAAGGGTACATGAATGTGTTATATCAAGTTGGTATGATTGCATCGTGTACTAAGTTTCATCGCTGAACAAAATAAAGGATTAAATCAAATCCTAGTTTGAAAAGTTAAACGGCTAGTTTGAAAGTCAAACGGCTATTTTTGGGAAGTGGAAAAAGAGGAGGAAACCGAGTTGGGGAGGAGGCCCTCCTCCCACCGGGCAAGCACCACTGCCGAGTTGGGAGGGACTCTCCTCCCTCCGGGCCGGCCCCTCCACCTATATAAGGAGGGGCAGGGCTCCCTCCTAGAGACACACAAGATCCTCTCCTCCAAACCCTAGTACCAAGCCGCCGCTGGCCCTAGGGCACTCACTGCTGCCTAGGTGAAACCCTAGCCGCCGGCCTAGCCCCCTCCTCGGCGTGTCTAAACCCTAGATCATCGAGGGACTCTCTCATACTCCACCATACTCGCCCGCTTAAGGCGGCCTGCGAGATCTCCCTCTACTTAGGTACCACGCCAGTCCGGGAATCGAGGAGAGTGCTACAACCTCCGCCGCCTGGAACAAGGGAGAGGAAGGTCTTCGCCGAGTCGAACGTGACCGATCATGGTAGCGCTGCCGGAACGCAGCGCCGGAAGGATCTTCTACGCGATCTTGAGATCGGGAAGAGTACGACTACATCACCCACGAGAATCCGCTCTCGTTAAACACTTTGGAATCTTCGAGGGTGAGTTATTCTATCGACTCGTTGCTACAATCTAGTAGATAGATCTTGGCTTGTTTGTTTGTATGCGGTAGAAATTTTTTGTTTTCCATGCTACGAAACCCTACAGTATCACAAATCCACAAAGAATAACTAAAAAGTTCTAAGCTGAAAGCACAAGAAACTAAGGCTAACACAGTGCTAGCAAAAGAGAACACTCACAGAACAATAAGAGTGAAAACTAGACTGTTCTAGGCAATGAAAACAGAGTGTGTCTCTCTCCAAAATAAGTATGTTGAGATCCAACCAACTTACTTAAGCAAACTAAGCAAACAAAAACAAAGACGCTCTAAGAAGAACACAACTGTGCATGAAACAATAAAAACGAAGTGTCTAGAAAGACCTGAGATTTTTATTGATGAAGAAGGGGATGCCTTGGGCATCCCCAAGCTTTGACGCTTGTACCTCTTGGATACTTATTGGGGTGACACCGGGATGGCATCCCTAAGCTTGAGCTTTTGTCCATTCTTCATCTCATTAAATTATTCTCTCTCTACACCTAGAATTTTTCCTTCTTACAAAACTTCGCACAATCTTTATTAGCAACATTAGTGTATTCAAAAGATAATATACCTTTAGGAAAAGCTTTGGAACAGCAAGACTTTTCACTAAAAACAAAATATATTGTAGCAATTCCCTCAAAAATCTCAATTTCCCAAAAAGAACTCAAAAAGGAATCAATAAGAAGCAAATGCAAATAATGGCAGAAATCTGTCAAAACAGACCAGCAGGTAGAAACCGATTTTTTCAAAGACCTTATGTTGCTTAAATAAAAAAGTGTTGAACTAACTAAAGTTATTTAACATACTGGGGGATTTATTCGTAAATTTTCAGCTCAATCGGACTTACAGAGACTCCTCACGAATTTTTATGGTAGAGGACAGAAATCTGTTTCGGGACAACAACTCCCCAAATCTTACTTCCCTTTCATTAGAGGTCATTCTTGGCACAAAAAACAAACAAAAAGGATAAGGAAAGGTCATTACAAAAGTAATAACTTCCAAGACTCAAGAAAACTCTTGGGTTATCTCCCAACAAGTACATTTCTCTAACGCCTTTAAGTTAGGCACAATAGTTTGAGAAGATGCTCACATAAGAAATATGAATTGAAGTAAAATAGAGCATAAAGAAGCAAATTCAAAACATATTTAAGTCTAACCCACTTCCTATGCATAGGAATATTGTAAAGAAACAAGTCATGAAAGCACAAAGCAACTAGCATAGGAAAGCAAAACAAGTGCAACTTCAATATTCTCAACATAAAAAGGGGAAATTTAATATTGTTGAGATACATAAAACCATGTTTCCCTCTCTCATAATAACTTTTAGTAGCAACATGGATAAAATTAACAATATAACTATTACATAAAACATTCTTATCATGAGCCACATGCATAAAATAATTATTACTTTCCACATAAGCATAGTCATTCTTATTAATTGTAGTGGGAGCAAATTCAACAAAATAGCTATCATTAGTATTCTCATCACCATAATCATCAAATATAGGAGGCAGATTGTAATCACAATAAATTTTCTCCTCAATAGTAGGTGGACTGAAAATATCATAATCATCATCGAAATCATCATATATGGGAGGTTTGGTATCATCATAAGCAATAGAATAGCTATCTTCCAAAGCTGGGGGACTAAAAAGATCATTTTCATAAAAGCTACCTTCCCCAAGCTTAGAATTTTGCATAGCATTAGCAACAATGGTGTTCAAAAAATTCATACTAATAACATTGCTATTAGCATGCAAATAAAGTTCCATAGGTTTTTAATTTTCTCTTCAAACACTTCATGTCTTAACTCAAGATAGATACTAGAAACCTCTCTATTTTTGTTGTTGTTTTCCATTAAGCCTAACTAGTGAAAACAAGAAACAAATAGACAAAATTGCAGAAATCTAAAGGAAATAACTTCGAGCACTCACACCATAGGATGTGAGCACCTTTTACCTTACTTTCCTGGCAACAGCGCCAGAAAAGAGCTTGATGTCTATGCACTTCTATTCTTGTAGACAGTTATTGGGCCTCCAAGTGCAGAGGTTTGTAGAATAGCAGCAAGTTTCCCTTAAGTGGACCACCCAAGGTTTATCGAACTCAGGAAGGAAGTGGTCAAAGTATCCCTCTCAAGCAACCCTGCAATCAAGATACAAGAAGTCTCTTGTGTCCCCAACACACCCAATACACTTGTTAGGTGTATATGTGCACTAGTTCGGCGAAGAGATAGTGAAATACAAGTGGTAACGGTGCCAGAAAATAGCTTCTAACTTGTTTGTTGACGTGGGGAAACGTGTGTGAGTGAAGTAAAGACTAAAGCAAGCAAACATGCAACAGATCTAGATGCAAATGGTGTTTCAATGTTTAGAAACAAGGCCTAGGGATCATACTTTCACTAGTGAACACTCTCTCATATAAATATCCTCTCTTCATGATATTACTCTTAACTACTCTCCGGTTGGACACTCTAATCATCGGTAGGGATATAACAGCACTCCTCAAAGTCTGTCTTCCCCAATCTAGATAACCCCACACTGTCACCTTGAGCGCTAGATGGTTCCAACAAACACCACAATTTCATTGAGACATCCAACTCCAAATATAACTCATAACAAATATTGAATCTAGCCAAAGTGCCACACATGGTATGCACGCTGTCACTTTCACACAGGTGGGGAAAAACATAGGTCTATTAAAGCACAAAGAGTATTTATGTAGACTCAAGCCTAAGTGCCACCATGGCATGCACGCTGTCACTTTCACACACATGGTGAGAGCAGAGATCTAATGAAGCACTTGAGTAGTAAGGTAGATCTACTTGATTATAAAGCTCATGACCACAAGATCATGCATAGAGAGAGATGAACACATAGCTACCGGTAGAGCCCTTATCCCTAAGGAAGAACTACTCCCTCCTCATCATGGGAATCAGCAATGATGATGAAGATGGCGTTGGAGATCGATGGATATGGCTCCGGGGGCACTTCCCCATCCCGGCAGGGTGCTGGAACAAAGACTTTCTGTCCCCTGAATCCCCCCTTCGGCGACGGCGATGCTACAGAGGTTTTCATGGATTTCTTCTGGATGCCCTAGGGTTTTTGGGTCGGAGGCTTATTATAGGCGTAGGAGTCAAGGTCGGTGGGGGTCCAAGGGGCCCACACCCCCTATGGGCGCCTCCAGGGCTTTCCCGTGCCTAGGGGGTGCGGCTACCCTGTGGCCCCCCTCTGGCTCTGCTTCGTGGTTTCGTGTTGCTTCGGGAAAAATAACGACTTTGGCTTTTGTCCCGTCCAATTCCGAGAATATTGATTTTCTGCCTTTCTAGAACCAAAAACAGAAAAAACAGGCAACTGGCACTGTGACAACTTGTTAATAAGTTAGTTCCAGAAAAGATATAAAAATACCTCAAAGTGTAGACAAAATAAAGCAAAGTAGATACTAAACAAGCATGGAACATAAAAATTATAGATACGTTTCCGACGTATCAATGACTCCCAGATCTTGTTCTCGGATCTTGTTCCTGCTTTCAGTGCAAATGCTAGGTTGTTTAGTACATCCATAGTCGATTAATTATATTATCATTATGTGCGTAAATGCTCTTCCAGACTTGCCTAGCTAGCTATCAAGTTTCTTTCGTCATATATACTTTCTATATATAGTTGGTAGGATGAACTTGTGATGCTTTTGCGAGATGTTAATCACATATGCTTATGTCATTAGGTTGGTTATGTTGCATTTGAGATCATGTGAACTTGTTATTGCTACTTATGTTGCATTTGGGATCTTGTGAACTTGCTTATCATGCATCTGTTTAAATCTTCTATCTTTGTAGATGACAAAGTGGTACATGTTGTACTTATAGAGGGTTCCAAGATTCTACGACTCATGGCATAAGTGCAATGAACAAGTAAACAATTATAACAACAACAACTTTAGAGGGTTTGAGACTAGACAATAAGCAGGAAAGGATTATTTAGGATTCATAGGGAGAGATGGTACAAACCATGAAGTTGGGAAGGATGATCATCAGTCTAATTGGTTGAAGGACTTCATAATCCTCATTCAAGTCGTCATGATTCTACATTTTTTGTTGTTGTCATAAGTGTGTCATCGTAGTTTTTAAATGATGAACTAGTTAGTTCTTTTTAAGATGCATAGCATGGAGATGATGAACCAATTCGAGAGAGATTGGACTTGTTCTATTTATATGCATGGATGGCTATGTTAGGAACCAATTAATGATTTTACTCTTTAAACGTGTCGTGTATAAATACACTCCCCATGTCAGTGAAAAACAAGCCACCACATCAGCAAAAAATACATTGTCACCGTTTTTTCTTGAAAATTAAACTAGTGATGCGCACACCACTCTGACACTAATGTGTGTGTGATGCTGGTGACGTGGTCTAGACTTGCCACTAGTAATACTTTCATGTGTGTCACTTTAGTGGCGTGTGGAATACATGCCACCTGTAACATATTTGCCACGCCACTCGAGACTTCCTACTATTGGCACAAGAAAGGAAAATGAATTTTCTCTCACACTGCAAGAAAAAAAGGGGTTTGATTTCAAAATTGGAATAAAATAGACAATCCAGAAAGTTTGAGAAAAAATGAAGGGTTTTTTAGTAGACGATTTTTTTAGGAGCATGCATATGAATCACAAAAGGAGATGATCGAGTTTGTCATGCATGTGTGCATCACGCACGCGCCTTGCATCTACAAAATATAAGTCTCAAAATATGTGTATGTTTTTTTTTTTGAGAATAACAACAGAGTATTTAGCTAGTAGTGTGTCGTAATAGTGAATGGATAACCACACTAGCTAGTTCTTTAATCCTGGGTAGTGAAGGTCGTTATTTAGTGGAAGCTCCAAATGCTGGTCAAGCTGATATCCATATTGGGAACTCGCCTAACCAAACTAGGGATATATTAATAGCTGGAGTAGTGGTCGAAGAAGATAAAGGTTTTCTCCACCCTCAGTCATATACAGCATGCGACGGCCAAAATATGTTCAATGCGCTTGGTTTTTTCTCTCTTGTTCCCCTTTTGTTGAAGAAATTAACACTTCTAGATGACAATGACTGATCATTAGGACACCATTGAGGTTTGCTGATAAGGAGTCAAGGCTCGTGCATAGACTATTTTGAAGACACTGCAAGTGCATGCTGCTGATATTACAGTGCATGTTTCATAAAGCAGAAGCAACATTTCAGAATATGATTTCTGTCTTTTACCGAATTTAGTGGTCGCAATAATTCTGCCACAAACGCATGTAATATAATGCCTGCCATTTGTCCGACATGGAACCTGGCGGTCGGGAAAACTCCCGCACTATAAATACTGCCCTACCTGCCGGCCGATAGCAGATCAAAAACTGAACAGAGCCGACAGAAGCAGCGCCATGAGGAGGATCGAACAGTTGTTGTTGCTGGTGGCAATGCAATGCCTCGCGCTGGGCTGCAGCACGGCAGCGGCGCCGAGGCCGCGGCAGGGCGACTACCTGCGCTGGCTGCGCGGGTGGCCTTCCGCGCGCCAGTCATCGTCGTGGGACTCCTCGTCGCCGACGGCAGTGGAGGAGACGACGACGAAGGCGACGACGGATGGGAAAAGACCCGTGGCGGCGGAGGTGGGACGCAAGGAAGCCGACCGCGTGGAGGCGCTGCCCGGGCAGCCCCGCGGCGTGGACTTCGCGCAGTACGCCGGGTACGTCACGGTGGACGCCGCCGCCGGGCGCGCCCTGTTCTACTACCTCGCGGAGGCCGTCGGCGGCAGCGTCAACGGCAACGGCAATAGCTCGTCGTCGAAGCCCAATAAGCCGCTCCTCCTATGGCTCAACGGAGGCCCCGGATGCTCGTCGCTGGGGTACGGCGCCATGGAGGAGCTCGGCCCCTTCCGAGTCATGAGCGACGGCAAGACGCTCTACCGGAACCCTTACTCATGGAACCACGGTACGCACGCACGTCGATCATAGACCGTCTCCGTTTCGTGCGATCCGTTGGCAGGTGACGAGTGTTAATGGTGATGCAGTGGCGAACGTGCTGTTCTTGGAGAGCCCGGCAGGGGTGGGGTACTCGTACTCCAACACGACGGCGGACTACAGCTCCAGCGGGGACAACCGGACGGCGGAGGACACGTACGTTTTCCTGGCCAACTGGATGGAGCGCTTCCCGGAGTACAAGGGCCGCGACTTCTACGTCACAGGCGAGAGCTACGCCGGCCACTACGTCCCGCAGCTCGCACACGCCATCCTCCGCCACGCATCACCGGCCATCAACCTCAAAGGCATCATGGTGCGTAACACTTTTAATTGGGACAAAGTGAGGAGAAGCAATTTTGGGATAACGTGCATGGGTACCGAGACCCATATAAACAGTAAAGCGGAAACATATATACTAACTGAAGTCAAAAACATACTTTGTGAATGTTTGTACACATGAAAATAAATGAAGTCAATTTTGCATAACAAATACAAAATGAAGTATTTGTACATAAAAACATACTTTGTGTACAAATACTAAATGGAGTCAAATCGTACTTAATTTGTGTACAAATACTAAATGAAGACAATTTTGTGTAACAAATACTATATGAAGTCAAACGGAAAACAATTTTTCGAACATGGGTATGAAATAAATTATCGCAAGTAGAGGACCCATGCAGATATGTGTACCAAGTTTCATTCGAAATTATATAACTTTCTGTAGGCCACATATGCACCGTATTTTTCCTTCTAAATTGATACGCACGCATAAGTATCAATACTATATTTTTTGCGGGTAATATCAATACTATATTCATATGCATGATTTATGCTAAAAAAATCCGAAACTTAGAAATATAACTTTTGGGCCGATCACAGTTTTTATGAGCACCCATGTTAGTTCCACCACCACACGTTATTTCGCAGAGGGTGTAGTTAGCTGGGACATGTAAAATGCTCACACATTAGTTAGCCGGAAGTTTCTTAACTGCTACATCGTCGGTGCGTGCTATAATTAATTAAGATTGGGAACGCCGTGATGAACCACTGGACGGACTACAAGGGCACGTACGACTTCTACTGGACGCACGCGCTCATCTCCGACGAGACGGCCGACGGCGTGAGCAAGAACTGCAACTTCACCGCCGGCGCCGAGTCCAACGATCTCTGCGACGAGGCCTACGGCGCCGTCGTCGAGAGCCTCCGGAACATCGACAACTACAACATCTACGCGCCAAACTGCCAGTCACAAGGACTCGTCACGCCGCCGATCACCCCCTCGGTACGTCATCGTCACCGAGTCACGATCGACCCCCACTAACATAAGTACATAGTGATTATAATTTGAAGACGCAAGTACGTACGTAATTAGTTGCTATTGTGGGCAGATCGAGAGCTTTGATACGTGCACAAGTAATTATGTGGAGGCCTACCTCAACAGGCCGGATGTGCAAAAGGCACTCCATGCAAACGTAACCCGCCTCGACCGCGCTTGGTCAGCTTGCAGGTACATCCACGACCCACATTCTCTGAATTTAAGTGGAAAGTTCCTATATTTTGTATGAACAAAATTGATTTTTCTTTCTCATGTGCATAAATGATAAGAGATAACTAGATTCATTTCATTGTACAAATGTACAGAAGAACATTTTGTTATATTATTGATAAAGTATCATTCTCTACATGCATGCACTTTGCAAATTGAATGGATGGCCCAAAGCACAAAAGCACCGCCAAAAAAAATACAAAGTTCATTTTAAAAAATGGCAAAAAGTTATGTTTTTTTTTGAAACAAGTGAAAAATACTTGCTATTTCAATAATTAAGAACAAGTGTTCTGAATTTTGAAGAGCAGAATGCCTAGGACAGGCCTGGCCCAGTGGTAAAGTATCTCTCCTCGTGTTTTGGAGGTCCTAGGTTTGAATCAGCCTCCTAAAAATACGGGTGGGCCCTTTTATGCCTAAGGCCTTCCACAGCGTGATCGATGCCCAATAGATAGAAAAGTTGCCACCTCATAAGCAATGCCTAGAAATTCTTTTGAGGCACCGAGCTCACAATGTGTTCACTTTGGCCAGAAATAAATAGCTGGCGCACAACGTGATAAACAAATTAAGTAGACCAATCTCCATGGCTTATCTTTGGTGGAGGTCCTCTCAACAGCATGCATAGTACACATACCTGGAAAAAAATTGTGGCACCGATCGGGCAATGGAGGGCACCGGTGCCTGATTCCTGTAAAGTGATTTGGGCACCGATTTTTTTACACGCTATGGAAGGCCTAAGATGCTTCCTAGGAGTTTACACAAAAGACTACTCTCTCCCCTCCTCTTTGATCAAAGCAATGATAATAGTGGAAGTGGTTTTGTCCTTCCAAAGTCAAGGTTTATCTCGGATGGCGTTTTAGAGTTAATGCATCGAGTCAGACAAAGCTTGCTAAGAGAAAGTACAATAATCTAATGCAAGCTGACTATAAGAGATTAGATAATATATCTTTGCTTAGTTGGAAGAGAGAGAATATGAAAGAGAAGAGAAGTGGAATCTTAGCTAAGAGTCTGCTGAAACACGTGTTCCTAGACACTATGTGAGAGTGAAAGGTGGGCCATGTCATTAATAAAAAATATAATCTATGTCTATTGTACATGTTAACTATTAGATTAACAATAGATGAAGTGGATATGATATATAATAGCAACCCACTCTATTATTGCTCTTGCTCTAATCTAAGGTTTCGTATGAAATTTTTACTACGCGTGAAGTATATCGATTGCCAGTGAGAATAAGTAAAGGCACTAGAATGTACTCCCTCCGTCCGCAAATAAGTGTAGTTTTAGCATTGTTTTAAGTAAAAAAATTAAAATTTGAACAATTAATTTGAAAAAAACTCGTAGCCACATTTGTTATACCAAAATAGTATATCACTATTTTGAAGTGAAGTTTTATAATATATCAATTTGATGCCAAATATATTGCTACTATGTATAGTAAAGTTAGTCAAATTTTACAACGTTTGACTTAAGTCAATCCTAAAAGTACACTTATTTGGGGACTGAGGGAGTACTTGCACTTCTTACTCCCATGCCGCCTAATTTTATTTTATTTTTGGAACGTACGGGCCATGCTGCCTAAATTGACCAAACCATGTGCAACCACGTCCAAGTTGAACAGATATGATTGAAGTCGAGAAATCAAAAGGTTTGAGAAGAATAAACAACTAAATAAAACTATTTACACACCATGTGTGTATTTATCGAGCAGTATTTTTCTTTCATCTTGGGAGTCTACGATTCGTCGACTAAATTGTTTTCCCATGCTACCTAATTAAATTTACCAAAACCATGTGCAACCCCATCCAAGTTCAACCGACATGATAAAATCAAGCCTATTTTATTTTGCACCATGCGCTAATAATTTGAATATTGGTCTGGCCCATCTTCAGTGAGGTCTTCACTCGCTGGGTGGACAGCGCCACGACTGTCCTGCCGATCATCCGGGAGCTGGTGAAGAACAACATCAGAGTCTGGGTGTACAGGTAAACGCATACATGATACTAGAACTTTCAAGATACACACGCATGAATTTAGCCGTGATACAATCAACGATACATGGTCTTCGCAGCGGAGACACCGACGGGAACGTGCCGGTCACCGCCACCAGATACTCCATCAACCAGCTCCAGCTCCCCGTGGTTGCGAAATGGAGGCCCTGGTTCAGCAGTACCCAGGGTGCTGGGGAGGTGGGTGGGTACGTCGTGCAGTACAAGGGCGACCTGAGCTTGGTGACCGTGAGAGGAGCTGGCCACGAGGTGCCCAGCTACCAGCCCCAGCGAGCCCTCGTGCTCGTCCAGTATTTCCTCGCAGGCAAGACGCTCCCTGACTGCAAGAATTGCTAATGGAGGGAACAGATGTCGTTCAGTGTACAAGAAATAAGCAAAATCCTATGATACTACTACTGTACATAGGAATACATGCACTTCGCAGATCAAGCAACTGCAGATCAGCAGAAGCTTTTACTATATAGCTAGAGAAGTAAGTACATAGCTTGTCCAGTGTGTTGTAATTTAGCAAGTCTGAATATTGTTTGCGAATATGACATGCTGAAACGCTGGTGCTCCCATGGAGTATTGTAATGGGGAGTCGGTATGATGGCATCTGTATTTGTTAGTACAAAAACAGGGGTAGTTTAAAATCCTTGTGGTCCCTCGCCGCTGCCTATTGAGATGGGCTTCGTTGAGGCCTTGGCGGTGGCCACGACGCCCTCATCGCCGTCCTTGCCCACCTCTATAGGCAGTAGGGTGTTGGCGCATAGCTCCGAGGCTCTTTTTGCTAGAGAGCTTTGTGGGTTGCTTGCCAGTTTAGAGGCGTCGAGCCCAGGTTATGGCAAGGATATTGATTGCGTCTTGGCAGGAAAAACTTCAGAGGACTTGATCAGAAAGGTGGAGAACTCACCCAGAAAGGTTTCACTGAGAGGCAGAAGAAGAAAGAGGGGTGTCGCGAGAAAAGCTTCAACTGATAGTTGATCGTTCGAGTTTCTTTTGGGTTGTCTGTTAGGTGGGCCTTTTGCGTCGTCGTGCTCCACGTGTTGTTGGTTTGCGGTTGCAATAGGTTGTGTGTGGTTGCTGGTTGTTGAGATTGTGTTATTTAGATGTTGCTCTATTATAGGTTGGTGTTGGTTGTAACGGTTTTTACCCGGTTTTCCATTAATTAACTGGGTAATTCTCTTCTTCGTAATTAATAGATTGGGGCAAATCGTTTGCCCCCCGTTTCAAAAAAAAAAATCCGTAAAGTTGTGGCTTTCATGCGTCACGGTCGAATCAACAGACCGGGTCATTCCATTGTAAGGGCATCACCTTATGTATAAGATAAACTTTTGTCATAAGATAGACCCACGTAACTAAAAAATAGCTACAATGTATAAGATCAAGTTCACTATAAGCTAAGACCCACGTGTAGACACAAGCAAGAGAGAGATGAGATAGTAAAATAATTGTTTATTGCTTATGAATAACCCATAAGTTTGTAGGTCACTTTTAAAGAAAATCTTTTAAACAAGCCTCCACTATGTATATAGATAGTCTTATAGACTATTTTTTTGGCTTGTGGATAGGCTATGGACAACATAATGGATGTCCTAAAGACGCATATTGTTCGGCTTAAGTTTGACATTCTCAAGCATATGAACGACGGCTTGATAAGTGGAGGTGGCATCACCGGGAGGCTGAGGCATGGTGGTGCTCTTTCAGTACTGGATTTTGAGCTTCCGGCTGAAAATCCTTGGTCAGAGCATATAGTAGTAGCGGTGTTTGTGTTTTGGCACCGTTAACTTGTTGATGATATTGCACCGAGTTTTGTAATAGCATCTCTAGCAAATCCCATAAAATACACAAAATTATAAACTTAGTGGTGGAAAAAAATGCACCAAATAAACCGCATATAAAAGGTCGACCCGTAAATATTTTATATGGGGAGCTGTAAAAAACGAGGCACTGAACCCTCGGATACATGGTAGCGGGGGTTGATTTAAGGTGAACCCTTAACTTGATAGGAGAAATTTTCACCTGACTCAATCGCATAACCGAGTACCGATTGCGGCGAAATCCCGCTGCACTGTTTGGAGTTCAGCCAAATCGCTTATGTATTCCACCACGCTGCTCTGATTCTAGTGAGGGGTTTGATCCGATACTACCCCTCCCACTAAACTGCTACAAATACGTTCACGTATATATTAAACCCGTATCTAAACAGAGTATTATCCCTATAGAGGATAGTTAATACGCAATTCCACGCACATCGTCTGGCATTGCCCCCGCCCTCGGCCATCGTCGTGACCGAACATGTCTTGCTAGCACCAGACAAACATGGTGTGACAAGAGGCTGGGTCTATTTTGATGTGTTATTGATATTAATATAGGTATAGCTTTTTGTCAAAAAAAAGGGGAGAAATGTGGGATTATTTATACAGTAAAACTTGTATTTATATACTGGAAAAGAGTCATAAAATCATTTAAATTTAAACATATCTATACATAAAAATATGTCTAAATATATCTGCATCTAGACAAATCTACGATATTTTTTTCAAAACCGTGAGAAAAATTCGTGAGAAGGGAGTACATCATTTGGCACGTCTTGCTGCCACAAGGCACACTCTTTTTTGTTTTTGATAATCGCCACAAGGCACACTTGCTATGGCCTAACAAGGACCTCCAGCAATCGCCTTTTTTTGGCTTATGTAACAATGAGCGTCCAAGCCCGGTCAGCTCACGGCCCATTAACTCTAGCATTTGCTTCCCTCGAGAGGAAAAATTAACTCGAGCAAGCCAGAACGCCAAATTGATGTGCGGTGACCTGGGACTTGGCTCCACCTCTATATACCCCCAGCCAGTGACCACGCATACAGCACAGGTGCACTGAGGTCGACGGCGACGACCGTGACGGGATTTGGACGTCACCGTCCAGCATTAGTATCCACGACCTGTCACGTTGAGCACTGGATCACTTGCGCGTCTAAGTTTAGAAAGGACCGTGGTGCTTTCATATTTTTCCTGCCATCCATCACTATGTTCAGCTCAGCTGCATATAAACCTGCGTAGATTGCATCACATCTTGCTAAAATTGCACTTCCAGGACCACAGTTGTAGCTCTCAATGGCATGCAATTTCAGGAGAGTCGAGAATTAGGCCAAGAGGTCAAAAATGGTCAGACAGGTCGCACTTGTAAATGAACACTGGAGGTATCATCTACCAGGCCGGAAAAAGTGATCAAGGTCATTCGTCAGTTCTTGCCAAGCCGAAAATGCTGACCAAGCTGATGCCCAAATCACCATGGCACCAATCGACTGCCCAACCCGACCCGACCCAACCCACGGATTAAATAGCTGGAGCACCGGCGGCCAGCAGATTGCCCAAAAAGTTGATTCCACCATCACCCGTGTAGGGGCGTTGCGTGGAGTCGACTGCTGTTGCCGCTGAGTGGAGTTGGCGCACCGGTAGTCATCGGTTCGATCTTGCTGCATCTCCTTCGGTTTCTCCTCCTTATCTCGCTTTGAGGAGGGAGTTCGGTTTCTTTGAGCGGCACCAACGGACTCTGGTTGCGCGTTCTTGTTGCTCTTCGATTTGTCTTCCTTTCCTAAGCGCAGCGGTTGTGATTGGAAGGGATGGAAGCTGAGGACCGGCGGGGGGACGATCGACCATGGAGTAGTGAAGCCACCTCCTTCTGCAGTTCCAAATCGGGGGCAGTGTGTAGAAGGATAGAGAGGGGATCTGCGGAATATTTTGGATGTATTATTGAGTCTATGTAGCTCGATCAGTGGTAGGCGCGTGTTTGGGGACATGCTTGGCGTAGACAGCCGCGAGATCGGTTGATCAAACCGACATTGTGCCGTATGCGCCATGGCGTGGATGACACAGATCATAGTCGATGACGGTGTGTCGGTGAAGTCCCGGACGATCACGACAAAGACGATCTGATGGGAGTAGCGTGCAGCTTTTAAAGGCGTACCGTCTGGGACAACCTGCCGTGAGGCCGCGATAGCCTACCGAGACAGGCGCGGTGGCAGAGAGGGAAGACGCACAAGCACGGTGTAGATCATCGATGCCAATGGTCAGAGTAGAGACGCGGGTGGACGACGGCGGTGGACGATTCAATCTGATCTAAGATCGGTAAATAAAAAAGAAAACCGATCAAGAGATCGGAAAAAGAGACTTACGGGACATCTGATCACGGATCGGCGGACGAACCCTGCCACGGGTTGCGCAGCCCCTGGCGGAGATCTTGGATATTGACCCACGGGGACGGCGCGTGAGCGTGTTGGCGGCTAGGGTTTGGGATCGAATTAGGGCTGATACCATGTAGAAGGATAGAGAAGGGATCGGCGGAATATGTTGAATATATTATTGAGCCTCATGGGCGATAATAGATCATCTTGAAGTGCAAGTCAAGTTAGGCTAGCGTCCTAACTATCATAAACTATCATAATAACCGTGTTCATACAATACAGGTAGTATGGCAGCCGATTATCATGGTCAAATCGAGGCCTTCAAGCTTGCCGACGAAGTTTCCCGGCGCATTTTCAACCTCCATCGCGGGGCCCAGCAGTTGTAGAGACAGATTGAAAGAAGAACCTGATTGCTTTCTCCTAGATGTTTGTAGGGTACTTTTTGTAAGGCGTTTGGATCTGGTTGTATTTTCAAATTATTTAGGGTCCGACATAAAAATCTATATCTCCACGGTATATTATAGGGAGTGTCTAGATCTTAGGCGTCTAAGAATTACTTATGTCTAAGTCGCTGATATCATCATAATATTTATCTTGAATTAGGTTCTTGCAACTCATTAGATTTATCTTAATACTTGAATTCTGGCCTGATTAGAATTAAATTCTGTAGATTCTGTTCGTTTGTAACTTCCATTTGCACGAATCACAAGATAAATCGAACGGTGAAAGAGACGGCTAAAACTTAAAAAGTTTTCAGACACCTCAAAACTAGCAAATCCGCATATTATAGGCTTCCGGCCCCTTGCGGGGGCTCTCCCGTGTGAAAAAAAACATCACGTGTACAGCACAAGGTCCAAAATCAGCTTGGGCGAATGAGGTGTATGCAGACCATATGCGTGTTGCAGCTAAAGACAACCACATGATACTTGGTCCCCTTCTATTTTTTGTTGAACAGATCGGCATCTTCTGGATGATTACGACATCCTGCGAGGTCGACGGGTTAAGACCCATCCACGTTATTTTCATGACACAGCAAGCGCAGGTTCCTTGCATATTACAACCAGATTTTTTCGGAGACCAGGCGGGAGAGCCGCACGCTTGCACAATGCGCGTGAACCATTAAGCAGCAGTCCAGTAGGAGATTTTTCTTTTCTTCTGCCCGTAACATGTCCTTCTCCACTTTCAACGCTGGGTCAGTCAAATCTACCCTCTGTACACACCGATGTCATGTCTACCGGCAAGAGCACCCAAAGATTTGAGGTCTATAGCAAATCAAGACATCGAGGATGCAGACAACCAACTTATTACAAAGAATAGAGAACACATGACACCTATGTGTCGTGCTGAAGCGAGCAACAGGCAACAACAACGACATCAACCACCATCCTAGACAACGCATAAGTTGTGAGGTGGGTTCTCCAAAAGCAACATCTTTAAGAAGGGAACGGCGTACAATCGACTAACCGTCGCCCGATCCAATCATAAAAGATCAGAACATAAGTTTTTCACCCTAAAGAGCAAGTATGAGAAAACTATATTAGTGCCATTAACGATGTAAAGATGCCTTTACCTAAAAAAAATTAATGTAACGATGCCTAACACCATCATTGCTAGTTACAACCAACAAAGGTCAAACCAAGGGTTCTTGTCCCAGAGCTCAAACCTGCTACTCAAGGAGCACCACCAAACCTCAGCCCCCATGCTTCGTCGCCTCCATTGCAAAGCCACCACCTTCATTCCTTCTTGCCATGATAATAACAAACTCAAACCAACACCCATACGCTATCAGATAAGTGTTACCCTCAACCACACGACAACGATGAAGCAAACGTCTCATGCACAAGATCTGAGGGACGCGTTTGAGCGCCTTGAAGGAGGGTCGTAGTCTGAAGACTTGATCATCCAACCAAGTTCTCCGGATGATCACGCACATGCATAGACCATCATATGGCCATCATAGAATACACGCCTCCAAAGACTCATATGCACGGTGACGTGAACCACGCAACCGATAATCGTGTCAGGATGAGTGTGTTGGCGTGAGAAGAAAAGAGCGCCTCGTTGCAATTGGTGATGCCATGTTTGTGTACATTGTCCAGCCGTTGCCTTGCACCACCCTAGCCATCAGCGGAAACGTTGCTTGCTGGTTGTTTCCTCACTACCAGGAGCTATCCCTACACAGGTAGAGCACCTCTAGATCAGGATGCATAACGTCTCTAAAAAGACCCGCAAAAGTCTCTAAAAAGAGTGCTCCAGCAGAACCGCCTCTTGAACTTAATATTCACTCCCAATCCAAAGGACCCGCTAAAGTCTCTTAAAAGAGTGATCCAACAGACCCCCTAAATAGCTTCACAATCTTATAAGAACCATTTGGAAATAGTAAATGCATCTACCTCCCTCTCCGAAATGGAAATCCCAAAATCAACTACTACACATTTCTGATCCACCCAGGGGACCCAATGTTGCACTAAATTTTTAATCCCGCACCATCGGGAGTCGGCGCGTGCCATCAGTGTCCTACTGCCACGCCTCTCCCCTTGTGATCCCACTGTGGAAATTATAGAGTCCCTAAAATATTGTGTTGTATTGCAATGGTCCTTGTGGGGGTTTATATAGAGTTACACGAGGTAGGTGGAGACTTGGAGTACAAGACGTAGAGTCCTAATCTATTTCTAGCCCATGCATGTATACGTTGAAGGAATATGTCCTGAGAGTCAATAATAAAGTTGTTATCATAAGTATTCCAAGTATATGATAGATGTTTATTTTGCATGCTATAATTGTATTAATATAGAAACGTTAATACATGTGTGTTTAATAAACAAATAGAAAGTTCCTAGTTATGCCTCTCTTATAAACTAGCTCGTTGATTAACAAGATGATCAAGGTTTCCTGATCATGGACATTGGATATTGTTAATAACGAGGTCACAATATTGTTGGAATGATGTGATGAACATTCATCAAAGTATAGCATTATGATCAAAGTCATTGTGTTTATATTTCTATAACATCATACGAAGTAATCCTAGTCCTTAAACCATGAGATCATATCAATCATTAACACTGGAAGAGTATCTTGATAACATCAAACGTCACACCGTAACAGGATGACTATAAAGGTAGGTTCAGTTCTACGAAGGTGTTATGTAGAGGCTCATGGATCAAGAGTGGAATTTGTCCATCCCAATGATGGATAGATATACTCTAGGACTCTTGGTGATATCACATTAGTTAGCTTGCAAGCAAGTGATGTGATTACTAGAATGTTATATCACGGGAATGAGAAAAAAGTGCATGCCAGTAACGAGATCAAACTAGGTATGGAGATACCGATGATCGAATCTCGGACATGTAATATATCGCAAGACAAAGGGATTACGTTATTAGAGTAAAAGGTCCTCACGATCACAAGAAGTCATCGTTGAATGTGTGGGAGTCAGTATGGATCTCCAGGTCTCGATCATGTCTGCATTATTCACAAACCGTATGGTGACATGCTTATGAGACACCAAAACCATTAGGAGCAAATATGTTCTAGACGAAATAATTACAAAGCGCTGGAATTATTTTAATGGACACCAGAATTGTTTCGGGTGAAATTGCTGAAATTAGTTCTGCATGTGAAATTGAAAAGCAGCAAAGGGTTTTATGTGAATGTTTGTTAATTAATGTAATTAAAAAAATATGAATAAATAAATAAATAAAAGGAGTTTTATTAATGAGATATTACATTAAATTTGGTGGAAATTTAATGAGATTTTGAGTGGAGAAAATGGAGAGGCATATTCTTTTGTGAGTGGGATCTCCACTCACATGAATGGAGGAAGGGTGGGGGCTGCCCCCATGCACCGGTAATGGCCTTTGGGGTGACCCCATCCTCCTATATAAATCCCTCCTCTCCCTATCTCTCACTCACACCTCCTCGTGAAGGATCTCTCTCCCCCTCTAAAAATATTCCCCCATGGTCTCAGACTAGTGACATACATATTCCCCCATGGTCTCAGACTAGTGACATACATAATCATCTAGTGGAATACAAAGTTTTGCTTCATACAAAATTGTTTTGGTAACAAGACCTGATCAACCTTGTTAACAAAGGGATTTTGGATGAACAAAACAATGATTTCACCATGATTATTCTTGCTCACTTTTACTTACTCTATTCCAATCTTTGCTTTTCACCTTGTTGATGTCTACGCACGTCTACTCTTGTAGACAGTTGTTGGGCCTCCAAATGCAGAGGTTTGTAGAACAGCAACAAGTTTCCCTTAAGTGGATTAGCCAAGGTTTATCGAACTCAGGGAGGAAGTGGTCAAAGATATCCCCCTCGAGCAACCCTGAAATCAAGATGCAAGAAGTCTCCTGTGTCCCCAACACGCCCAATACACTTGTCAGGTGTATAGGTGCACTAGTTCGGCGAAGAGATAGTGAAATACAAGTGGTAACGGTGCCAGAAAAGAGCTTTTGACTTGTTGTTGACGTGGGAGAGACTAAAGGCAAACTGAAATAAAGATGAAAGCAAGCAAACATGCAACAGATCTAGATGCAAACGGCGTTTCAATGGTTAGAAACAAGGCCTAGGGATCATACTTTCACTATTGAATACTCTCAATAAATATATTCTCTTCATGATACTACCCTAAACTACTCTCCGGTTGAACACTCTAATCCATGGTAGGGCTATAACAGCACACCTCAAAGTCCGCCTTCCCCATCTAGATAACCCCACACTGTCACCTTGAGCGCTAGATGGTTCCAACAAACACCACAATTTTATAGAGACATCCAACTCCAAATATAACTCATGATAAATATATATGTAGCCTAGCTTAGGTGCCACACACGGCGTGCATGTTGTCACTTTCACACACATGGGGAAAAGCATAGATCTATTAAAGCACGATGAGTATTTATGTAACCTCTAGCCTAAGTGCCACCACGGCATGCATGCTGTCACTTACACACACGTGGGGAGATCTAGAGATCTATTAAAGCACTTAAGTAGTACAATAGATCTAGTTGATTAAAAACTCATGACCATAAGATCATGGAGAGGAAGAGAGATGAACACATATCTACCGGTAGAGCCCTTAGCCTCGAGGAAGAACTACTCCATCCTCATCATGGGAATCAGCAACAACGATGAAGATGGTGGTGGAGATCGATGGAGATGGCTCTGGGGGCACTTCCCGTGCCAGGTGCCTAACAGAGAAATTCTATCCCCCCGAATCTCCCTTTCGGTGGCGGCGGCGCTGCGGAACTTTTCGTGGGTTTTTGGTCGATGATCTAGGGTTTTCTCCCCAGGAAGCTTTTATAGGCGAAGGAGGCAAGGCGAGGAGGCAGCCAGGGGGACCACAACCCCTGTGGGCACCACCAGGGCTGGCCCACGCCTAGGGGGTGCGTCCACCCTGGTGTCCTCCTCCACCTCTGCTTCATGGTTCTGTGTTGCTCCAGGAAAAATAGGAAGATTGGCTTTTGTCCCGTCAATTAGAATATTCATTTTTAGCTTTCAAACCAAAAATAGCGGATAACAGACAGCCTTGTGGAATCTTGTCAATAGGTTAGTTCCAGAAAGTGTATAAAAATACCTCAAAGTGTAGAAAAAACATAGCAAAGTGGATACTAAACAAGCATGGAACATAAAAAATTATAGATACGTTTTCAACGTATCAAGCATCCCCAAGCTTAACTCCTGCTCGTCCTCGAGTAGGTAAGTGATAAAAAGAATAATTTTTGAGGTGACATGCACCAGCACAATCTTGATCAAACCATTTGCAAGCATTGAAAGCTGGGATCAAAGTACTCCAAACATGAGCATGAAAGATGGAGTTCTAACAGTAAGACAAAGTAACTATGCATGCAACATGAAAGACTACAAACAAACATCATGAATAACATGCATTGAAAAATGTTTGTTTGTTTCACATACAGAAAACATGGCATAGTAGCATTCATCTTGTACCTCATGGAGTAGCAAATAGATGCATAGGACACCTTCAAAGTTTATAAGAGTGACTAGATACAAATAGCACAAGAACAAGTAATACAACAATATGCATCAATCAATAAGTTTTGGGACAATGCACATAGAACTAAGAATGAAACTATGCTCTCTTAATTGGTTCCTAAAGGTAGAAGGTGGAGACTCAATATAATAGTGGAAGAAAGGCCCTTCATAAAGGGAAGCAGGGATTTCAAGTTTCAAAAAGAGCTTCCAAAAATTATGGTACTTGTTAGCTTTCATCCCTCATTGCCCCTATCATAAGCATCTTGAAGTGATTAAGGTTAAAGTGAACAAAAAATGAAGTATATGCTTGACAAAGTATAAGTTGGCAATCTCATGTCCCTTGAGTACGAGGGCCGCTCCTCATGCTACTCAACTTTAGTTACTTGCAAGTTCTTGTCATAGTAAGTACATGTGTATCATAGAGAAACGCCAACAGGGCACCCCTTGCACATGGTACAGGAGCTATCCCATAACCAAAATGACAAGGCAAGCAGACAATGAGCATCTTAGAGATCTTTTTATTTGCTATTTGCATAGTTTTTTATTGAGGATGCTTCACAGATGGCTCATTATGGTGATGCTGCAAGTTTCCACCATGATTAGGCATGGATTAGGCTAGCGGCCCATGCGTTTCTCTAACACAAAATACATAACTCCATGGACTTACAATCTCCCTTTTTATTTCACACAGGCGACATCCATAGACAAAAGAGCATGATATCAATTGTGTACAAAGTATAAGTGCAATGTTGAAAACATTCCCCATGATAGCATGGTTCTGCTAATTCCAACGTATAAGTGCAAGCATATACAACATAGATGACACAATGGTTCAAGTTTATTAGGGGCTAGAAATATAAAGTGTTCCATCAAGTTCGTGAGAGCTTTAATCACTAAGTTTTCACATAACAAAATACTTTTAATTGGAAGATAGATGAAAACAAGAATATACTTGGAATGGTGTAACACACCATGCATAGGAATTTATAGTGGACACTTTGGAATAACTTGGTTTCTTGGGAGCTGGAAGCATGAGTAGATCTTACTCATACAAGTGGAGGCTAGCAAAAGACTGGGAGTGACCAACTAAGAGAGCAATAATGGCCATAATCATGCAGAGCGACAAAACATTACTAATCAAAGAATAAAGTGGTACTACAAGTCAAGGACAAAATGATCATAGAGGCTATGGTGACTTGTTCATAGTCATAACATGGTGTGAGCATGTGCCAAGTCAACCCAAACAAAGCATCAAAGGAGAATACCACAATACTATGCTTTTGTATGCTAAAACAACGCATGATTACTTCAAGGCACATTAAGCAATCCTAATTGTTTGGAACAAGTCATGCTACAATAGTAATCACTAAGCATAAGTACAAAACAACATCTAGCATGACATGATAAAGTCTAAGACATAGTAAAAACAAGCTCCCTTTTGTACCACCTGAGCATGAAGCTTTCTACTATTTTCCAACACCAATCAACTTATTTGAAACAACTTACAAAGATAATAATCAATAAAGATCAGTGATCTTGTCTAAAAAATCCACAAATAAGAACTAAAAAGTTCTAAGCTGAAAGCACAAGAAAACTAAGGCTAAACATAGTGCTAGCAAAATACAACACTCACAAGACAATAAGAATGAAAACTAGAGTGTTCTAGGCAATGAAAACAGAGTGTGTCTCTCTCCAAAAGAAGTGTGTTTGGAATAAACCAACTTAATCAAGCAAACTAAGAAAACAAAAACCAAAAACGAAAACTAAGACGCTCCAAGAACAACACAACAGTGCATGAAACAATAAAAACGAAGTGTCTAGAAAGACCTGAGCTTTTTATTGATGAAGAAGGGGAGCTTTGACGCTTGTACCTCTTGAATATTTCTTGGGGTGAAACGGGGTGGCATACCCAAGCTTGAGAATTTTCTAGTTTTCATCTCATTACATCATTCTCTCTCTACACCTCAATTTTTTCCTTCATACAAAACTTCACACAATCTTCATTAACAACATTAGTGTATTCAAAAGATAATAGACCCTTGGGTTTAGCTTTAAAACAGAAAAACTTTCACTAAAAACACAAGCTACTGTAGCAATTCCGTCAAAAAGCTCAATTTACCAAAGAGAACTCAAAAAGAAATTGAATGGAGACAAATGAAAATAATGGCAGAAATCTGTCAAAACAGACAATAGGTAGAAACCAATTTTTTAGACGACCTTATGTTGCTCGAATAAAAAAGTGTTGAACTAACGAAACTTAGTTAACATACTGGGGGATTTATTTGTAAATTATCAGCTCAATCCGACTTACATATATTCCTCACGTATTTTTATGGTGAAGCACAAAAATCTGTTTCAGGACAGCAACTCCCCAAATCTTACTTCCCTCTCATTAGAGATTATTCTTGGCACAAAAATCAAACAAAAAGGATAAGTGTAAGGGTCCCAACCTTTAAATAAGGTAGAGTCCCCTGTGTTTACAATGCTAGTCCCTGGATCAATAGCTAGCATCCACAGTTAAGATGTAATATCAAGAAACAAAGGTCATAATATAACTTTATAACCAGGAATAATATAATTTTATTACATCTTACGTAGCTCATTTGGCTATTACATTACATTGCAGCGGGATAACTATAAGCATGGGGTCTTTCATCTTCAAGGTGCCACAGGCAGACATGTTGGTTGTAGACTTTGTAATCCTATGTCGGGGGGTTGACCTCGGGTAGGTCAGAGACGGGGAAAGATAGAGGTACAATGCCCGTCTAGTTTCCGAGTTACGGTCTAGGTCGGCCGAATCATGAATATGTCGGCTGATGTACGGAGGCGAGAAGCCCGTGTATATATCAGCGATTACCGGAAGTTACTATGAGGGTCGGCCGGGTTAGCCCAAGTGATCTTGACGCAGGTGAAGGACAAGCCGAGTTACACAAGGTAAGGTAAGGCCGAGTGATACGAAGCTTGCAGGAGAAGGAGAAACCCAAGGTCAAACTATAGCTGCAGGCTAGAAGGGATCAGAGCGGAGCCAAGCACAAGAGACAAGGATGCAGAGCGTCAGAGGGGCAGAAGGAGGTCACGGAGGTGACAGTCCTGGAGCCCGAGGCACGCAGGAGGGGTCCACTAGAGCCTTGCCGTCCTTAGAAGGGCGACAGGGAAAGGAGGCCGCCGAACTACTATTTTGGGACAAGCATATTCCTCGAATATGCTTGCCTCGTTAGCCCTAAGGGCACCCAAGGCACTCCTTTATAAGGGGAAGATTGGACCCTGAGGAGGGCATCAACTCTTTCAGCACCGTTAGGCTGGTGAGATTCATCTTGTCCCCCTGTATACAGCTCGAGGAGCACTTGTAATCCAACAAGAGAGAAATAAAGATCCTAGCTTTAACCACTTGAGTGAGGAATCAGTTGCATCTTCCCTCCCCAGATCCCACTAGCATCCATTGGCCCCATACTTTAGCCTACCCATGGCATCTGCCGTGCCACCACCACCACGCTTGGTGCCCATCAGGGGCCAAGCGGTGCTAGCTGGAGTTGTGATCCGGACGGAAACTTCATCAACACAGTGAGCGTGTTGTTTCGCTTGGTCCGTAGATTTGGTCTCGCGACTATGTCGGCGACAATGCAGAAGCTTCAGGGGGAAAACTCCCCCGCGCAATGGGGTCTTCATCAGCCTGGGCGAGCACAAGGTCTACGTCGGCGTCGACATCACCGGCATTTATCCTCACCAGGTTGTTGTTGCAGGAGAGCCACCTCGTAGCGCAGCAAGCCATCCATCAAGAGAACATCCTGCAGGAAGCGTCGAGGTGATGGTCGCCGCAGGAGCTCAAGCTGGAGCAGCAGTAGCCGGGTCAAGCAGAGAACCCGCCGCAGGCGCACAAGGCGCACCCAAGCAGACCACGCTGCAACCCACTGAGGTAACTCCGCCAGTGACAAACCCGACCGAGCTACATGACACCACACCAAAGGCACCACGAGTGAGAGGGTCACCTCTGGAAAGGCCACAGAACATTCTTCAGGCGACTATAGAAAACTTAACTACACCTGTAGCGCCGATACTTGATCCGGCAAATGCTCAGGCAGAGTTAGAAGAAACCAGGCAAAAGGTGCTGGTAGAGGCCAAAAAAGTATCAGCCCTGCGGGAATCCTTGAACAGGACCCTGAGAGAATATGCAAAAGCTAATAAGCTTGATATCGCACCCGAGCGGGTGGACGAATTGAGATTAAAAGGGAAAAACCTCATGGAGGACATTAACAAAGAGCATGAAGCTCACAGAGCAGAATCAGGTGAGTTGGGTTTGCCGAGGCACTCGGCGAAGAACTCGAGAGCGCAAATGCCGCAGCATTGGAGTTAGAGGGGTTGACCGGGAAGCTCGCAGAAACAACAAGAAAGAGTGAATGAGCTGGCGCATCGCGAACCAGCAAATGAGGAAATACTTTAACTAACCCGGCAAGACCGGGGCCTCATGATGGTTCATTCGGCAGGGGCAGCGCCTGCCTTATCCGCGGCAGCAACATCTTCACCCGGAAACAATGCTCGAAGAGACAAAGCAGTAACCTCAGGGAAGAGGAACAAACAAATTGTTCCATATGACCCGGCAATGGCTTGAAAGGCAAATGAGAACAGAGGCAATGCAAGCAGAGGTAATAGTGGGGAGAGAAACCACAGCCGTATGGAAAAGGACGGCGGGGGCCGAGGCAATGGGGATCTCGGCAGGAGAGAACCCGCAAGAGGTAATCATGAAGACCAGACCCCGGCCGAAGTAAGGAGAGAGATGCCGATCAACCCGCAACCAAGGCATGAGCCTCGGCAGGAAAGAGAAGTGAGGCCAGCTCGCCACAATCAAATGAATGAAAGGTACAACGATGGTTATTCCGAGGTGGAATACGCGATTCAGGGTGGAAACAACCACTATGGGATGCAGGATAGAATCCTGTACAGAGATTTGCCAGCCAGTGATGCAAGAGTAAAGCTGGACCGGCTATACCAGTCTGAATTGTTGGAAGAACAAGGTCCACCAGGTCCGACATGTTTTGGACCATGGATCATGGGCGAACCACCGGTGCCAAATTTTCAGTTAGCAAGAGGCACAAAAACATACAATGGAAGTACCAAGCCACAAGACTGGTTGATTGATTATGCTACTGCTGTGAAAATAGCGGGTGGGAACTTAAGATGGGCAGTGCGGTATGTCCCACAAATGTTGGAAGGACCAGCCAGGGTGTGGCTCAATAATCTACCACGGCGAGATCAATCGTTGGTTAGATTAAGAAATGTTCACAAGAACTTTACCAAAGACATACAAGAGGCCAAACAGCCACAACAGTTAGCCATGTGCAAGCAGAGGCCAATGAAATGATAGAGAGTTTTTAACTCGATGGTGCAACCGAGAAACTCATGTGAAGGAGTTATCGAATCACAAGCAATCGCTTGGTTCGCGAAGGCTGCCGCTACGCCAGCAGTTGTGGCACCGCAAAGAGATATGCCAACCACATCGCGAGACTATCGTAATAGCAGACTCCTATGCATTAGGCGACCCAACCCAACCGGAATTAATGTCGGCAGATCATCGTGAGCAACAGGACCATTATGCGAGAGAATTGGTCGTCCAGCGTGATTTCAGAGGAAGAAGAAGAGAGAGGCCGGATTATAGATATAATTCGCCCAAGTGGCTGCAGAGCACAAGATCAGCCGAGTCACGAGCGATTCAACGGCGTAAGAATGGACCTCAACAAGGACATCAAGAAATGAGGGAAAAGGCAATGGACCCCGAGCAAAAGAAGCAATGGCAAGAGAGGCCAAATACACGTCAATCCATGTTAGATCACCCGTGCAAATTTCACACGTCAAACCCATCCGCACCAGCCAATCATACGACCCGCCAATGTGCCTGGATGAAAATGCGATGGGGAACCCGACAGAGTTCAGCGCCCATCATGCAACAGAAAGATCGCCGCTTAATCGAGCAAATACATAGCAATCGATGCTACCGCCTCCCGAGGTATGATAACTCGGATCGAGGGATGCGCATCAAGTAATAAACCAGGTCCAGACGGAAGGATGAATCCGGCAAATCGGACGTAATGATTACAGGAACATCACTTCTTATTGTGTGTTCACAACGAACAAAGGACAAGCAAAGTGTGCAGCGCCGATATGGAAGTGAATGCGCTTATGCCGAGGTACCAAGATACGTGCCATGGTCTCGATCAGAGGTGACTGGAGCATGAAGGACCACCGTAATAATGCCAAGTCCAGGATCATATGCACTTGTGTTGGATCCGACATTTGTTGGACCAAGCATCAACGTGAAATTTTCAAAAGTACTTATTGACAATGGGAGCAGTATCAACATCATGTACAAAGATACCATGCATAAACTCGGAATATCGCAGAACATGCTGCAACCCACGAGGACAACTTTCCATGGGATAGTGCCAGGGCTTTCATGTGAGCCCATCGATAAAGCCCGAGTGGACGTGTTATTCGGTACAAGAGATAACTGCAGAGGAGAAAATTTAGAATTTGAAGTGGTGGATCTGGAAAGTTGTTATCATGCTCTACTCGGACGGCCCGCACTGGCCAAATTCATGAGTAGCTGTCATATAAGTTATCTGAAGATGAAGCTACCCGGACCACAGGGGGTGATAACAGTTACAAGGGATTACAAAAAGTCAATGGAGTGTGCTTCAGCCGGGTCGAATTTGGCCGAGTCATTGGTTATAGCAAGAGAAAAGAGAAGGATTCAAGAGGTAGCAGCCCTCGCTCAGTCGGCACAACTGAACATGCCGGCACTAGCCAACCCTCATGGCAGTGTCTCTTTTCAGCCGACTAAAGAGACGAAGAAGTTTCAGATTGATGAGCAATTCCCAGAGCGTACTGTTACTATTGGTGCAGGCCTTGATGCTAAATAGGAAGGAGAGCTCACCATCTTCCTCCGTGAGAATCGGGACATATTTGCATGGTCAACTCAAGATCTGCAAGGTGTTCCGAGGGAGTTGGCTGAGCACTCTTTAAACGCCGTGCCAGGAGCAAGGCGGTGAAGCAACCTCTCCGCTTCGCCGAAGACAGGAGAAAAGTAATAGGGGATGAAATAGCTCGGCTCCTCGCAGCCGGGTTCATCATGGAGGTGCTATATCCGGATTGGTTATCAAATCCGGTGCTAGTAGAAAAGAAGAAAGATGACCCCAATGTAGCCATTGTATGGCAAATGTGTATCGACTACACCAACCTGAACAAGGCATGTCCGAAAGATCCTTTTCCATTGCCTAGAATAGAACAAGTCATTGACTCGACCGCTGGTTGTGATCTATTATCGTTTGTAGACGCGTATTCTGGTTTCCACCAGATACCGTTAAATCCGGCCGATCAAATAAAGATCAGATTTATTACCCGCACGGGCTTATTGTTATCGCACAATGCCATTTGGCCTGCGAAATGCAGGAGCAACATATCAAAGATGTATGCAAAAATGCCTGCATGATCAGATAGGAAAAAATGTACAAGTGTATGTGGATGACGTGGTCATCAAAACTAAAGAGAGCAAAACTTTACTAGAAGATATACGACAGACTTTTGCGAACCTGAGAAGGTTCCGAATGAAGCTTAATCCAGAGAAATGCACATTTGGCGTGCTGGCAGGAAAACTACTCGGTTTCCTTGTGTCCAGCCGAGGTATCGAGGCTAATCCAACAAAGATAAGAGCAGTAGAAAGAATGGAATTGCCAAAATGTTTGAATGATGTACAAAAATTCACGGGCTTCTTGTCCTCGCTTAGTCGATTTGTATGCCGGATAGGAGAGAAGGCACTGCCGCTCTATCAGCTGATGAGAAAGTCGGACAAATTCAGTTGGACTCCGCAGGCGGACCTTGCATTTCGTGAGCTGAAAAAGATGTTAGTCACGGCACCCATTTTAGCTTCTCCATTATCAAAAGAACCTATGCTACTTTATGTAGCGGCTACCAATAGAGTAGTTAGTACTGTAGTCGTAGTGGAACGACTGGAAGATGGTAAGTCGATTCAGAGGCCGGTTTATTATCTAAGTGAGGTATTATCCACTTCAAAGCAGAATTACCCGCATTATCAGAAGATGGCTTATGGAGTATATATGTCGGCAAAAAAGCTTAAACATTACTTCGAAGAGCATCCCATCAAAGTAATCTGTGAGGCACCCATAGCCGACATATTGAGCAACAAAGACGCAAGTGGCCGAATAGCGAAATGGGCGATCGAGTTATCACCATACGCTCCACGGTTTGATAGAAGAGAGGCAATCAAATCTCAGGCCGTTGCCGACTTTCTCGTGGACTGGGCCGAGGTGCAGTATGAACCACCATTGCCAGATCCAAATTACTGGACAATGCATTTCGATGGCTCCAGACTAAGGAATGGTTTGGGAGCAGGAATAGTGTTAACCTCGCCTAAAAAAGACCAGTTGAAATACGTATTGCAAATACATTTTGCTGCGTCCAACAATGTAGCCGAGTATGAAGCGCTGGTCCATGGATTGAAAGTAGCAAAAGAAATTGGTATACGCCGAATCTTATGCTATGGTGACTCGGATCTAGTAGTACAGCAAGTATCGGGCAGTTGGGACGCATTAGATGCTAATATGGCTTTATACAGATTCCATGTGCAAAAAATCAGTGGATACTTTGAAGGATGTGAATTCCACCACATACCTCGGGCGGAAAACGATGCCGCCGACACATTGTCAAAATTAGGATCAACCCGGCAGTCAATTCCTCCAGGTATTGCCCTGGAGCATCTCAGGAAACCATCAATAATCCCATCACCAGAATCCGAATCTATCTTTATCCCAAAGAAATTGCAGAAGATCACACGCCAATGGAGATAGATCCAGAATGACGGAATCCCTAAAGAAGGGACAGCCGTAAGCTAATCACGGAGAGAGCCGAGGTATATATGTCGGCAGAGAACATGGAGATAGATAGTGAGATCATAGCAGAAAAAGTAACACCGTTATGGGCGCAACCCATATTTTCTTACCTAAAAGACGCGATGTTGCCGAGTAATGAGGTATTAGCTAGACAAACCGTAAGAAGAGCAAAAGCTTATACAATCATAAACAATGAGCTATATAAAAGAAGCGTCACAAACGTATTGCAGAAGTGCGTAAGTTCGACGGAAGGTCAGGAAATCCTTCTAGACATACACTAAGGAGAATGCGGGCACCATGTCTCGTCTCGCGCCTTAGTAGCCAAGGCATTCAGGAATGGATTTTATTGGCCAACGGCGTTAAAAGAAGCAAAAGAATTGGTTAAGAAATGCAATGGATGTAGATACGCAACTGTAATACATATGTCATTCGAAAGTTAAAAACAATACCCATCACTTGGCCATTTTCTGTATGGGGTTTAGATATGGTGGGACCATTCAAGCCAGCGCGAGGAGGAATGACTCACATATTGGTTATGGTGGACAAGTTCACCAAATGGATTGAAGTAAAACCAATTAAAAAGTGTGATGGGCACACAACAGTGAAATTTCTCAAGGATATCATCTTAAGATATGGGTACCCACACAGTATTATTACGGACAATGGCACAAACTTCGCAGAAGGAGCTTTCGCTAGATTTTGCCGAGAGAAGCACATAAGACTAGATATTGCCTCTGTGGCTCACCCAGCATCCAACGGGCAGGTGGAAAGGTCTAATGGAGTGGTGCTATCAGGAATAAAACCACGGCTTGTCGAACCATTGCAAAGGTCGGCAGGATGTTGGATCGAAGAAATCCCAGCCGTACTATGGAGCCTCCGGACTACTCCGAATAGATCAACAGGCTATACTCCATTCTTCCTGGTGTACGGAGCAGAGGCCGTACTTCCAACCGACATAATATATGACTCGCCAAGAGTTGCTCAGTACACAACCTCAGAGAAAAATGAGATAGCTCGGCAAGATGCCGTAGACCTGTTGGAAGAAGCCAGAGAATTGACATTATCACGATCGCTATTTATCAACAGAATTTGCGACGGTACCACAGCAAGAAAGTGAATCCAAGAGTATTCAAAGAAGGAGATTTGGTCCTCCGACTCGTGCAACGCACGGCCGGCATGCACAAGTTATCACCTCCATGGGAAGGACCATTTATTGTGAGCAAAACGTTGCACAATGATGCCTATTATCTAATCGACACTCAGTCCCCCGGAGGGAATAAGGCATAAAGTCAAGAAGAAACGTTGGCCCTCGAATGTGGCTTTACTTCGCCATTCTACTCGTAGCATTATATCTCAAAGTCAAGATCCAATGATGTATTTGAACCTCGCACCTGTGAGCGGTGACTGGGACCGCCATATGTTATATTTATTTCGTTATGTATTTGAACCTCGACCCGGAGCAGTGACTGGGACCGCCATATGTTATATTTATTTCGTGTTATGTATTTGAACCTCGGCACCAGGCGTGACTCGGGACTGCCATATGTTATATTTATTTCGTGTTATGTATTTGAACCTCGGCACCTGCAGGCGGACTGGGACTGCCATGTATTATATTTATTTCGTGTTATGTGCTTGAACCTTGGCGCCCGAGCAGTGACTCGGGACCGCCAGATGTTATATCTATTTCGTTGTGTACTTGAACCTCGGCTGGAGGAGTAACTCGACCGCCATATGTTATATTTATTTCATGTTACGAATGTGAACCTCGGTGCCCGTGAGCGTAGGACTCGAGGCTGCCATATGATATATCAATTTCATATTAATATCTAAACCTCGGCATCTAAAGCGACTGGGACTCAGATGCTACTTCAAACTTATGCTGAGCGCACCCATATTAGTCTTATACTACCTTTGAAATTTGATTTACATATTGAAGTTTCGTACAATAAACAATGATCCAGCGATTGCTATATATTTTCACAACGAAGTAGTTAATCTATGTTCAGAATAGATCAATATCATATGATATTCAGAGCTCACGCCTGGATAAAACCATAAAAAATAGAGGCAAAGATAAGTCCTAAAAGGTCAAGAAATTGAGGGCCAGCGAAGCAAGAATTCGAACGAACACCCACTTAACCAAATGTCACAGCAGTACATGGAAAAAGAAATTCGAATCATACAGGGAGTTGACAAATATTTCGCCTACATCATACGCCCGGCATGCCAGGGATCGGAAATAACTTAGGCGTTGTTCGGTGGGGAGGCAGCAGCTTGCTCAGGTGCGGGGCACTCCGAGGTAGGAGGAGCTTCGAATGAGGTTGCATCGCCCTCCGCAGACCCAAGTGCAACTTCGGTGGAAGTACGAGGTTGCTCAGGAGCATCAGTCCGTGCGGTAGAATGCCCGATACCTTTGGAAGAGGACCGCGCATCGCCGTTGCTGTCCGAGCTTGAGCTGGAGCTATCAGATGCGGCCGAATCATTTTCACCTTCCCCGCCACCGAATTATCATCCGGCATCCTCAGCTACAACCTCCTCATCCGGTCCGAAGAAAACTCGCCCTTCATTCCAGTGTGCACGCCAGATTTCGACGAGTTGGAACGCCCGAGCTGCCAAGAGCAACAAAAGTGGGATCCTCAACCCGGGAACCAGTGTGCAAATTTCAGATGTCAAGAGAGATGTCTTCATACCATGACATGATAACAAGAAGGGCCATGTCGGCACCAAAGACGCCCAGAGATTCTCCAAAGACTCAACCGCCTCTCGATGCCATTAGCCTTTTCACCAATAACTTGACTTCTGATATCGAGTCCCCGAGGTATTCGCCGAGCACATGGTAAGCTCGGATAGCGGCTGCACCAAGTCCCGCCCATAATTTTCATCGGACCAATCATGCACCAACGGCAACCAAGTAATCCTCCATTGAATATTCAATCAACGGTAATGTGTTCACCTCGGCGAGCTGCAAGAACCGCTTTAGAACTCACGGTCTTGGCCTCGGGAAATGATCTCATAAAGCATGAACGTGTCGATAGTAGCAGGAACAAAAAGAGAAATATAATTCGCCATGCCAAGTAGCTTCGATGAATGTATCTCATCATTATCCGAAGGTCTTTGGCCCAATCAACCTTACTCTTCTCAAAGCGAGCAATTTCTCGCGCTCAAACCTCGGGTTTTAAGTTCGGCAGCCGCGAGGAGTTCTTTGTTCTTCTGCAGATCCAAAGTCAGCCGATTCTTTTCCACGGAAAATTCTTGGTCGACCTTTTCTAGTTCGGATTTCTGAGAAAGCTTGAGGGTATACACCTCGAATCGCAAAGCAGCTATCTCATCATCTTTTCTTGTAGTCGCTACAATGAATTGCGTTTGTTCTAAAAAATGCAGCATCACGTCAGGCATGGGCATGCAATCTTGATGTGACACTGCAAAGTCTTGCAACTCGGCTTTACCACAGCCAAACGCAATAAGGAAACTTAGCATATATATTAAAAGGGAGAAGGAGTAAAATAGAAAGGAAACTAACCTTCCAGTCTCTTGATCTTCTTCTCAAGGCGAATATTGAGGTTATTAATGTTACCTATTCACCAAGAAGTAAGACGGCATTCCATAGACAAGTACATGAGAACGTTGGGAATAAGGAAAAGGAACTATCGACATACCAGCCTTCTTCACCACGGGAAGAACTTTCGCATTTTCTTCCAAATTTGCGGTCGAAAAAGCAACCTCGAACTCGGTCCGGTCTTGTGCAACCCGAGCAATGAGGCAAAATGATAAATCGACAAGAAAGTTAATTAGATCCAAATCAAGCGAGCTTGATTCGCTCTAGGTGGTTGGATGTTCAGCAACCAGATCCGAGTCAAGCAGACTTAACTCAGATCTAGGTGGCTGGATATTCAAAGTTAATTAGATCCAATCAAGCAGCTTAATTCGACTCTAGGTGGCTGGATATTCAAAGCTAACCAGATCCGAGTCAAGCAGGACTTAACTCGGCATCTAGGTGGTCGGATATTCAAAGCTAAATTAGATCCGAATCAAGCGTAACTTAATTCGGTTCTAAGTGGCTGGATGTTCAAAGTTAACCAGATCCGAGTCAAGGTGACTTAACCAGATCTAGGTGGCTGGATGTTCACAGCTAAAGCACGTCCGAATCACGCAGTAACTAAACTCGAATCTAGATGGCGGATTAACGAACCCTAGAAATAATTAAGTCAAACTTCCAAGTATATAACAAGTTATTTCCTTGGAAGTTTCGGGACTAGAGCATATAGTAACATCCGAGGAATAATTTAAAACTCGGAGAAACAAGAATTACCTCATTCATCTTGTTGGTATCAACGATGAACTTGGCAGATGGTCAAAACGTCACCGATGTCGAAAAGTCGGGGGCTGGTTCATAGGATTACCCTCAAACCGATCGGCCAAGATTCCAATTATTGGCGTACTCAACCAGCGCTCCAAGGCTGTTCCCACTGGCTGTCCGAGTTAAAACTTTACCCCGGGCAGGCTGTTCGACCACGGCAGTCGCAGGGCTCTTATGAAGAGCAAGCTGGGTGCCGGCGACCGAAGTAACGGGGACTTTAGTAGACGCAGCTCCCTTACGCAGCACGTCAGCAATACTCGGCTGAGAAGAGCCGGCAAGACCTTTCTGAGAAGAAGAAGTCTTGGCGGCAACAACTTTTCTCGCCTTAGAAGAGGCATCAGCAGGAAGTGACGCCTCGGAAGTGGGGACGACGTCCTTAGGAGCAGCGGAGGTTATGGTCGCAGAGGGTGCCGTGATAACGACCTTTTCGGCCGAGGTCGGAATAGCCGTAGAAACTGCCGGAGTAGATAGAGGCTCAGTAGCAGCGCTGGGGCCCATAGAAGGGGAGGCGGGTTCGACGAGAACTTCGGAGGGCCGATTCGAATCCAGGTCAATGGAAGGGTCTCGTGGACATCGCGAACAGCGATGTATTCGAGTGGAGGAGAAGCAGGACGAATAGGACTAGGAATCCTGGTATCATCATGGAGGAGGAGATGGCGGCTGAATCGGGCTGGTCATACTAGGACCGCCGAGTTTAATGAAGAGGAGCACTGCAAAATAAGAAAGAAGAATTGTCAAGATGAAAATGAAAGAGAGAAACAAGAAATATAAGCAAAAGGAACTTACTGACCCTGTGCATAGTCTTGCGCCTGGGAGGGTTCGGAGCGGATTTCTTCATTCGTTTCTTGGGAACCGCCTCCGAGGCACTAGCAGGAGCCCCGCGTTTCCCCGAGGTAACGGGGGGTCGGGAAGCAATAGGCTCGGCATCGTGAACCTGACCGGCCGGATTAGCTGGGAAAGTAGAAGCCGGAAATGCATAAGAAATAGGCATGGCGGCAACTACCTCAAGAATTTGGACCTCGTCCGAATCACCTTCTTCCTCGTGCGCCGAAGTCTTGCCACGAGCTCGAGCCGGGGAAGGATTCGACTTAGGGACGAACTCCTCGGAGTCCAGCTCACCAGTATCCGGGGTACTCCTGTCCGCGGGCCAAGGGAGCAGCAGAACTTCAGCGTCCTCGTTTTTCTGCTCTGCGAACCTCTGCAAGACGAGAAAAAAGAGAATTAGATAAACCAGTTTCAAAAACAGTGGAATAGTAGAGCGATGTTGATTAAGCTCACCTCGGGAGGCGGATGATCGCGGGTGAACGGTTGTAATCCCCAAGCCCAATCCTTAGGCATCTCTGTCTTAAAGATAGCTCGGACGCGCTTATAAATAAGGTAGTTATCCAGCTCCACGGTCGAGACTCGATTAGGGTCAAGGGGACCACTCATGTAGCACAGCTTGTGAGTCCGCGTCTGGAAGGGGCAGATCCGTCTACTAATGATAGTTGCCATCAGGTCTTCGCCGCATAACCCGGCCCGGATCAACTCTTTAAGCCGAATCTCGAAGGCCTTGGCCAAGGCATGAGTTTTCCTCGGATTGTAGAGCCAGTTCACTTTAGAAGGTGGGCCAATTGAGAATGCAGGGAGCCGAATCTTGTCCTCCGCCCCTCTGTTCTTGACATAGAAGAATGATTTGTGCCACTTCTTGCACGACTCCAACCCGGTGACGCGAGGGAACACGGATTTCCTCTGAGGTGTGATAGACGCTGCCCCACATTGGGTAAGCAACTTCTCAGAAGGGTGCAGAGATTTGTCAGGGACAACGTTGGAGCGGATCCGAAGAACTTCACCGGACATGCATCGACGGCCACAGTCAAGTATCCTCCGCGGAGATGAAAGCGTAAAGAGAAGCGATGGCGTCATAGAAGATGATGCGGTGAAGGTCAAGTAGTCGAGGAATTCTCTAGCGAAATCACTAAGAGGGAGACCAAGCCACGGGCGAAGCGACATAAAACCACATACTCGCCTCTCTAACATCCGGAGAGGATTCGCGCGGTAAACGGCAAGAAACCTCAAGGGAATTCTTCGAGTCCGATGAGCCATTCAATCTCACGGCGTGTGATAGAAGAGCCTCGCCACGAGCCTCGCCGCCCGAGCCAGTAGTCGCCCTCGACCAGAGCGCCGCTAAATGAACTAGACATATGTGCGGAAAGATCACGGAGGAAAGACAAGGCGGGAGGGGAGTTTAGAGCTGCAAGGCCCCGTCGGGACTTTGCACGAGAATAATGGCAAAGAAACAGAGGAACCGTCGCACGAGCACGGAATCGGAGCAGATGAATCTAGGGAAAGATCAGGGCAAGGCGACCAGAGAGGACTCACCGGCGACGGAGCTAAAGCCGCAGAGCGCAGGCAAGGCAGGCAGAACGGCGTGGCGGAATCTTCACCGGCGGAAGCTCTGGCAAGCGAGCGACAGCGGAGCTGCGAGAGGACGCACCGACGGAAGGAAGGAGGAAGACGGAGGCGAGCGATAAGGGGAAAAGTGAATCCCCCAAACGCAGTCCCCCTCTTTATAATCGAGCCATGAACAAGGAAGTGGGATCGTGGGTGTGGCGGTTGTCCGTGTAGATCGTGGGTGCGGCACGAACGCACGACGATGAGCGGAGCCACACCAACGGCCACACACGAAGGAAGAGCGTTACGATCCCCAAGGGGAACGGCACCCGAGGCGTCGCAGCGGCGGCGCAGCAGGTACAAAGTTAACTGTAGCCTGTCAGTAAGTACTGTAGAGGGACCTAAAAACTAGAAGAACAATGATGGGGATGACACGTGGGACATGGCGTACGAGGGAAGGAACGAGGAAACCTCGGATGAAGATATAACTCGGAAACAAAACTGAAGAATATAATGAAGCTGATATGACCCGGCCGAAGCTATCGACAGGGCCACACCAGCTTCGGGGACTAATGTCGGGGGGTTGACCTCGGGTAGGTCAGAGACGGGGAAAGACAGAGGTACAATGCCCGTCTAGTTTCCAAGTTACGGTCTAGGTCGGCCGAATCATGAATATGTCGGCTGATGTACGGAGGCGAGAAGCCCGTGTATATATATCAAGCAGTTACTCGGCCGAGTTACTATGAGGGTCGGCCGGGTTAGACCAAGTGATCTTGATTTAGGTGAAGGACAAGCCGAGTTACACAAGGTAAGGTAAGGCCGAGTGATACGAAGCTTGCAGGAGAAGGAGAAACCCAAGGTCAAACTATAGCTGCAGGCTAGAAGGAATCAGAGCGGAGCCAAGCACAAGAGACAAGGATGCCGAGCGTCAGAGGGGCAGAAGGAGGTCACGAAGGTGACAGTCCTGGAGCCCGAGGCACGCAGGAGGGGTCCACTGGAGCCTTGACGTCCTTAGAAGGGCGACAGGGAAAGGAGGCCGCCGAACTACTATTTTGGGACAAGCATATTCCTCGAATATGCTTGCCTCGTCAGCCCTAAGGGCACCCAAGGCACTCCTTTATAAGGGGAGGATTGGACCCTGAGGAGGGCATTGTCGGGGGTGTACCCCCGGGTACCCCAGAGTTGATGAGTTAATTGAATCAATAAGAAATATATATGAGAAAATAATACTCAATATCAGTCCAATAGAAAAATACTAAGGCAGAAAACGAGTCTGGGCCGAGTTAACACTAAGTCGGCCCAGCCCTCACCACCACTGGACCAGAACAACAGCGAACGGGCCGAATTAAAGCTCTCAAAGCCGAATCACCCTCCTGGGCCGAGTCCTCCAGTCCGGCCCACCAAACGACCTGGCCCAAAGACCGAACTCCAGCCATCCACCTCAACCGGACTCCCACCACGTTACTCTCCGCCGACGTCACGCCACCGCATCCGTTAGCATCCCGCCAAGCCTCCCATTCCCGGGTGGGCCGGCATCTACCTCACCCGGCCCCACCGGCCCTCCGCTCACGAACCGCCAAGCACTCCCAGCCAACCCAGCCGCCGGGTGGGCCGCTGCCACCACGAGCTCTCCTGCAAGTGATGACCCAGCTGGGCTGCCGGCATCCTGGGCCGAGTAAAGCAGCCACTCGGCCGGGCTGTTTTGCTCAGGCCAGGACTGGGCTGAGTCAGTTCCCTTGGGCCGAATCAAAGGTAAGACAGGCCGAGTTTTACCTAAGGAAGAGGCATCTGGGCCGAATCAGATCACATAATACGCCCTAATATCTAAACCGGGGCCGAATCAGAGAGCTTCTACCTCCAGCACACCGCACCATCGAGACAAAACAAGATGAACAAGTCTCGTGCCAGTCTTGGGACGCCCATGGCTCGGGCGCACGCATGCATGGAGTATGCCCTTGGCATCATAAAGATGCTAGGGAATATGCCCTTGGCCAAGAATATGCTGAGGGATATACCATGGCATCTCCAAAGATGCCAAGGCATATGCTGAGCATCTAAGAAGATGCTAGGAATATACTACACATATGCCAAGCTTGGGAAACAAGCTTTGTCCCCTGGGCTCCCCTTTATAAGGAGCACCAGGGGGATCGTTCCCAGGGAGGCCCCCAAAGGGCTCCTCCCCTGCCTGCTCACTTCCTCCACTCTCATAGAGAGATCTAGATAGAAGGATAGGAGATACAGCTCCAGGAGCAGGATTGTAGCCACAAGTATGGCAATATTATAAGAGATTAGATGTATAGAAGGAGGAGTTATCTCTACTAGAGAGCTTCAATCCAACATACATTGTATTTCTCTTTGTTCATACGAGTGCGGTCTTCACTGCATCATCCCTCCCCGGATTCCTCCACGTCCATCGGCCCCAACTTTAGCCTACCCATGGCATATGCCGTGATACCACCACGACATTTGGCGCCCACCGTGGGGCTCTCTAGTGGCGTTGGTTGGGTTTCCATCCGGACGGGAGCGTCTTCATCAACTTCTTCCTCACAGGGCTCATTCAGCTTCACCAAGTCAACAGAGAACAAAGAGGTAAGCGCAGAGGCTCAATAAGTCTAACTCATCAAAGCTGGTAAGACTCAGCAGGAAGGACTCAAGCACTACTCCAAGCTTACTGTAAGTACCAAGTAACTCAGCAAGGCAGGTATGACCTAGCAAAACTCACCCAAACACTTCTCCAAGTATGCTGTAAGTACCAGGTAACTCAGCCACCTACACTCAATCCGTCATCCCAGGGAGAGAATAACTCAACCCGGGGACTAGTCAACTTATCCGTAGAGTCACCTTTAGATTAAGAGAGTATTATGTTGATTTGGATCTATACTCCACCATTTTATCTTAACTCGCCATAAGTTGAATCATCTTATTTGTGATTCAGATAGATTTTGAGTCAGTTAGTTTATATCTTGGATTACCCGTTAACTCAGCTCACCAGCCAGCTTATCTGTTAACTCGGCCATAAGTTGAATCATCTTATTTGTGATTCAGGTAGATTTTGAGTTAGTTTATTTATGCTTTGGATTGTCCTCTAACTCAGCTTACCAGCTTATTGTTGATTCAAATATAACTTGAAGTCAATTTGTTTATGCTTTGAATTAATTTTTAACTCAGCTCAGTAAATTGTCTCTAATTCGGACTAACATTTGATTCAGCTTGCCAGGGTACTTTATAATTCGGATTGGTATTCAGACTCGGCGTACTAATTGTATCTCTGATTCAGGCCGAAGCTTTATTCAGTTCACCAGTTGTGTTATGTTATGACTCGAATGGATATCTCACCATCTTGCCAGATTATCCCATATCTCGATGACTATTGGTCAGCTTATCATATCACGAACCTATATCTCATATCTACTTCTCGAATCAGATCTCTCAGCGGTTAGCCCTATTATCATGTCCCAAAGCTTAATCTCGGATCTATATCTCGAATCTATATCAAAGGCAAATTATCGTCATCACGCCAAGTCAAGCTATATCGTGGCGAATAGATAACTCGGATTTAGGATGAGTTAACTCGGATTTGAGTCAGAAGACTCAGATTCGGGATGCAAGCCAAAATTGAGTAAAGTAACTCGGATTTTGGATGAGTTAACTCATTTGAGTCAAGACTCAGATTCGGGATGCAGCCAAAATTGAGTAAAGTAACTCGGATTTTGGATGAGTTAACTCGGATTTGAGTCAAGACTCAGATTCGGATGCAACCAAAATTGAGTAAAGTAACTGATTTTGGATGAGTTAACTCGGATTTGAGTCGAAGACTCAGATTCGGATGCAAGCCAAAATTGAGTAAAGTAACTCGATTTTGGATGAGTTAACTTCGGATTTGAGTCAAGACTCAGATTCGGATGCAAGCCAAAGTTGAGTAAAGTAACTCGGATTTTGGATGAGTTAACTCGATTTGAGTCAAGACTCAGATTCGGATGCAAGCCAAAATTGAGTAAAGTAACTCGGATTTTGGATGAGTTAACTCGGATTTGAGTCAAGACTCAGATTCGGATGCAAGCCAAAATTGAGTAAAGTAACTCGATTTTGGATGAGTTAACTCGGATTTGAGTCAGAAGACTCAGATTCGGGATGCAAGCCAAAATTGAGTAAAGTAACTCGGATTTTGGATGAGTTAACTCGGATTTGAGTCAGAAGACTCAGATTCGGGATGCAAGCCAAAATTGAGTAAAGTAACTCGGATTTTGGATGAGTTAACTCGGATTTGAGTCAGAAGACTCAGATTTGGGATGCAAGTGAGTAAAGTAACTCGGATTTAGGATGAGTTAACTCGGATTTGAGTCATATAACTCGGATCTGAGTCAGATAACTCAGACTTAAGACATAAATTCAATTTTAAATAAAGTAACTCGGCTTTGAGATCAGATGACCCGGGTTATAACTTACCCGATGGGGTTAAAAGAGCAAAGCCCTAGAAGGCAAGAGCTCATAACTTACCCAATGAGGTTAAAAGAGCAAAGCCCTAGAAGGCAAGAGCTCATAACTTACCCAATGAGGTTAAAAGAGCAAAGCCCTAGAAGGCAAGAGCTCATAACTTACCCAATGAGGTTAAAAGAGCAAAGCCCTAGAAGGCAAGAGCTCATAACTTACCCAATGAGGTTAAAAGAGCACAGCCCAAGAAGGCAAGAGCTCATAACTTACCAAATGAGGTTAAAAGAGCAAAGCCCTAGAAGGCAAGAGCTCATAACTTACCCAATGAGGTTAAAAGAGCAAAGCCCAAGAAGGCGAGAGCTCATAGCTTACCCAATGAGGTTAAAAGAGCAATGCCCAAGAAGGCTAGAACTCAAAACTTACCCAATGGGGTTAAAAGAGCAGTGCCCAAGAAGGCCAGAACTCATAACTTACCCAATGGGGTTAAAAGAGCAGTGCCCAAGAAGGCCAGAACTCATAACTTACCCGAAGAGGTTAAAGGAGCAGTGCCCAATAAGGCCAGAACTCGTAACTTACCCAAAGAGGTTAAAAGAGCAGTGCCCAATAAGGCCAGAACTCATAACTTACCCAAATAGGTTAAAAGAGCAGTGCCCAACAAGGCCAGAACTCATAACTTACCCAAAGGGGTTATGACCAGTGCCCATGATGGCCAGAAGTCCAGAAACTTACCAAAAAGGGTTATGACCAGTGCCCATGATGGCCAGAAGTCTAGAAACTTACCCAAAGGGGTTATGACCAAGGGCCATGAAGGCCGAGTCCGTAAACTCACCCAAAGGGTTATGACGAGCCCAAGAAGGCCGAAGTCAAACAACCTGCCCGTAAAGGTTATGAGCAGAGCCAAGAAGGACAAAGTCACAAACTTGCCCAAAGGGATTATGCGACCAAGAAATAAATGACAAAGAAGTTGTATCGAAACAACTCGGGATATTTAGATTTAAAGCCCATGAACGATTCTACGAATCCCACATGGCCTCGGGGACTAATGTCGGGTTGTACCCAATTCTGAGTTGATGAGTTAATTGAATCAATAAGAAATATATATGAGAAAATAATACTCAATATCAGTCCAATAGAAAATACTAAGGCAGAAACGAGTGCAGGCCGAGTTAACACTAAGTCGGCCCACTCACCACCACCGGACTGCACCAAAGTGAACGGCCAATTAAAGCTCTCAAAGCCGAATCACCCTCTGGCCGAGTCCTCCACCGGCCCACCAAACGACTTGCCCAAGACCGAACTACTCCAACATCCACCTCAACGCCGGACTCCCACCAGCGTTACCGCCGACGCCACTACCGCATCCCGTTAGCATCCCGCCAAGCCTCCCATTCCGGGTGGGCGATCTACCTCACCGGCCGCCCACTGAGCCTCCGTCTGTGAACGCCAAGCACTCCCAGCGCCAACCCGGTCGCCGGGTGGGCGACGCGTCACCACGAGCTCTCTCCAAGTGATGACCCACTGGCCGGCATCTGGCCGAAAAAGCAGCCACTGCCGGGCTGTTTTGCTCAAAGGATCTGGCCGGGCCTCCTTGGGCGAATCAAAGGTAAGACAGGCCGAGTTTTACCTAAGGAAGAGGCATCTGGGCCGAATCAGATCACAGAATACGCCCTAATATCTAAACCGGGGCCGAATCAGAGAGCTTCTACCTCCAGCACACCGCACCATCGAGACAAAACAAGATGAACAAGTCTCGTGCCAGTCTTGGGACGCCCATGGCTCAGACTGGCACGTGGGCGTATGGAGTATGCCCTTGGCATCATAAAGATGCTAGGGAATATGCCCTTGGCGTCAAGAATATGCTGAGGGATATACCATGGCATCTCCAAAGATGCCAAGGCATATGCTGAGCATCTAAGAAGATGCTAGGAATATACTACACATATGCCAAGCTTGGGAAACAAGCTTTGTCCCCTGGGCTCCCCTTTATAAGGAGCACCAGGGGGATCGTTCCCAGGGAGGCCCCCAAAGGGCTCCTCCCCTGCCTGCTCACTTCCTCCACTCTCATAGAGAGATCTAGATAGAAGGATAGGAGAATCTGACTCGGGAGCAGGATTGTAGCCACAAGTATGGCAATATTATAAGAGATTAGATGTATAGAAGGAGGAGTTATCTCCACTAGAGATCTTCAATCCAACATACATTGTATTTCTCTTTGTTCATACGAGTGCGGTCTTCACAGCATCATCCCTCCCCGGATTCCTCCACGTCCATCGGCCCCAACTTTAGCCTACCCATGGCATATGCCGTGATACCACCACGACAGGCATCGACTCTTTCAGCACCGTTAGGCTGGTGAGATTCATCTTGTCCCCCTGTATACAGCTCGAGGAGCACTTGTAATCCAACAAGAGAGAAATAAAGATCCTAGCTTTAACCACTTGAGTGAGGAATCAGTTGCATCTTCCCTCCCAGATCCCACTAGCATCCATTGGCCCCATACTTTAGCCTACCCATGGCATCTGCCGTGCCACCACCACGACATCCTAATCATTCAATCTTCACTAAAATCAATCAAACCTGCAACAATACAAGTTACAGCCACAAGGGTCAATACATTTGAATTGTATTGGCAAGTTTCACTACTATGTTGTATATAAGTGGATCCTATCGTTTCATGCATTTTTGGCTAAGTAGGGTTTTAAGGCTCATTTGCAGAAAGCAATACTTTATCCTATATTTTCAAAATGGTTTTGTTCCTTTGTCAAATATTTTCTGAACTCCTTGGAATCCACCAAGTGTCTTTGTCAAAATCTCTTGAGATCCTTGGTATCCCCAAGTACTTCAAGTTTTTATCAAATCTCTTGAGCTCCTTGGTAACCCCAAGTGCTTCAAGTTTTTATAAAATCTCTTGAGCCCCTTGGTACCCCCAATTGCATCAAGTCTTTTGTTGTCACAGAAAAGTTTTTCTTTTAGAAATTGGAATGCCAAGATTTCCCATAGCTTCAAGCTTTAGTTGCTCAGAATTGTCCATAACCGGGGACACGACTAAGTACTTAGATTTTATTATCTTCTGCAGAAGTTGTACACTTTACCCACATGTCACATTCACATCTTGTTGCCACCAGTGGCCGCTGGATTGGTACTCACCAAGATGGAGTCTTGTGATTGAGATGTGTGAAGTCTTTCAGAGGGTCCTCCCATACACTATTGCTAGCTTGTCTTGAGTACCCATGTAGGATTCGGTCCCCATTTTCAGATGACTCAAGACAATGCATGGGTCTTCCCAATGTAGTTGACTAAGCCAGAGCCATAAGTAGCATGTGGTTGTACACGAAAGCCACAATTGGAGAAACATGTTCAATCTCTAAGTTTCCTGGGTGGTTTTCTTTTGGAGCACAACACAAAGAGGTTGCCATAGACATGGTACCTTTTGTTGCCACCTTCTCCAAAACTTTAAGTACCCTTGTCCACCCAGGTGGTTCATTGAGTCCTTGTTTTATTATATAAAAACTCAATTCCTTTTCTCAACTTCATAAAATCTCAACATGTATCTCTTTTCAAAACATAGCATGGCTAAGCATGTAACAACTACATTGTTTTCACTAAGGAATGTATAGGGTGTCCTATTAGGATTTAGCATAGCATAAGTATAGAATTTCTTTTCATGCATGTTTCAAAATCCACTAAGTATAATGAAAATAGTAGGACTTTAGATGATAGTGTAACTTGCCTTTATTTTGGTAGGGAATTTTGGTTCACTCCTTGATCTTGCTAGTCTCACACTTTTCTATCTTCACTACAATCAATCAAGCAAACACAATATCAACTAGCATTCCAAACCAATAATCAGTCAAACATTTCACACACATAGAACAATGGGATCTAAGTCATGCATGTAAGCATGCAAGAGATAGTTTTATTTGCAAAGATGGTTTCCACTAGGCTCTAAATTTGTAAGGCTCAAGGTGGTCAATTCCTAAAGTGGCAAATTCATTTGCAAAAGGGTTTTATCCATAAGCCATTTTTAAATCCAATCATTATTTTATGTGGTGGAAAATATTTTTATCAAAGAAACAACTTTATGTTGTTCACCAAATAAGTTGTTGTTCCTCAAAACTTGGTGTTTAGGGTCAGTAGGTTTGATCCAAATCATTTTCCCAGGGTTTTTACTCCAAAACAACAAAATCAATATTTTTAATTGGCTAGGAATGGGCTAAATCAATTAATCCATCCTAAACTTCACCAAATCCATTTTTAAAACCATGGGTTGGTTCCTAGGGTCAGTAGGTTCACAACAAACCAATCTGCAAAGGTTTAAACCCTAAAAACATTTTGGAATAATTTTTCTAATCTAAACAAGCATACAAATGTTTCTGCAAAAAGAAACAAACTAGCAGAAAACTTTTTACTAAAAAAATTGCATGGTTGGCTAGGGCTTGTTCCACTGATTCCATTGATATAAAGTTTGTAATTTTTGGACGTGTGGATCAAAAGTTATAGGGTTTTCAAATCTACAAACAAATATGTTTTCAAATCTGTTTTTAAACCGAATACTGGCCACGCGTCGTGTTGTCATTGGCTGGTACCGCTTCGGTAGGATCATGCTCTGCGGTGCGTTGGATCTAAATAACATCGTGCGGCTCTGGTTGCGTACCCCTTCGGCGTTTACGTGATCTATCGCGTTCGTCCGATCTAGATCCTACGGTCCGCAACAACTCAACCAAGAATCGGCTGCGGCGGCGAGGCACGGCGACGGTCGGGACGATGGGCTAGCGGTGGTTCTAGGAAGCAAAGAACAAAGTGGGGATGCTCGTGATCGCGTGGCGTGGGATGCTCAAATGCAGTCGGCTTGGCAGGCGCTCGGGAGACGCAGCGATTCCTCGCCGGAGTAGAGAACAACGTCGGGTGGTTCTGTTCGTGGTCGGAGTCGACGTTGTAGATCGCCCTAAGGCAAGACAAGAACATGGTCAGATGCAGGAGGATGTTGCGAGTGTGGGAGTGTGAACGAGACGACGTGGGGCGGTCGGTTCTTACCAGGGGAGGTCGTCGAAGTAGCAGCGGCGCAGTCGAGGTTGTCAAGTCGGCCTTCGGGCGCCCGGTTGAACGGAGAGTACAAGCAGAAGCTCCAGAGGCTGGGGAATGTGGGTGCTTGGTCGGAGAGGCAAGGCGGTGGCTAGGCTCGCCGGAATTTGCTAGGGATGGTGGTCGGAAAGGAGTCGGCGAAATTCCGTCGGCTGAGAGGAAGGCGCGTGAGGAAATGGAGAGAAGACACATGCGGTTAAATGGCGATCGGCGAATGTGATCGCGGAATCAACGTATTGATTGCGGAGTAATGGCTGCAACGGCAGGTCGTCGTCTGCGCGAGGAAGAAGAGAAGGAACATTGCTGTGGGGCCTGTGCGTCAGCGAGAGAGAGGAGAGGGAAAATAGGTCCACCAGTCAATCGCAGAGCGGTGAGTTCGAGTAAGAAATCCAGCGAGAGAGAGTGCGCTTCATTTGTTGGGCTTGTTGGGGTGGCCAAGTTGCTTTCTATTTTTTTCCTTCCTGAATGCTTTTTCTTTTTCTGATTCTATTTTTCTGTTTTGAAATTCAAACAATAAATCAACATTCAAATTAATTCAAACATTCACCAAACATTGCAGTTGAATCTGGTTCTGTTTAGCAACATAACCCAAATCCCAAATACAAAATAATAATTTTATTTTAGGGTCCATTATTAATTAAATAAATAGACCTTGTTTATTAAATCAAAATAGAATTTGTTTAATTCAAAACTCTATTTGAAATTTAATTATTTTCAAAACCAAATCAGTAGGTTTTATTTGAAATTAAAGAATACTTGGAAAACTTGTTTAAAACAAATAAATAAGTTTTGATGTTTAATCAAAATAGTAAAACTTTTATTTTCAATAAACTTGGATATTAAATCCTTATTATTTTTATTTAAATTAACCTTTTACTATTTTTCTTAAATGGAAATATTTTATTTCAAAGGCTTGGCCAAAGTTTTAATTTTTGGCTATTAAAATAATCCTGATTTGAATTTCTTCCTTTTCATTTGAGAACCAAAACCTTATATAAAAAGATTCAAAATAGTAATTCCAAATATTTTTTATTTTCCTTTATTAAATGTTTATCTTTTTAAATTCCCTTTAGAATTTATTTGATCCAAATTGGTTTGAAGGTTTCCAATTGGATTCAAAAAGTTTCTTCTCATCCTGAAAATCAACAAAGTTTTATTTTATTCATTTATTTTTCACATTACAAGATTTGGAAAATCTTGGGATGTGATAGGCTACCACCCTTAAAATAAATCTCGTCCCGAGATTTGGGAAGGCTAGGGTTACAAGTAGGCTCAAAACAACTAGGGTACTATCACCCTTAAAAATTTCAAACAAAATTACATATTGGCCTTCTTGGGATCCTGGGGAAGCTCCTTTGGGAAAACAACTGCATAGTGTCCTTTGTTTCCACTCTTGACTCATGGTCCAAGGTTGAGATCCTTCATAGGTTTGTTTAACTTGTTCTTCATCTTTTCTGGACAATTGCTTGCATAATGTCCTGGGTTTTTGCAATTGAAACAGTTGATATCTTTGAGTTCTTTACGTGTCTCTTGTGGACAGGTTGCTACATAATGGCCTAGATCTTTGCAGTTGTTGCACATCACTTGGCCAATCTCCTTATTCTTCTGGTTCTCTGGGCATTCACTGAAGTAGTGTCCCATTTCTTTACATTTATGACATTGCACATGGCTTTTGTCTTTCTTTTGCTTTTTGGGTTTCTCCAAAGCTAGGAGTGCATCCAGTTCATGTTGTTCATATGTTATCTGGTAGGTAGGAATGTCTACATGTTTCCTGGGCCTTCTATTGCTCTTTGGATAATTCATATGCCCTTTCCTTGGTCCTTTGAATTGGGTTGTTTTGTTTGGAGGTATAAGTGGACCTTTTCCTTTGTCATCAACCTTCTTGGTAGACTTGGATCCTTCTGAATGGTTTGCAATCATTTGTTGCACTCCACCTTGTTTCCTTTGTTTAACAATGGAATAGATGGGGCATTGGATAGGGACATGGTTGTTTCCTTCACATAGGTAGCAAGTAGCTTGAGAGGAGGGACATTGGCCTACTGGATGTTTCTCTTCACAGTTGGGGCATTGATCTCCATGCTCCTTGGAAGTATGATCCTTGTATCCACAAATAATGCAAGCCGGGGCTCCATCTAGAATAACATTTCTGTCATCCTTGTTGTCACAAACTCTTTTGGAATAGCTTTCCTCCATATTTATCATTTGATCAGTCACCTTAAGCATCAATTGGGCTTGAGTTTCCAAAATCCTTGTAGTGTTGGATCTTCCCCTTGGAGTTGGCTATGAATTGAGCTGTCATTTGGTTCAACTGGTGTTGGGTTGCTATGAGCTCTTTCATGTTGTCCTCTTGGTTGGTGTTGGTGTCATCAATCTTGATCTTGGAGTCTCTGGAGTAGTCATCTGTTTGGGTTGAATGGAGATTAGAAGACAAAATATTTCTAAGGAAATAGTTCTAATTACACACATTACAATTCACACAAGCAAGGTACAATCAATTACAAACAACTTTTCACTCAAACAACAAAGTTCAAGCACATACTTAGACAACAAAATATTTTTGTTACACCACATAAGTTGGTGGGTTTGACTTAAACAAAATATGGTGGTCCATCTATATGGTTCACTTGTGATCTTTCCATCTTTCTTGGTTGATTCTTCTTGAATGAGATCATGGTTTCCTTGGAGAAAACTCTTGGTTACAATACCTCAAGTGAGGTGAACTCCTTCAAATTTTGCATTTCCTCAGTCTCCATATTTTGAGCAAGGTTTCCTTGTCTCACTTGTAGTCCTTAGTGGTATCCAAGTTGGATGTCCTTGGTGAATATGCTGAAGATGTTGAAGTCATTAGAGTTGAAGATGTTGAAGTCATTAGAGTTGAAGATGTTGGAGAAGTCCTTTGCACATGGTGTAGTCTTTGACCATGGGTAGGTTTTTCCATCAAGTTGTAAATAGATGAGATGTAGAATCAAAATCAAAGTGGTTGAGGAAAGAGTTTACAAGTTTATTTTGTAAATAAGTTTTGGAACAAGAACAACTCCTATTTTCTAAGGGTTTTTGTCCAATCCTAGGTTTACAAATCCTACAGGCAACACAATGCTCTGATACCATCTGTAAGGGTCCCAACCTTTAAATAAGGTAGAGTCCCTTGTGTTTCCAATGCTAGTCCCTGGATCAATAGCTAACATCCACAGTTAAGATGTAATATCAAGAAACAAAGGTCATAATATAACTTTATAACCACGAATAATATAATTTATTACATCTTACGTAGCTCATTTGGCTATTACATTACATTACATTGCAGCGGGATAACTATAAGCATGGGGTCTTTCATCTTCAAGGTGCCATAGGCAGACATGTTGGTTGTAGACTTTGTAATCCTAATCATTCAATCTTCACTAAAATCAATCAAACCTGCAACAATACAAGTTACAGCCACAAGGGTCAATACATTTGAATTGTATTGGCAAGTTTCACTACTATGTTGTATATAAGTGGATCCTATCATTTCATGCATTTTTGGCTAAGTAGGCTTTTAAGGCTCATTTGCATAAAGCAATACTTTATCCTATCTTTTCAAAATGGTTTTGTTCCTTTGTCAAATATTTTCTGAACTCCTTGGAATCTACCAAGTGTCTTTGTAAAAATCTCTTGAGATCCTTGGTACCCCCAAGTACTTCATGTTTTTATCAACTCTCTTGAGCTCCTTGGTAACCCCAAGTGCTTCAAGTTTTTATCAAATCTCTTGAGCCCCTTGGTACCCCCAAGTGCATCAAGTCTTTTGTTGTCACATAAAAGTTTTTCTTTTAGAAATTGGAATGTCAAGATTTCCCATAGCTTCAAGCTTTAGTTGCTCAGAATTGTCCATAACCGGGGACACGGCTAAGTACTTAGATTTTATTATCTTCTGCAGAAGTTGTACACTTTACCCACATGTCACATTCACATCTTGTTGCCACCAGTGGCCGCTGGATTGGTACTCACCAAGATGGAGTACTGGCAGATTGAGAATGTGACGAAGTCTTTCCAGAGGGTCCTCCCATACACTATTGCTAGCTTGTCTTCAGTACCCATGTAGGATTCGGTCCCCATTTTGTAACTGAAGACAATGCATGGGTCTTCCCAATGTAGTTGACTAAGCCAGAGCCATAAGTAGCATGTGGTTGTACATGAAAGCCACAATTGGAGAAATATGTTCAATCTCTAAGTTTCCTGGGTGGTTTTCTTTTGGAGCACAACACAAAGAGGTTGCCATAGACATGGTTCCTTTTGTTGCCACCTTCTCCAAAACTTTAAGTATCCTTGTCCACCCAGGTGGTTCACTGAGTCCTTGTTTTATTATATAAAAACTCAAGTCCTTTTCTCAACTTCATAAAATCTCAACATGTATATCTTTTCAAAACATAGCATGGCTAAGCATGTAACAACTACATTGTTTTCACTAAGGAATGTATAGGGTATCCTATTAAGATTTAGCATAGCATAAGTATAGAATTTCTTTTCATGCATGTTTCAAAATCCACTAAGTATAATGAAAATAGTAGGACTTTAGATGATAGTGTAACTTGCCTTTCTTTTGGTAGGGAATGTTGGTTCACTCCTTGATCTTGCTAGTCTCACACTTTTCTATCTTCACTACAATCAATCAAGCAAACACAATATCAACTAGCATTCCAAACCAATAATCAGTCAAACATTTCACACACATAGAACAATGGGATCTAAGTCATGCATGTAAGCATGCAAAAGATAGTTTTATTTGCAAAGATGGTTTCCACTAGGCTCTAAATTTGTAAGGCTCAAGGTGGTCACTTCCTAAAGTGGCAAAGCCATTTGCAAAAGGGTTTTATCCATAAGCCATTTTTAAATCCAATCATTATTTTATGTGGTGGAAAATATTTTTATCAAAAAACTTTATGTTGTTCACCAAATAAGTTGTTGTTTCTCAAAACTTGGTGTTTAGGGTCGATGGTTTGATCCAAATCATTTTCCCAGGGTTTTTACTCCAAAACAACAAAATCAATATTTTTAATTGGCTAGGAATGGGCTAAATCAATTAATCCATCCTAAACTTCACCAAATCCATTTTTAAAACCATGGGTTGGTTCCTAGGGTAAGTAGGTTCACAACAAACCAATTTGCAAAGGTTTAAACCCTAAAAACATTTTGGAATAATTTTTCTAATCTAAACAAGCATACAAATGTTTCTGCAAAAACAAACAAACTAGCAGAAAACTTTTTACTAAACAAATTGCATGGTTGGCTAGGGCTTGTTCCACTGATTCCATTGATATAAAGTTTGTAATTTTTGGACGTGGATCAAAAGTTATAGGTTTTCAAATCTGCAAACAAATCTGTTTTCAAATCTGTTTTAAACCGAATCTGGCCGCATCGTGTTGTCATTGGCTGGTACCGCTTGGTGGATCGTGCTCTGATGCGTTGGATCTAAATAACATCGTGCGGCTCTGGTTGCGTACCCCTTCGGTGTTTACGTGATCTATCGCGTTCGTCCGATCTAGATCCTACGGTCCGCAGCAACTCAACCAAGAACTGGCGGCGCTGCGCGGCGGCAGACGGCGGCGACGGTCAGGCGATGGGCTAGCGGCGGTTCTAGGAAGCAAAGAACGAAGTGAGGATGCTCACCGTGATCTCAGTGACGTGGGGATGCTCAAGGTACGGTCGGCTTGGCAAGGGCGCAAGGGGCGCTCAGGGACAGCATCGATTCCTCGACGGAGTAGAGAACGGCGTCGAGTGGTTCTTTTCGTGGTCGGAGTCGACGTTGTAGATCGCCCTAAGGCAAGACAAGAACATGGTCAGATGCAGGAGGATGTGGCGAGTGTGGGAGTGTGAACGAGACGGCGTGGGGCGGTCGGTTCTTACCAGGGGAGGTCGTCGAGAAGGCGAGGCGTGCAGTGCGGTCAGAGGTTGTGCAAGTCGATGCTCGGGCCCATGGTTGAGCGAAATCTGGGAGCTGAGGCTGGGAATGTGGGTGCTTGGTCGGAGAGGCAAGCGGTGGCTGGGCTCGCCCAATTCTTGGATGGTGGTCGGAGCAGTGGGAGTGCGACTCGAAATTCCGTTGGCACGAGAGAGGGAGCGCGTGAGGGAAATGGAGAAGACACAGCGGTTAAATGGGCGCGATCCTGGCGAAATGTGATCAGCGGAATCAGCCGTATTGATCGCGGAGTAATGGGCACCATGGCGTTGTCTGCGCGAGGAAGAAGAGAAGGAACACTGCTTTTGGCGAAAGAATTGCTAAAACTACCCAACCTATTCTACCCAGCCCCTCTCTTGGCGAAAGAATTGCTACTCGGACCCGAAGTATCCCGGGAAAACAAGATCTCCTTCTTGGAATCCGAAGGCCGATCCCGTACCCGGTGCCGCGCCAAGATCGTCCGACATCGAACCCATAACTGCTCCGAGACCCCGAGATCATCATCTGCCGCGTGAAAACGAAGCCAAGACCTTCGACTGCGTACGATGGTGAGAGGCAGAGTGGAGACATCGCGAGACCTTCCGATGACCGAAGATCGTCAGCGGATCGACAAGGACTCCTACGTGGGATGACAAGTACTTCGTCAGGGAACCGATCGAAGCAACCCCGAAGACCACAGAGGCGACAAGCACTTCGTCCCGAATGCGATGCCCAAGAACCCGGACGCCAAGGTCGCCGACACAGAACAACAAGATCTACTACGCGGGCGCCATGTGACAAGATCGACCTCCCGTTGACCGAGACCGACCCCGTCGAACCCTGGGCCCTGAGACCGACCCCGAACCCCGGAACCCTAAGATCGTCGAACCCTAATTGTTTTGCTTCTTCGCGGATAAGGCCGTTGAGTTGATGCGAGCTTCGCCCCGATCTTCGGTCGAACCTTCGACAATGTTTTCAGGCGAGCATCTCCCCCTTTCTACCTATCTTACTTTTATAGTGTTTACCTCCTGTTGATCTATTGCTATCTCGTGTGCGATGCTCTAGTTTTCGTACCGTGATATCCCTTGCAGCCCTATATTGCCTTGGACACATCCTATTACCGTTGTTTGTTAGATAGTTGGACTTAGCGCCGTAGTCGCCTTCGCTCAAGTCTTGTTGCGTGTCGTCAATCGCCACAGCTTGTTGGAGCCTTGCCGCATGTTTGTTGTTGGAGATGATCATAGTTTTACTTATCGTTCACTTTAATTCCTGTTTAACAACTAAAATTGAAGTAGCGAGGCATCGGTGGGTGATAGAAAATATTTGGTTTCGAGCACCACTTGTGTCCGTGGGACACCGAGTACTTGATACTGTTCCTTGATTTATCGCGCTATCCACATCCGGAGGTATATGGGACCCTTGAGCAGAGCTTGATTCATCTTATTTCTTGGGGCCACAAACTAGTTTGAGGTTATTTACTATCCTGTACTTATGCCATGCTACTTCAGATTTACGATTGCGAGGAGCACCTTGCATCGCTTTAGGTAAGGAGTGTTTTCATGCAGTCGACAAGCCCAGCCACACTTTCGGGTTCCCGATCGTTACAGCCAGCGACGCAAACCTTGAGTCTCGAGTCAGCTAGCTTCATTGGGTCTACTCAATGGGGTGTCCCCGAAATAATTCTGAATCGTGATTGCTTAGTGAAAGCCTCGTTGGGTTTTGATTTGGTTTTTCCGAGGTTGATCGAGCGTGTGTTGCTATTGGTGCACCCCGGCCGGGTAAAACTTTCTGAAAGCCGTGTCCGCGGATATGGACGACTTGGAGCACAGTATCTCGACCATAGACAAGCATAACTAAAGTTTATTGCTATAAATTTGACTTATAATGACTAGTAATCAGCTTCACTATAATGGAATGGCTAATTAATACTGCCCACAATTGCTTGTTTGGATTGTCGCTTGCGACCATTGTACCTGACTAGTAAGTATTGCAACTACCACGGAATGGCTAATAAAAGTACCAACAACTGCTGGGTTTTGGGTTTATCTCATGTTATCTGTATCTGATTAGTAAGTGTTGTAACTATAACGGAATGGTTAACTAAAAGTGCCCACTGCTTACTTTATCAGGATGGTTATCTAAACCTGACTAGTAATTGCTGCAACGATAACCGAATAAGTAAAAGCGCCAACCGTGAGTTCCTCGGTTGACTTCCTCGTTTGGTCTCGAGGGGAAACGCCAGATGGGTTTGTTTGATGGTATCGAGTTAACCCGAATAGGTCATTCTTATCCTCTCTCGATAACCGCCAGGTGTATCGAGTCTCTATAGGTGGTTTAGTGCATGCCGCTGCCGCTTGATCCACCATACCTATGTAGGCGAGGACCGATTCTAGCCTCGCTGTCTTGGCCTCGATCTTGACGCTCCTCTTTGTCCTTTGCCCTTTGTCGGCACCCCTTTGTTTAAGCAGGTTTTGAGATCGGCGCCGTTAGGTGGTTACCCTTCCGGCTTGGCCTGGGCAGGGTTATGGACGCCATTGGTTATTCTTCAGGGCTCTTAGCCCCATTTGCATCTTGTCCGTAGTCGGACGCTCTATCATTTTCAAGGTGATTTGGATCTTGGTATATTAAATCTGTATTCTTGACTCATTGAGTCGCTGTTATGTATATCTGTTCTGTGGGTCCCATCGAGGACTGTTGTGTAATGTTATTACTGCTTTCCACCCGCACGAAAGTGCTGGTGGGCACCTTTGAATCATTTCTATGCGGGTTTGGCGGAATCGCTGAAACTTGCATAGGTCCGATTCTCGAGGGTGTTACTGAGTGGTATCGAGCTCAGCTATGATACCCCACAAGTCCAACTGTAGGATAACCTAGCTAACCAAGTAGAGTGTCAAAACTATTTTGCAAAATCGGTTGGATAGTTATGATTAGGTCTGATTTTACTCCTTACCCTCTGCTATTCTCCTCTTATCTCGACGTTTTTGAATCGCTCTCTTATCTTTTCTTGAGTCCGAGAATTTCTCGTGGTTGGGTTCCGTCGTACCTTCAGGGTCTCGCTTCCTCCTTTGGTAACGGTGTTGCTACATCTGGTCTTCATGCTATCCGAGGAATCCTTTATCTGTGGTACCATTCTTTGTGCCTTGTTTGTGCCTTCCGGTGTTTTTCCGACGCAATAACATCCTCTATGCCAGATCCGATGCAGAGTCTGCATCACTCCGTTGTTCCGAACCTCGCTTGTCGAGATCTTCAGTCTAATTCCGAGAGTTGGTTGCATAATCCGCCTATTCGTGTGCAGAGTAATGGTTTGGGTGCGCGATGGACTGATCACCATCCGATTACTCTTATAATTCGCTCTTGTGCATCGAATCAGTGGATCCAGCAGTTTTACTCCGTCCATGGAAGTTAGAGGTGGCTTTATTTGTGGTTACCTCTACCTTCGACCTTTTGTTCCCGGAGTGTTCTCTCGACGATCACGGACAACGACCTCTTGTTAGTGGTGTCGCGAGGATCTACGAAGCGAAGACTATCGCCGACCTTCCTTCCGGTAACATGAGGCGGATCTCGAGGGCGAGATCCATTGTTAGTGGTGTCGAATTGTGGCATCCCGCAAAAACCACTACTAGAAAATCGCGTTGTTTTTGTGCATTGCATCATCATTACATCATCATGCATATTAATTTTACCTGAAACTATGTTGCGAAAGACTATGGTTTTCCGAAACTAGCCCTCCTTCTATTTCAAATTAAACCCCCGGCTGCTTCCGGGTATTTTGTTTGTCTAAAAACTGTTGGGAATATGCCCTAGAGGCAATCATGTATGATGATATTTCCCATTGTATTCATAAAGTTATTAAGTAGTCCTTGTATAAACATCTGATGTGTATCATTAAATATGTGATTCAGTTGTGGAACTATGCATTCATGTTGTTTGTACTAAATATCCTTGGTCATTGAGGTTGTGCTGGACACACAACTTAGACCAATGTGAAAGTTGGCTTGATGACTCGGTTCCACTTGTCATGGGCATGGAGATGCTATTCCAACTTACAGCATTAGGCTAGGCTAAGAGTTTAGCGAGTCGGATTGACCCATATTGAGGTACAACGAACTAAGTTGTCATTTGTATATCTCAATCAATGTAATCCTTAGACCTGAGGTTGTTGCATAGTCCGAGTTGAGGATCACCGACTTAGGTTACAAACGCTGATCCGTGAATCGCGCTTATAAAGGCGAGTTCGGTCATCGAGAATCAAGCTGCGTGATGTGAATAACCAAGATGGGATTTTGCCCTCCACTCGGAGAGATATTCTCTGGCCCTCTCGTGAGATATGATTCGAAAGCATGGCCATGCACGACTCGGTTAAGTGTTAACCGAGGCGATCGGCTAAATGTTAGTCGGTGAATCACTTATCTCGGATCGAGAAGAGAGTTGGACTATTTAAGGGATGACATATATTCGCCTATAGTCCGACAAGGTATATCGTGAGGCAAAAGGGACTCGGGCGTAAGTCGCATTGGAAAGGCAAGTCATGACTCTTTGGTACTTGGGATCGGTATGTTCTGGGAGCCGATGCCGATTGATCGATTGTGAGTTGGACCCAAATCGTGTCCAAGTAACCATGAGCTCATGGGTCACACACTTAAGAGCGGGAGCAAGTTCGGATTGATCCGAATCATATAATCTGGTTGGGTTGGACCTAAACCAGATTAGGACTGAGTTAGTGAGTTGGACTCACGGTGACTAGTCTTATATGGGCTTTAGTGAATGGGTCACAGCAGAGCCCACGTTCACTCCCTATATATAGTGGAGCACGGTAACCGGAAAGGTTAATCGTTAACCTAAAAGGTGAATCGTTGTTCGTTAGGTTATTCCATGTGTTGAAACCCTAGCTCCACAGCCTCCGCACCGTGAATTAACCTAGCAGTCACGGTGCTCTTCCTTATGCGATGTGGATACCGGCGGAGGTGCCTTTGCGATCAGCACCGTGACGATCGGATCGTGAGGATCGATCGCATCAATCGACGCGCTTCATCGAATCCGCAACCGCTGCCTAGTGGTAAACCTCGTGGCCTTCTACCTCAGCTAGGTCTTGGGATCACCGCGTTAGAGGAAAAGTTTTGTTTTATCTCTGTGGCCCAAAAGGGTATCGAGCGATAGCTTCTGGTTTTAGGCTCGAGATCTCGCATATATGATATGCGGTAGGCTATAGATGAGATCTATGTCCTGTTTTGGTGGTCGATCTATGAGATATATCAGTTTTGTATGAAGTTGATTGGATCAACTGTACTCGGGAAATGGTAGATCTGATTTCCGTGATCATACTGCTGAGGTCGTGGAACGACATACCCCTACCGTCGACCGCCATCGGGTAGACCGTGACACGTAAATCGAGCGGTGATCGAAGATCAAAAGTTTGATCAAATCGAACGATGGTCAATCCATGTTCGGATCGTAGATGAGATCGTTACGTTCCGAAAAATCGTCGGTACATGATGCCGATCCTCGATCCCCGCTATCCGGCTGGCCGGGACTATACATCGTGGCGCCTTAGATGTCGTGCGAGTTTCACAACGCCGTAGATATTGTATCTATGCATAACTTGTTTTTGGAAGTTGTGAATGGTATGGTTCATGTGCATGTGATGTATGTGTAATCCATACGTGATCTGCGAATCACGGTTTTTGTCATTACCGGAGCCTAGGTGCTGTCATTTTATTGTATAACGACCTGCGTGTCGGATTCTCTATGTAATTTACTTTACTAAGCTAGTGTAGCTGTTTGAGAACCCGGAAGGCATGCAAGGCGTTGTACATGTCGGCGACATGGTGTAAGACGGCAAGTGACAAGAGTTGGCACGAGTCGGATTACAGGCTTTGTGGAGATGGAGATCGCCATGAAGAGAGCCATACCATTTCACATTATAATTGATTTATTTTGTGTTATTGTTATGTCTCAGTTTTACCTCTATTAGATAGTCGGTAAAATTTAATCCCTCAAAGAAGGTCTAGTCGGTTTTCCCGCCAGTGTTTGCACCATCACAAGTCTGACATTTTTGGTAGTGGGCTCATAAAATTGAGGTGCTGCCAATTCTTTCCGACTAGGTGGGTTCGAGTCGGACTCTTACTGCAGAAACACTTGGTAAGCTAGACGGGTCTATCACAACGGTTGTGGGGCTCGGGGAAAGGTCGGATGGGAGCCGGGGCATGTGATGCCACCCGTCCAACAGGAGTCGCATGAGATGCGATTGACAAGGAGTTGTCTACCTAGATCACTTGACGGCTAGCGGTGATGCTAAAGCTCACTAGCCGACTTGCTTATTTAGGATCCTGAATCACTAAGTAACCATCGGAGGGGTGTTGGTTCTAGTGGGAGCATAAAATATTAAAATGTTTAATATGCTTGCTCTTTTATGAATACATGTCTTAAGTGTTTTGCATATTTTCTGTTGTAGATCATGGCACCAAGTAGCAGTCACTCTCAGATATCCGGTTTTGCATTGAGAACCATTCTTGAGAAAGATAAACTGAATGACACTAATTTTACCAACTGATATCGAAATCTGAGAATTGTTCTCAAACAAGAAAAAAAGGACCATGTCCTAGACAACCCACTTCCAGATGAGCCGAATGAGAATGCGACTGTCGCAGCCACCAATGCCTACCGTCGGGCTAAGGATGAGTCCACGGATATTAGCTGTCTTATGCTTGCTCACATGGAACCGGACTTGCAAAAGCAGTTCGAGAATGTTGAGGCCTACGATATGATCGAAAGCCTCAAAAGTATGTTCCAGGCTCAAAGTAAGACCGAGAGGTATCAAGTCTCTCGTGCTTTGGAGTTGCAAGCTTAAGGATGGTGATCCACCGAGTCCGCATGTGATCAAAATGGTTGGTTACGTGCGTCTGGAGAGACTTGGCTACCCCATAAGCGAAGAGTTCGCTACGGATATAATTCAACTCTCTTCCTAGTGCATATGGACAGTTCATTTCGAACTACCACATGCATGGTATGGATAAGAAGCTCACCGAATTGCATGGGATGCTCAAGCAGAGGCGGATCTCAAGAAGGGCACCGATCAAGTGTTGATGGTGCGAATAAGGCTAAGTTCAAAAGAGTTCTTGGACTAAGAAGGCTAAGTCGAGGAAAGGTGCTCAGACCCGGTCCCAAGCGCTTCCTCGGACTAAGCCATCTCCTTCAACCGGATCCACTTGCTTCTACCGCAAGGGATGGCCATTGGAAGAGGAATTGCAAGTACTTGGCCGATAAAGCCAAGAGTGGAGGTATGACTTCCGACTCGTACACTTGTTTGCAATGTTATAGACATATATCTTGTCGATGCACCTAATAGTTCTTAGGTATATGATACGGATCGATTATTCACATCTGCAACTCGCGTGGACCGGTAAGAACTAGGAGCATAGCAAGAGGCGATGTTGATATTGAGTCGGCAACAAAGCAAGAGTTGCTGCGTTGGAAGTCGACGATGCAACTTCATTTACCTTCCTGGATTCATTATGGAACTAAATAATTGTTATTATGTTCCGATTTCATCGAAACATTATTTCGCTTCATGTTTGATGAGGCAAGGCTATGAGTCGAATATCAAGAATAATGGTTGTTCTTTATATTTGAATGATATGTTTCACGGACTTTGCACCCGTCATCAGGTTATTTATTTTGAATCTTGATGGTGAGTCGGTTTATAACATAAATGTTAAAAGGTTGAAACCAAATGATCTGAATATGACTTACTTTTTGCCGCTTGGTCATATAAGTTGGAAACGCATGAAGAAGCTCCATGATGATGGACTCTAACCCGTTCGACTTGGAGTCGCTCGAGACATGCGAATCTTGCCTACTCGAAATGACCAAGACACCTTTTGCAAAGAGTTGCGAAAGGCGTCCGACTTGTTGGGACTAGTACATAGTGATGTATGTGGACCAATGAGCACGACACCGAGGTGGTTATGAGTACTTCATTACCTTCACCGATGATTTGAGTAGGTATGGATATATCTACTTGATGAAACATAAGTCGGAAGCCTTTGAAAAGTTCAAAGAATTCCGAATGAAGCACGTAATCAACTCGGCAAGAAAATAAAGTTTCTTCGGTCGACCGAGGAGGCGAGTACATGAGCCATGAGTTTGATGACCATCCAAAGTTGTGGAATAGTTCCTCAACTTACTCCGCCAGAACGCCACAAAGGAATGGTGTTTGAAAGGCGGAATCGGACCTTGTTGGACATGGTACGATCAATGATGAGTCGACAGATCTGCCTTTATCATTTTGGGGTTATTGTCTAGAAACAATGCGTTCACACTAAACAAAGTACCATCAAAATCGGTAGAGAAGACATCGCATGAGATGTGGACAGCAAAAGCCGAGTTTGTCTTTTCTTAAGATTTGGGGTTGTGAAGCTTTTGTCAAGACTTTACTCAATGCTTACTACGCCAAGTCGGATAAATGTATTTTCGGGTATCCGAGAAACCTTGGGTTACTACTTCTACAACCGAGAAGAGGGCAAAGTGTTTGTCGCTCGAACGGTGTCTTCCTTGAGAAAGAGTTTCTCGATCGGGGAGTAAGTGGAGACGGTGCAGCTCAAGAAATTCGAGAGGAATCGGCTTATAGCAAATCGGCAAAAACCTTGGAGGATGAGCCGATCGTGGCAGATGAGCCGATAGCAAAGACTGTACTACGAAGATCGGCAAGATTACGGTGTTCGTGATGTGTTACCGTTAGGCGGTGATGAGCCGGAAAATTATTCGGGCGATGGTGGGATTCGATTCTGAGTCATGGCTTGGAGCCATGAGATCCGAAGTCCATGGATGAAAATCAAGTTTGGAACTTGGTTGATCTGCCAGACGGTGCAAGACCCGTCGAGTGCAAATGGGTCTTTAAGAAGAAAACTGATATGGATGGAAATGTTTCAATCTATAAACAACGCCTTTGTCGCCAAGGGTTCCGACAAGTTCAAGGAGTTGATTACGAGACTTTCTCGCCGTAGCGATGCTTAAATCAGTTCGGATCATGTTAGCTATAGCGCCTATTTCGACTATGAGATATGGCGATGGATGTCAAAACGGCTTTCCTTAACGGAAATTTAACCGAGGGCGTGTATATGATACAGCCCGAGGGTTTTGTCGATCCGCTAATCTTGACAAGGTATGCAAACTTCAAATCCATTTATGGGTTGAAGCAAGCATCTCGAGTTGGAATATTCGCTTTGATGAGGTAGTCAAATCGTTTGGCTTCATCAAGAGTGATCATGATTCTTGTTTGTACAAGAAGTTTAGTGGGAACAAAGTAAATTTTCTAATCTTATATGTGGATGACATATTACTGATTGAATGATGTCCAGATGTTGCAAGAAACCAAGGAATCATTGGAAAGGAGTTTCTCAATGAAAGACTTGGGTGAGGCAACATACATCCTCTAATCCGGATCTATAGAGATAGATCAAGGAGGCTCATTGGATTGAGTCGAGTACTTATTTGGACAAAGTGTTGAAAAAGTTCAACATGGAATCGTCTAAGAAGGGTTCTTACCGATGTCCCATGGTGTAAAACTTAGCAAGACTCGGTCCTTCGACAACTGATGAGCGAAGTAGGATGAGTGCGATTCCATATGCTTCTGCAGTCGGATCCATCATGTACGCCATGATTTGTACTAGGCCGGATGTTTCCTATGCTCTAAGTGTTGTGAGCAGATACCAGGCTGATCCTGGAGAGATCCACTGGACAGCGGCTAAAAATATCCTAAAGTACTTAAGAAGGACTAAGGATATGTTCTTGGTTTATGGTGGTGAAGATGAACTCAGTGTAAAGGGTTACACGGATGCGAGTTATCTCACCGACTCTGATGATTCTCGTTCGCAATCCGGATACGTGTTTATTATAAACGGAGGTGCTGTGAGCTGGAAAAGTTCCAAGCAAGAGACTGTCTGCTTCACAACAGAGGTCGAGTATATTGTCGCCGAGGCAAAGGAAGCTGTTTGGATGAGGAATTTCCTCATGGATCTTGGTGTGGTTCGTGGCTCCAATCCGTTGGACGTGTATTGTGACAACAATGGTGCTATTGCACAAGCCAAGGAACCTAGACACCGTAAGAACAAGCACATACTCATGCGGTACCACCCGATTCGCCAGTTTCGTGGATCGGGGTGATATCAAGTTATGCAAGGTACACACGGATGCAAATATTGCGGATCCGTTGACAAAGCCACGTTCCACCGAAGCATGAGGCGCACTGAGAGCCATGGGCATTAGATGCTTAGACATGTGATGTCGGAAGATTGACTCTAGTGCAAGTGGGAGACCGTTGGGAATATGCCCTAGAGGCAATCATGTATGATGATATTTCCCATTGTATTCATAAAGTTATTAAGTAGTCCTTGTATAAACATCTGATGTGTATCATTGAATATGTGATTCAGTTGTGGAACTATGCATTCATGTTGTTTGTACTAAATATCCTTGGTCATTGAGGTTGTCCGACACACAACTTAGACCAATGTGAAAGTTGGCTTGATGACTCGGTTCCACTTGTCATGGGCATGGAGATGCTATTCCAACTTACATGCACTAGGCTAAAGAGTTTAGCGAGTCGGATTGACCCATATTGAGGTACAACGAACTAAGTTGTCATTTGTATATCTCAATCAATGTAATCCTTAGACCTGAGGTTGTTGCATAGTCCGAGTTGAGGATCACCGACTTAGGTTCTCACAAACGCTGATCCGAATCGCGCTTATAAAGGCGAGTTCGGTCGACCGAGAATCAAGCTGCGTGATGTGAATAACCAAGATGGGATTTTGCCCTCCACTCGGAGAGATATTCTCCGGCCCTCTCGTGAGATATGATTCGAAAGCATGGCCATGCACGACTCGGTTAAGTGTTAACCGAGGCGATCGGCTAAGTGTTAGTCGGGTGAATCACTTATCTCGGATCGAGAAGAGAGTTGGACTATTTAAGGGATGACATATATTCGCCTATAGTCTGACAAGGTATATCGTGAGGCAAAAGGACTGGGCGTAAGTCGCATTGGAAAGGCAAGTCATGACTCTTTGGTACTTGGGATCGGTATGTTCGCTAGGAGCCGATGCCGATTGATCGATTGAGTTGGACTCAAATCGTGTCCAAGTAACCATGAGCCCGCGGGTCACACACTTAAGAGCGGAGCAAGTTCGGATTGGATCCGAATCATATAATCTGGTTGGGTTGGACCTAAACCAGATTAGGATCGAGTTAGTGAGTTGGACTCACGGTGACTAGTATTATATGGGCTTTAGTGAATGGGTCGCGAGCAGCCCATGTTCACTCCCTATATATAGTGGAGCACGAACCCGTAAAGGTTAATCGTTAACCTAAAAGGTGAATCGTTGTTCGGTTAGGTTATTCCATGTGTTGGAAACCCTAGCTCCACAGAGTCCGCCGCCGAATCTAACCTAGCGATTACGGTGCTCCTCCTTATGCATGTGGATACCAGCAGAGGTGCTGTGCGATCAGCACCAGGACGATCGGATCGTGAGGACTGCACTGCATCAACTGACGCGCTTCATCAGTAATCCGCAACCGCGCGTCTAGTGGTAAACCTCGTGGCCTTCTACCTCAGCTAGGTCTTGGGATCACCGCGTTAGAGGAAAAGTTTTTGTTTTATCTCTGCGTGGCCCAACAAAAACTAGTTACAAAAATGTATTGCAAATTAAATAAAAGGTTTAATTATTTTTAGTGGGGCAGTCGAACGGGCCGAATGACCCGAACGACCACTCCAGAAAATACAAACGGCCCACCCTTTAATTCCTAAAACTACCCAACCTATTCTACCCAGCCCCTCTCCACATCACCCCACCCAATCCCCACCTGACACCTCACCCTCTTCCCTTCCCCAACCAACCAGAAGCTGCCACCTACCCCACTCCCTCTCTCCACCTAGGCTAAACCCACCCCACACACACGCGGCCACACACACACCACACCACACGCGCCATCCCTCTGGCCGGATCCCACCTGCCCCTTCCACCCGGGCCCACGTCCCTGGCCCCACGTGCCCCCACACGCACGCGCGCCTCTCCCCTCGACCCTGTCCTCTCTTCCCATGCGCCTCTCTCCCTGCTAGCTCCTCACAAGAAGACACCTCAGCTCGGCCTCGCCTCTCCCTCGGCCCTCCTCTGGCATCTCTTGAGCCCGCCTCCCAGCTCGGCCTCGCGTCCCTCCTCTCCAAACCGCCCACCGCAGCCTCTTGCCGCCTTCCCCACTTCACAGGCTGCCGCCGCGCCAGCTTGGCATTACCGCCTCGGCCGCCTCCTCCTCGCCTCACAGCCACCGCTGCCCGGCCCGAGCTCGCCACCCAGGCTCCTCATCTCTGGCGCGTCCCTCGACCTCGGCTCCTTTCGCCGCCCGCCTCCGCTGCCTCGCCCGCCGGCAGCGCCCTCCCCTACGGCTCGCCACCAGCCGTGCACCTCCTCTGCAGCCAGTGATGGCGCCCCTGCGAGGTCGTCGCGCCGCCGTCCTGTCCCCGTCCTCGGCCATGGTTCCTCGTCCGCCTCCGCCCGCTTCTGTCCACCTCTGGCCCTGCAGCACCCCGGCCGTCCCTCACTGCCTGCCGTCGCCCTGCCCCCAGACACCTCCATGCCGGGCCACCTCGTAGGGCAGCCAACCGCTATCTCGCAGCCCTGTTTTGCCAAGACTACCTTGGCGCCAAAGTGTTCGTGCTTTGGTTTGGAAGAGGTCACACCACAGGTCGGTAGCAGCTAGCAGGCCTTCAGCTTGTTTTCTTGTCTCCTGCGGCAAGTTACTTGGACCATCGAGATGCCGCTTGAGTAATTGTTGCCAATTCAAGATCTTCGTCTTGGCGAAAGAATTGCTACTCGGACCCGAAGTATCCCGGGACAACAAGATCTCCTTCTCGGAATCCGAAGGCCGATCCCGTACCCGGTGCCGCGCCAAGATCGTCCGACATCGAACCCAGAACTGCTCTGAGACCCCGAGATCATCATCTGCCGCGTGAACAGGGAAACACCAAGACCTTCGACTCGTACCTAATGGTCGAGACTGCAGAGTGGAGACATCGCCGAGACCTTCCGATGACCCGAAGATCGTCGCCGCGGATCGACAAGGAATCCTACGTGGGACGACAAGTACTTCGTCAGGGAACCGATCGAAGCAACCCCGAAGACCACAGAGGCGACAAGCACTTCTTCCCGAATGCGATGCCCAAGAACCCGGACGCCAAGGTCGCCGACACAGAACAACAAGATCTACTACGCGGGCGCCGTACGACAAGATCGACCTCCGTTGACGAGACCGACCGTTAACCACAGGCCCTGAGACCGACCCCGAACCCCGGAACCCCAAGACCGTCGAACCCTAATTGTTTTGCTTCTTCGCGGATAAGGCCGTTGAGTTGATGTGAGCTTCGCCGAACCTTCGACAATGTTTTCAAAGTAGCATCCCCTTTCTACCTATCTTACTTTTATAGTGTTTTACTCCTTCCTGTTGATCTATTGCTATACGTGTTGCGATGCTCTAGTTTTCGCAGTGATATCCCTTGCAGCCCTATATTGCCTTGGACACATCCTATTACCTGTTTGTTAGATAGTTGGACTTGCGTCGTAGTCGCCTGCTCAAGTGCTGTTGCGTGTCGTCAATCGCCACAGTTGTTGGAGCCTTGCCGCATGTTTGTTGTTGGAGATGATCATAGTTTTACTTATCGTTCACTTTAATTCCTGTTTAACAACTAAAATTGAAGTAAGGAGGCATCGTGGGTGATAGAAAATATTTGGTTTCAACGCCCACTTGTGTCCCGTGGGACCCAGTACTTGATACTGTTCCTTGATTTATCGCTATCCACATCCGGAGGTATATGGGACCCCCGAGCGAGCTTGATTCGTCTTATTTCTTGGGGCCACAAACTAGTTTGAGGTTATTTACTATCCTGTACTTATGCCATGCTACTTTCAGATTTACGATTGTGCGAGGAGCACATCATCGCTTAGGTAAGCGGAGTGTTTTCGCGGTATCGACAAGCCCAGCCACACTTTCGGGTTCCCGATCGTTTCTGACCACTAACATAAACCTTGAGTCCGTCTCGAGTCATTAGCTTCGTTGGTCTACTCAATGGGGTGGACCCTGAAATAATTCTGAATCCTGTGATTGCTTAGTCGTGAAAGCCTCGTTGGGTTTTGATTTGGTTTTTCCGAGGTTGATCGGCGTGTGTTGCTATTGGTGCACCCGGCCGGTAAAACTTTCTCGAAGCCGTGTCCATGGATATGGACGACTTGGAGCACGATATCGACCATAGACAAGAATAACTAAAGTTTATTGCTATAAATTTGACTTATAATGACTAGTAATCAGCTTCACTATAATGGAATGGCTAATTAATACTGCCCACAATTGCTTGTTTGGATTGTCGCTTGCGACCATTGTACCTGACTAGTAAGTATTGCAACTACCACGGAATGGCTAATAAAAGTACCAACAACTGCTGGGTTTTGGGTTTATCTCATGCTATCTATATCTGATTAGTAAGTGTTGTAACTATAACGGAATGGTTAACTAAAAGTGCCCACTGCTTACTTTATCAGGATGGTTATCTAAACCTGACTAGTAATTGCTGCAACGATAACCGAATAAGTAAAACTGCCAACTGTGTGAGTTCCTCGATTGACTTCCTCGTTTGGTCTCGAGGGGGAAACGCCAGGATGGGTTTGTTTGATGGTAGTATCAGGTTAACCCCGAATAGGTCATTCTTATCCCTCTCTGATAACCGCCAGTTGTATCGAGTCTCTATAGGTGGTTTAGTGCATGCTGCCGCTGCCGCTTCAGTCCACCATACCTATGTAGGCGAGGACCGCCGAATTCTAGCCTCGCTGTCTTGGCCTCGATCGACGCTCCTCTTTGTCCTTTGCCCTTTGTCGGCACCCCTTTGTTTAAGCAGGTTTTGAGATCGACGCCATATGGTTACCCTTCCGCTTGGCACAGGCAGGGTTATGGACGTCATTGGTTATTCTTCAGGGATCTTAGCCCCATTTGCATCTTGTCCGTAGTCGGACGCTCTATCATTTTCAAGGTGATTTGGATCTTGGTATATTAAATCTGTATTCTTGATTCTTTGAGTCGCTGTTATGTATATATACTCATACGTGGGTCCCATCGAGGACTGTTGTAATGTTATTACTTGTTTTCCACCACGAAAGTGCTGGTGGAACCTTTGAATCGTTTCTATGCGGGTTTGGCGGGAATCGCTGAAACTTGCATAGGTCCGATTCGAGGGTGTTACTGAGTGGTATCGAGCTCGGCTATGATACCCCACAAGTCCAACTCAGAGGATAACCTAGCTAACGGCCGAAGTAGAGTGTCAAAACTATTTTTGCAAAATCGGTTGGATAGTTATGATTAGGTCTGATTTTACTCCTTACCCCTCTGCTATTCTCCTCTTATCTCGACGTGTTTTTGAATCTGCTCTCTTATCTTTTCTTCGAGTCCAGGAATTTCTCGTGGTTGGGTTCCGTCGTACCTTCAGGGTCTCGCTTCCTCCTTTGGTAACGGTGTTGCTACATCTGGTCTTCATGCTATCCGAGGAATCCTTTATCTGTGGTACCATTCTTTGTGCCTTGTTTGTGCCTTCCGGTGTTTTTCCGACGCAACAACATCCTCTATGCCAGATCCGATGCAGAGTCTGCATCACTCCGTTGTTCCGAACCTCGCTTGTCGAGATCTTCAGTCTAATTCCAAGAGTTGGTTGCATAATCCGCCTATTAGGTAATGCGAGTAATGGTTTGGGTGCGCGATGGACTGATCACCATCCGACTACTCTTATCATTCGCTCTTGTGCATCGAATCAGTGGATCCAGCAGTTTTACTCCGTCCATGGAAGTTAGAGGTGGCTTTATTTGTGGTTACCTCTACCTTCGACCTTTTGTTCCCGGAGTGTTCTCTCGACGATCACGAACAACGACCTCTTGTTAGTGGTGTCGCGAGGATCTACGGCGAAGACGCAGATGCCGACCTTCCTTCCGGTAACATGAGGCGGATCTCGAGGGCGAGATCCATTGTTAGTGTCGGTGTGGCATCCCGCAAAACCACTACTAGAAAATCGCGTTGTTTTTGTGCATTGCATCATCATTACATCATCATGCATATTAATTTTACCAAACTATGTTGCGAAAGACTATGGTTTTCAAACTAGCCCTCCTTCTATTTCAAATTAAACCCCTGCTTCCGGTATTTTGTTTGTCTAAAAACTAGTTACAAAATGTATTGCAAATTAAATAAAAGGTTTAATTATTTTTAGTGGGAACGTCGAGCGGACCAACGACCACCCCAGAAAATACAAACGGCCCACCCTTTAATTCCTAAAACTACCCAACCTATTCTACCCAGCCCCTCTCCACATCACCCCACCCAATCCCCACCTGACACCTCACCCTCTCCCCTTCCCCAACCAACCAGAAGCTGCCACCTACCCCACTCCCTCTCTCCACCTAGGCTAAACCCACCCCACACACACGCGCCATCCCTCTGGCCGGATCCCACCTGCCCCTTCCACCCGGGCCCACGTCCCTGGCCCCACGTGCCCCCACACGCACGCGCGCCTCTCCCCTCGACCCTGTCCTCTTCCCCGCAGCGCCTCCCCTGCTAGCTCCTCCCACAGAAGACACCTTGATGCCGGCCAGGCAGCCACCTCTCCGGTCCGCCTCGCCTCTCCTCGTCGGCTCCTCTCCGCTCAGCCGCTCCCAGCTCGGCCTCCGTCCCTCCTCTCAAACCGCCCACCCTGCAGCCTCGCCGCTTCCCCCACTCGCCTGCGGCCGCCGCTTCCGACTCGCCATGCCAAGGCCACCGCCCACTGGCGCCCGGCGCCTCTGCTCCTCCTCGCCATGCTGCAGACCACCGCTGCCCGAGCTCCGCCACCCGGCGCTCTCCGCCCTCCGGCCCCTCGACCTCGGCTCCTTTCCACCGCTTCCGCCTCCGTCGCCGCCATCGCGGCCTCGCCCGCTTAGCCGGCGCCCTCTGACTCGCCACTAGCCGCGCACCTCCTCTGCAGCCAGTGATGGCGCCCCTGCGAGGTCGTCGCGCCGCCGTCCTGTCCCCGTCCTCGGCCATGGTTCCTCGCCTCTCCAGCGCCATCCACCTCTAGACCTGCAGCACCCCGGCCGTCCCTCCTGCACCGTCCGTCTCGCGCCCCTGTGACACCTCCGTGCCGGGCCACCTCGCAGGGCAGCCAACCGCTGTCTCGCAGCCCTGTTTCGCCAGCACCCGCCTCGCGAGCGCGGCGCCCAGCAGGTGTTCGTGCTTTGGTTTGGAAGAGGTCACACCCCCTGGAGTACAGTGCAGCTAGCAGGCCTTCAGCTTGTTTTCTTGTCTCCTGCGGCAAGTTACTTGGACCATCGAGATGCCGCTCGAGTAATTGTTGCCAATTCAAGATCTTCGTCGTGGCGAAAGAATTGCTACTCGGACCCGAAGTATCCCGGGACAACAAGATCTCCTTCGCGGAATACGAAGGCCGATCCCGTACCCGGTGCCGCTCCAAGATCGTCCGACACCGAACCCAGAACTGCTCCGAGACCCCGAGATCGTCATCTGCCGCGTGAACAGGGAAACGCCAAGACCTTCGACTCGTACCTGATGGTCGAGACTGCAGAGTGGAGACATCGCCGAGACCTTCCGATGACCCGAAGATCGTCGCCGCGGATCGACAAGGACTCCTACGTGGGACGACAAGTACTTCGTCAGGGAACCGATCGAAGCAACCCCGAAGACCACAGAGGCGACAAGCACTTCTTCCCGAATGCGATGCCCAAGAACCCGGACGCCAAGGTCGCCGACACAGAACAACAAGATCTACTACGCGGGCGCCGTACGACAAGATCGACCTCCCGTTGACCGAGACCGACCCCGTCGAACCCTGGGCCCTGAGACCGACCCCGAACCCCGGAACCCTAAGATCGTCGAACCCTAATTGTTTTGCTTCTTCGCGGATAAGGCCGTTGAGTTGATGTGAGCTTCGCCCCGATCTTCGGTCGAACCTTCGACAATGTTTTCAGGCGAGCATCTCCCCCTTTCTACCTATCTTACTTTTATAGTGTTTTACTCCTTCCTGTTGATCTATTGCTATCTGTGTTGCGATGCTCTAGTTTTCGTACCCGTGATATCCCTTGCAGCCCTATATTGCCTTGGACACATCCTATTACCTGTTGTTTGTTAGATAGTTGGACTTGCGCGTCGCGCTTTGCTCAGAAGTCTTTGTTGCGTGTCGTCAATCGCCATAGTTGTTGGAGCCTTGCCGCATGTTTGTTGTTGGAGATGATCATAGTTTTACTTGTCGTTCACTTTAATTCCTGTTTAACAACTAAAATTGAAGTAAGCAGAGGCATCGGTGGGTGATAGAAAATATTTGGTTTCCGAACGCCCACTTGTGTCCCGAGGACCCCAGTACTTGATACTGTTCCTTGATTTATCGCTATCCACATCCGGAGGTATATGGGACCCCGAGCGAGCTTGATTCAGTCTTATTTCTTGGGGCCACAAACTAGTTTGAGGTTATTTACTATCCTGTACTTATGCCATGCTACTTGTATTTACGATTGTGCGAGGAGCACACTGCATCTTGCTTAGGTAAGCGGAGTGTTTTATGGTATCGACAAGCCCAGCCACACTTTCGGGTTCCCAATCGTTTACAGCCAGCGACGCAAACCTTGAGTCCGTCTCAGCCTAGCCGTTCTAGGGTCTACTCAATGGGGTGGCCTGAAATAATTCTGAATCCTGTGATTGCTTAGTGAAAGCCTCGTGGGTTTTGATTTGGTTTTTCCGAGGTTGATCGGCGTGTGTTGCTATTGGTGCACCGGCGGGTAAAACTTTCTGAAAGCCGTGTCCGCGGATATGGACGACTTGGAGCAGATTCTCGACCATAGACAAGCATAACTAAAGTTTATTGCTATAAATTTGACTTATAATGACTAGTAATCAGCTTCACTATAATGGAATGGCTAATTAATCGCCCACAATTGCTTGTTTGGATTGTAAACTGCGACCATTGTACTGACTAGTAAGTATTGCAACTACCACGGAATGGCTAATAAAAATACCAACAACTGCTGGGTTTTGGGTTTATCTCATGCTATCTGTATCTGATTAGTAAGTGTTGTAACTATAAAGGAATGGTTAACTAAAAGTGCCCACTGCTTACTTTATCAGGATGGTTATCTAAACCTGACTAGTAATTGCTTAACGATAACGAATAAGTAAAGCGCCAACCGTGTGAGTTCCTCGGTTGACTTCCTCGTTTGGTCTCGAGGGGGAAACGCCAGGATGGGTTTGTTTGATGGTAGTATCAGGTTAACCCCGAATAGGTCATTCTTATCCCTCTCTGATAACCGCCAGTTGTATCGAGTCTCTATAGGTGGTTTAGTGCATGCCGCTGCCGCTTGATCCACCATACCTATGTAGGTGAGGACCGCAATTCTAGCCTCATTGTGTCTTGGCCTCGATCGACGCTCCTCTTTGTCCTTTGCCCTTTGTCGGCACCCTTTTGTTTAAGCAGGTTTTGAGATCGACGCCGTAGTGGGTTACCTTCCGGCTTGGCCTGGGCAGGGTTATGGACGTCATTGGTTATTCTTCAGGGCTCTTAGCCCCATTTGCATCTTGTCCGTAGTCGGACGCTCTATCATTTTCAAGGTGATTTGGATCTTGGTATATTAAATCTGTATTCTTGACTCTTTGAGTCGCTGTTATGTATATCTATTCTGTGGGTCCCATCGAGGACTGTTGTGTAATGTTATTACTTCGTTTTCCACCCGCACGAAAGTGCCTGGTGGGCACCTTTGAATCGTTTCTATGCGGGTTTGGCGGGAATCGCTGAAACTTGCATAGGTCCGATTCTGAGGGTGTTACAAAGAGGTCCACCAGTCAATCGCAGAGCGGGTGAGTTGCGGAGTAAGAAATCGCTTCGCGAGAGAGAGTGGGGTGGGCTCGCTATTCGGCTTGTTGGGCCAATTTTGGCCTTTGCTTTCTATTTTTTCCTTCTAATGCTTTTTCTGATTCTATTTTTCTATTTTGAAATTCAAACAATAAATCAACATTCAAATTAATTCAAACATTCACCAAACATTGCAGTTGAATCTGGTTCTGTTTAGCAACATAACCCAAATCCCAAATACAAAATAATAATTTTATTTTAGGGTCCATTATTAATTAAATAAATAGACCTTGTTTATTAAATCAAAATAGAATTTGTTTAATTCAAAACTCTATTTTAAATTTAATTATTTTCAAAACCAAATCAGTAGGTTTTATTTGAAATTAAAGAATACTTGGAAAACTTGTTTAAAACAAATAAATAAGTTTTGATGTTTAATCAAAATAGTAAAACTTTTATTTTCAATAAACTTGGATATTAAATCCTTATTATTTTTATTTAAATTAACCTTTTACTATTTTTCTTAAATGGAAATATTTTATTTCAAAGGATTGGCCAAAGTTTTAATTTTTGGCTATTAAAATAATCCTGATTTGAATTTCTTCCTTTTCATTTGAGAACCAAAACTTTATATAAAAAGATTCAAAATAGTAATTCCAAATATTTTTTTATTTTCCTTTATTAAATGTTTATCTTTTTAAATTCCCTTTAGAATTTATTTGATCCAAATTGGTTTGAAGGTTTCCAATTGGATTCAAAAAGTTTCTTATCACCCTGAAAATCAACAAAGTTTTATTTTATTCATTTAATTTTCACATTACAAGATTTGGAAAATCTTGGGATGTGACAATAAGGAGAGGTCATTACTGAAGTAATAACTTCCAAGACTCAAGAAAACTCTTGGGTTATCTCCCAACAAGTACTTTTGTTTAACGCCTTTAAGTTAGGCTTGATAGTTTGAGAAGATGCTCACATAATAAATATGAATTGAAGTAAAAGAGAGCATCAAGAAGCAAATTCAAAACACATTTAAGTCTAACCCACTTCCTATGCATAGGAATCTTGTAAATAAACAAGTTTTGAAAGCACAAAGCAACAAGCATAGGAAAGCAAAACAAGTGTAACTTCAAAATTTTCAACATAAAGAGGGGAAACTTAATATTTTTGAGATGCATGAGACCATGTTTCCCTATCTCATAATAAATTTTAGTAGCAACATGAATAAAATTAACAATATAAATATCACATAAAACATTCTTATCATGACCCACATGCATAAAATGATTATTACTCTCCACATAAGCATAGTCATTATTATTAATTGTAGTGGGAGCAAATTCAACAAAATAGCCATCATTGTTATTCTCATCACCATAATCATCAAATATAGGAGGCATATTGTAATCACAATCAATTTTCTCCTCAATAGTAGGTGGACTGAAAATATCATACTCATCATTGTAATCATCATATATTGGAGGTTTGGTATCATCATAAGCAATAGAATAGGTATCTTCCAAAGTTGGGGAACTAAAAAGATCATTTTCATAAAAACTAGCTTCCCCAAGCTTAGACTTTTCCATAGCATTAGCAACAATGGTGTCCAAAGAATTTATACTAATAGCATTGCTATTAGCATGCAAATAAAGCTCCATAGGTTTATTAATTTTCTTTTCAAACCACTCAAGTTCTAACTTAGGAAAAAATACTAAAAAGCTTTCTAATTTTGTTGTTGTTTTACATTAAGCCTAACTAGTGAAAACAAGAAACCAAAAGACAAAATTGCAGAATCTAAAGGAAATAACTTCGAGCACTCACACCGGAGGATGTGAGTACCTTTTACCTTACCTGTCCGGCAATGGCGCCAGAAAATAGCTTGATGTCTAAGCACTTCTATTCTTGTAGAAAGTTGTTAGGCCTCCAAGTGCAGAGGTTTGTAGAACATCAACAAGTTTCCCTTAAGTGGATTACCCAAGGTTTATCGAACTCAAGGAGGAAGTGGTCAAAGGTATCCCTCTCGAGCAACCCTGCAATCAAGATACAAGAAGTCTCTTGTGTCCCCAACACACCCAATACACTTGTCAGGTGTATAGGTGCACTAGTTCGACGAAGATATATTGAAATACAAGTGGTAACGGTGCCAGAAATGAGCTTCTGACTTGTTTTTGACGTGGGAGAGACTAAAGGCAAACTGAAATAAAGATGGAAGCAAGCAAACATGCAACAGATCTAGATGCTAATGGTGTTTTAATGGTTAGAAACAAGGCCTAGGGATCATACTTTCACTAGTGAACACTCTCAATAAATATATTCTCTTCATGATACTACCCTGAACTACTCTTTGGTTGAACACTCTAATCCATGTTAGGGCTATAACAACACACCTCAAAGTCCGCCTTCCCCATCTAGATAACCCCACACTGTCACCTTGAGCGCTAGATGGTTCCAACAAACACCACAATTTCATAGAGACATACAACTCCAAATATAACTCATGATAAATATATATGTAGCCTAGATTAAGTGCCACACACGGCGTGCACGCTGTCACTTTCACACACATGGGTAAAAGCATAGATATATTAAAGCACGATGATTATTTATGTAACCTCTAGCCTAAGTGCCACCAAGGCATGCACGTTGTCACTTACACACACACACGTGGAGAGAGCTAGAGATCTATTAAAACACTTGAGTAGTATATCTACTTGATTACAAAGCTCATGACCATAAGATCATGCATAGGGAGAGAGATGAACACATAACTACCGATAGAGTCCTTAGCCTCGAGGAAGAACTACTCCCTCCTCATCATGGGAATCAGCAACGGCGATGAAGATAGTGGTGGAGATCGATGGAGATGGCTCTGGGGGCACTTCCTCGTCCCGGTAGGGTCCCGAAATAGAGACTTTCTGTCCCCCGAATCTCCCTTTCGGTGGCGGCGGCGCTGCGGAACTTTTCATGGCTTTTTGGTCGATGATCTAGGGTTTTCTCCGCGAGAGGCTTTTATAGGCGAAGGAGGCAAGGCGAGGAGGCAGCCAGGGGGGCCACACCCCCTGTGGGTGCCACCAGGGCTGGCCCGCGCCTAGGGGGTGCGGCCAACCTGGTGTCCTCCTCCATCTCTGCTTCATGGTTCCGTGTTGCTCCAGGAAAAATAGGAAGATTGGCTTTTGTCCCGTCCAATTCCAAGAATATTCATTTTTTAGCTTTTTGAAACCAAAAACAGCAGATAACAGGCAACTGGCACTGTGGCATCTTGTCAATAGGTTAGTTCGAGAAAGTGTATAAAAATACCTCAAAGTGTAGACAAAACATAGCAAAGTGGATGCTAAACAAGCATGGAACATCAAAAATTATAGATATGTTTTCAACTTATCACTTGTTCACCTTTCTATTGCTAGTTGATTGCATATTAGAGTGTTTTAGAACTTCTGAAGTTTTAGTTTTTGATTTGTTTGTGCATCATTCCAAAATCAATTTTCTGCGAGAAAATCATTTATCAAATCGTGAAAATTGCTCAAAAATAAAGTTTCTCAAAAAATTCCAGAAAATTCATATTAAATTTTTACGCCAAAAAAGGGGCAAATAGGCACCTGGAGTGACCCAGGGGGGCCAACCAGGCAGGCACACCACCTAGTGGCACGACAGCCCAAGGGGCGCGCCTGGCCATGGTGTGGGCCACTCCTGGCCCTCCACTTACTCAGCCACCTACAACTACACTCTATCTCCCGACAAAACACCGGAAAATTTCTCAAGCTCACGTTCTTGCTGTTCTTCACCACGATTTTCGATCTCCTTGCTCAGCCACTCTTTGTTGCTGATGTTTGGAGCATTTGTTCTCCGGTATGTGACTCCTTCGCTTGTCCAAGTAGATTTTTTATTAGTGGATTATATCTTGAGTATTTTTCTACTATAGGTGATAGGTTATGTGAGCTTCCATGCTTGTTATTTGCTTAGAGAAATTATTTTTATGCATGTTTAAGCCCTCTTGCAAATCCCTATAGTAGTTCCCTTCATTATGTAATCGCTTTGCAATTACCTTTTGTGATGCATGTCTAAAATTTTAAAAAAACAAGAGAGATGGACAATCATACCTTTGGAGAAGTATTTGAGAGAGACACACCCAGGAGGGCAAGGTCTTCAAGATCAGCTTCTCGATTTAGGCCATCATATAATGAAGATCCTATTGCGTCGCGCTTTGGCGATAAGGGAGATGTTGGAGATGCGCACCCATCTACCTTCCCTTGTTTTGTCTTTTTACAAGCTGCAGGGATCCTCGATGATTTCTTACTTCTTGTTCAGAGGGTTGGTCTAACCACTTACATGGAGGATGAGAGTGAGCAATATGCATTGCTCACCAAAACTTTTGTTGAAAGCTTCACTTTCACTAACACCCCTTATAGGTCAACTATTTCATTTAAAATCTATGATATGCCTATTACCATGCCATTGGAAAGATTTCACAACATTATAGGTATTGGCATGACCGGGACAGCAAATAAGATCCAAGGTCAACCCACTGATTTGCTGGAGCTCTACCGAAGTGTAACAAATGATGATGACCGCATAGCCCAGCGCGGGAAGATAAAAAACATTCAACTCCCAGCTCTTATATTTTGCTTACTATCTTGCCACTAGCATTCTTATTAGGGAGAACACTAGCAATATTTCTAATTATCATTTAGCTTTTCTTGTTGCTGCACTTAATAATGAAACCAAGTATAATCTTGGTTCTCTCATTGCTCGCCGCCTAGCTGCTAGAGGACCCATTTATGGGGGCATTATTGCTACACGCATGGTTATTGCCTTGAACCTTTCTGTTGGTCCTAATGATATAGTGCTGGCCCCACAGAGGCTTGATGATCTAGCTGCTATGAAAGCACATCACTTTGTTACTTCTAACTCTAGTATAGAGAGTTTAGTTTACATGATGTTGTTTACTGACGGAGATGAGAGGGAATTTCCCTTGCCATAGTCTACTTTGTTCAGTATTTGAAGGAGGCCATGGTCGCGCTCCAAGGAGGCGATGGATGAGCAGCTCTGCCTGCTTGGTTTCCACGGGCAGCACCAGGAAGGGGATGCGCCCTCTTATGACTACTTTGCGCACTATTCCGGGGTGTCCTCGTGTTCGTATCAGGACGAAGGCACTTCTTCGCCATATTATGGAGGCGCCCCTTCTTGGCCAGCTTGGGATTGATCTCCACTTAGGCCAAAAGCCTAAGCTTGGGGGGAGGTATACCGACATCACACTCATCTACATATCATATTCTATCGGTACTTTGCATATCCATGTTTCACTTTCTTTCTTTCTAGTTTTTATTCTTGCTTTGTTTCTGCTTTTCAAAACACAAAAAGACCAAAAATATTTTCATTATTTCTCTTTGTTTGCTTCTTTATATTTTAGCCTTGGTTTGCTTCACCCTTTTTAGATTTGGTTTGATTATTCGAAAAATCCAAAAATATTTTGCTTTGTTTGCTCTTTCCTTCACTTCTTGTCTTTAAAAATCGAAAAACCAAAAATATTTGTTGCTCTTCTCTAGTTTTGTAAAGTTTGTTGCATGGTTCAGAAGTCCTCAGTGACTCCTTTGGAGTTTGGTTTTCATATTATTCAAGCCACACAAGTGAAAGGCAATGATGATTTATGACAATTCGAGGTGTGGTAAGAGGCTGGTATGAACTCTATTTGTTTTTATTTTTGTACATATACTCATCATTGTGGGCATGCTTAGACTGTTCATGTAAGGTGTATGTTATTTAATGGATGCTTAGTAGTTTTTGCTCTCTTATGATTAGTTCCAATCTACTAATAATTTGTATCATGTTATATAAATGTCTGCGTGCATTGTTCTATTCATAACATGGTATGACATTGTGGTATCCTCCTCTGAATGTTTTATTTGAATCGACTTGGCACATGCTCACGCATGCATATGACTAAACAAAAATCAGTTAAGCCTCGATGATTTATTTTGCCTCAGAGTTCTTGTATCACTTTTATGACACTTTTAATTTTGTTTTGTCGCAAGCATGATTATGACAGTTACTGCTCTCTCGATTGTCGCTCCCTTTCTATTGCTAGCCTTCACTTGCACTGAGTATGAGCTCTACTAGTGCATCCAACTCCCCAAAACCAAAGTTGTCAAAAAAGTGTCCACCATATCTACCTATTAGCATCACTGCTATTCCATGCATACTACTTATGCTTTGTTTTCTTCCAAATAAACATGTTTGCTTGCTATGCGAAAATTAGTTAGTAAAGCTCTCACGAACTTGATGGCACATTTTATTTCTTGCACTTAATAAACCGGAACCATTGTGACTATCTGTGTAGTTATATGCTTGCAAATTATAAGTTGGAAATTAGCAGAACCATGTTGTCATGGGGAACGCTTTCGACAATGTACTTATTTTAGTTGATATCATGTTCTTTTGTTTATGGATCCCACCAGTGTGAAATAAAAGGGGAACATGTAAGTCCATGGAGTTTGTATACGTGTTATAGAAACGCCTGGGCGTCTAGCCTAAGACATGCCTAATCATGGTGGAAACTTGCAGCATAACCATAGTGGCATTCTATGAAGCATCCTCAATAAAAACCTATGCAAATAGCAAATGAAAAGATCGCTGAGATGTTCACTGTCTGTTACCTTGTCATTTTGATGTGGGATAGCTCCTATGTCATGGGGCAAGGGGTACCCCATTGGCGGTTATCTATGATACACATATACTTATAATGACAAGAACTTGCTTATGACCAAACTTGAGTAGCATGAGGTTCGGTACTCGTACGCAAGGGGCATGAGATTTTCAGCTTATAATCTGTCAAGCATATAACTCATATTTGACCTCACTTTAACCTTAACCATTTTAAATATGCTTATGATAGGGGCAATGAGAGATCAAAGCTAATGAGTACCATACTTTTAACATTCGGAAGCCTTTCAAACCTTTTTAATCTTTTCTTTCACTTTTATGTTGCGTCACCATTTATTCTATGAGCACCTTCCCGAGAGCATAGCTGTCATTCTTAGTATAATGTGCTTGTCCCAGAACATGGTTAATTGTGACATAACTTTGATGCTTGTATCTTTGATATTTTTTACTTCTAGTCTTCACTTGAACTTCAGAGGTGCCTTGGCATTTATGTTTTGCTCCAAAAAGAAAGGCAAGCGAGATACCACTGTATCCTATCTTCTTATGAGCATTACAATCTTGCATATGCTTATGTTTTATGTTGCTTATTATTATTGTGTTGGAATATCTTCATAGCTTGCATGACTATTGGGTAGACTTATTTGCATACTCCTTATTATGAATTTCCTAAGTATTTGCTCATATGCTGAGAATATATACATCTTATGAAGCAAAGGTGTTCTTGAAATTTTCTTTTATCGCACTCAGTTTTCAACTGAATTGCTCGAGGACAAGCAATAAACTAAGCTTGGGGGAGTTGATACGTCCAAAACGTATCTACTTTCTCGAACACTTTTACTATTGTTTCTCCTCTAATTTGTGTGATTTTGATATAACTAACACAGACTGACGCTGTTTTTAGCAGAATTTTTTTGATGTCTCGTTTTTGTGCAAAAAATCAACTTCCAGGAAAAATCCCAAAAAATATGCCAAAACTCCTATTTTTCCAGAAGACTCACGGATCCAGAAGATGGAGGGGAGAAGAGGCCAGAGGGGCCCACACCACCCCCAGGCGCGGGCCAGGCCTGGCCGCGTCAGGGCATGGTGTGGCCGCCTCGGACTCCGCCTCGACCTCTCCTTTCGCGTACATATACCCTCTAACCTAAAAACATCGGGGGGTTGGACAATTTCCAGAGAAGATTTCAGCTGCGTCACCACCACCAGAAACCACGATTCGGAACCAGAAAATCCGTTCTGGCACCCTGCCGGGACGGGGAATTGGAGGAGATCATTGCCATCATCATCACCAACACCTCTCCATCAACCATCCATGATTCCCCCATCCATGAGTGAGTAATCCCCCGCAGTAGGCTATGGGGATGGTAGGGATTGGATGAGATCATTCATGTAATTGCATAAGATTGTTAGTGTTTGCAACTTGTTGTACTTAATGCTTGTCACTAGGGCCCGATTGCCATGATCTCAGATCTGAACATGTTATTGATTCATGATGATATTATTGATTGTGATCTTACCTGCAAGTTGTGTACACATATCGTTGTCCGGAACCCAAGGCCCCAAAGTGACATCAATTGGGATAACCGGAGGGGATGGCTGTGATGTGAGGATCACGTGTGTTCACGGAGTGTTAATGCTTTGCTTCGGTGCTCTATTAAAAGGAGCACCTTAATTGCCAGTATATTCCCTAGAGGCCCCGCTGCAAACGGGCTGGCAGGACAAAAGATGTTATGCAAGTTCTCATTGCGAGCACGCATGACTATATATGGAACACATGCCTATGATTCTTAGTACTTGGATGCTTTATCTTATTTAACTGCAAATGCCTTTGTCTTGATTATTACATGAATTGTATTGTCATGCAACGCCCGTCCATCCATCCCTATGCCTACCGCACTTAATCCTGTTGTTTACTAAAATTGTTACTACTGATGTTATTTTGCTATTGCTACTACAAGACTGTTGCTACTGATAAACTATTGCGAGCAAGACTGTTTCTAGGTGCAGCTGAATTGATAACTCAGTTGTTAAGGCTTATAAATATTCTTTGGCTCCCCTTGTGTTGAATCAATAAATTTGGGCTTTACTTCCCTCGAAGACTGTTGTGATCCCCTATACTTGTGGGTCATGATAGGTTGACACACTTAAGAGACACCAACACCATTTGGAGCAAATATGTTCTAGACGAAAGAATTACAAAGCGCTGGAATTATTTCCATGGACACCGGAATTGTTTTGGGTGAAATTGCTGAAATTGGTTCTGCATGTGAAATTGAAAAGTAGCAAGGGGTGTTATGTGAATGTTTTTTAATTAATGTAATTGACAAAATTCGGAATAAATAAATAAAAGGAGTCTTATTTAATAATATATTACATTAAATTTGGTGGAATTTCAATGGGATTTTGAGTGGAGAAAATGGAGAGGCATTTTGTGAGTGGGAGCTCCACTCACATGAATGGAGGAAGGGGTGGGGCTGCCCCCATGCACCGGCTATGTCCTTTGGGGCGACGCCCATCCTCCTATATAAATCCCCCCTCTCTCTCACACACACCTCCTCGTGAAGGATATCTCTCCCCCTCTAGAAATAATCCCCCATGGTCTCGGACTAGCGAGATACATGTTCCCGGTGGCTTTTTGTCTAGAAGGAGTTGCTGCTTCCGCTGCATCTTTGTAGCGAGGAGGTAGAGGTTGTATGATACGTCAGAAACGTATCTATAATTTTTGATTCTCCATGCTTGTTTAGTATCTACTTTTTATTTCCTTTGTTTATACTTTGAGGTGTTTTTATATCTTTTCTAGAACTAACCTAATAACAAGTTGCCACAGTTCCAGTTGCCTGTTTTCTTCTATTTTTGGTTCCAGAAAGGCAAAAAATCAATATTCTCGGAATTGGACGGGACAAAAGACAAAGCCAATATTTTACCGTGGGCGACACGAATCTAGAAGACGAGACGGAGGGGTGCCACGGGGTGGACACACGCCCTAGACGCGGCCAAGCATGGCCCGCGCCTGGGCAGGGTGTGGGCCCCCCGGGCACCCCTGCCTCGCCTCTTCGCCTATAAGAAGCCCCCGATGCAGAAACCCTAGGCACCCGATCAAAACTCCACGAAACCGTCTGTAGCCGCCACCACCATCGTCCCTAGATCAGGTGGGTCTAAAGTTCTTCCCGACACCCTGCCTGAGGGGAAATCATCCCGGAGGCCTTCTTCTCCGGTATGATGCGTGAGTAGTTCCACCTTGTACTGCGGGTCCATGTAGTATCTAGATGGTTGTATCTCCTACTTGTGCTTTCATGTATAGATCTTATGATCTCCGTTCTTGATCAAGACCTAATCTATTTGTAATCATGCATGTTGTGTTTGCGAGGATCCGATGGATATTGAGATTACTATGTCAGATTGATTAATGGTTTTGTCTTATGATTCTATCATGTCTGTGTTGTTTGTGATCTTGCATGCTCTCCGTTGTTAGTATATATCTTGGCCAAGTAGTTGCTAGTGACTCCAAGAGGGGGTATTTATGCTCGATAGTGGGTTGATGCCTCTAGTTTCCAAGGGAAGTGACAGAAATATCTTCGGTTGTAGATGTGTTGTTTCCTCTAGGGAGAAAACAACGGTCTCTTGTTCATGGAACACGTGGATTGTTTACCTTACACACTTTGCTTAAAGTACTTGTCTGTTGCTTGCAACTTAATACCGGAGTGGGTTTGGATGATAACCCAAAGGTGGACTACTAGTCATAGATGCAGTTGGATGGCGGTCTATGTATCTTGTTGTATTGCCCAATCGAATCTCATAGGATCTTTTTGTCTGGTATTGCATTGTTATGCCTTGCTCGATTCATCAATTGCCCTCGTAATTTGTTTACCCTTCATGCCATGTTGTTTATCTAAGGAGAACACCTCTAGTGAACTATGGACCCCGGTCTAATCTTTACCATTTATACATCTTCCATTGTTACTGTTTACTTGCTGCAAACCACCATTACCTTCCACGCCATATGTTTAATCGTTTGTTACAGCAAACCGGTGACCTTGACAACCTCACTGATTCCTTGGGGCAAAGTCTTGAGTTTGTGTTGTGTAGGTTTCCACGTTGCTTGCAACACCTTTGGGACGTTTCCTTCATCCTACTGGTTCGATAACCTCAGTTTCTTACTAAGGGAAAACTTGCTGCTGTGCTCATCACACCTTGCTCTTGGGGTTTCCAACGAAGTGCACCAAGCACAACCAACAAGACTTTTCTGGCACCGTTGCCGGGGAGGCTAAGGACGTCTTCACAAGGGGAGTCCTCCACTTGCTTTCTCTTTACTTTGTTTTTAGTTTGCTTAGTTTCTTTTGCTTGGTTTTGTTTGCCTCTTGTTTTCAAAAACTCCAAAAAAAATTAGTTTAGTTTGGTTTGCTTTCCCTATTCAAAAACACACAAAAATTAGTTCATGCTCTAGCTGCTGTTGTTTTTGGCTTTCCCACCTTTGCCAAAATGAACTCTGCTGAGAACACCAAGTTGTGTGACTTCACTAGCACCAACAACAATGATTTCCTTAGCACTCTTATTGCTCCACCTACTCCTGATGCTACCTTTTATGAAATTAATCCTGCTTTGTTGAATCTTGTGATGAGAGAGCAGTTTTCTGGTGCTAGTTCTGATGATGCTGCTGCTGCCCATCTCAATAGCTTTGTTGAACTTTGTGAGATGAAAAAGTATAAGGATGTAGATGGAGATATTATTAAGCTCAAGCTTTTTCCTTTCTCGTTGAGAGGAAAAGCCAAAGAATGGTTGCTATGCTTGCCTAGAAATAGTATTGATTCTTGGACTAAGTGCAAAGATGCTTTTATTAGAAAAGTACTATCCTCCTGCTAAGATTATATCTATGAGAAGTGACATTATGAAATTTAAACAACTTGATAATGAACAATTTGCTCAAGCTTGGGAAAGAATAAAATATTTGGTTAAGAATTGTCCCACTCATGGACTCACTGCTTGGATGATTATCCAGACTTTTGATGCAGGTTTGAACTTCTCTTCAAGAAACCTGTTGGATTCAGCTGCTGGAGGCACCTTTATGGGCATCACTTTGGGTGTTGCAACCAGACTCCTTGATAATATGATGGTTAACTACTTTGGATGGCACACTGAGAGAGCTCCACATGGTAAGAAGGTAAATTCTGTTGAAGAAACCTCCTCTTTGAATGATAAGATTGATGTTATTATGGCTATGCTTGTTAATGGGAAAGCTCCTTTAGATCATAATCATGTTCCCTTAGCCTCTTTGGTTGCTCAAGAACAGCAAGTTGATGTGAACTTCATTAGAAACAACAATTTTAACAACAATGCCTATAGAAATAATTTTTATCCTCCTAATAATGTAACTCCTACAACAATGCTAGAAGTGCCCCCTATGAACTTGAAGTCATGCTGAAAGACTTTATTAGTAAACAAACCACTTTCAATAAGGCTATAGAGGAAAAGCTTTTGAATGTTGAGAAAAATATTTCCTCTTTGTCTGAAGCACAGTCCTCTTTGATTAATAAAATTGCTGCTAAACCTGAAACCATGGAAAGTACCTTTGCTGCTACTCATGCCATACAAGTTACTATTGATGAAAATGTTAGACTATTATCTCAACTTCAAGATAAGTGGGAAAGGGAAGCTGAAATTGATAGAAACAATAGTGTGTGTGCACCATCACCACTAAACCACAAGAAAAGTCACTATTCCTCCTCCTACTATGCCTAAACCTATTGAGTCTACTACTAGCGATGCTAAGTTTGATTTTGATATAGATGGTTGCAATATTTCTGAAGTGATTATGTTCCTACAAAAACTTGCTAGAAGTCCTGATGCTAGTGATATGCATGTTGCTTTCACCAAACACATTACAGATGCTCTTGTTAAGATTAAGGAAGAGAAGCTAAAACACAAATATTATATTCCTAGGAAAGTAGAAGATAGTTGGGAACCCATTTTTAATGTGCAAGTTAATGACTTTGATCTCAAAGCTTCATGTGATCTTGGTTCTAGTGTCTATATTATGCCTAGGAAGATTTATGAAATGATTGATTTGCCACCTTTGGAAGATTGTTATTTGAATGTCCCACTTGATGATAATTCTAAGAAGAAACTCATGGAGAGTGTCAATGATGTTCTCATTATGGTTAACAATGCTTATGTCCCTGTTGATTTCTATGTTTTGGATTTTGAATACAATGCTTCTTATCCTATTACTTTGGGAAGACCTTTTCTTAGAACTATTGATGCCATCATTAGTATGAAAGAAGGCACCATTAAATATCAATTTCCATTCAAGAAAGGTATTGAACACTTCCCTATGAGGATAGAGAGGTTGCCTTTAGCTCCTCCTTTGAAAGCACGGTTTGATGTTAATGCTTCCTCATTTGAAAATACTTGATTCTTCCTGCTTCTTATGCCTAACTTAAAGGCGTTAAAGAAAAGTACTTGTTGGGAGATAACCCAAGAGTTTCCTTGAGTCTTGGAAGTTATTACTTTAGTAATTACCTCTCCTTATCATTTTTCTTTGATTTTTGTGCCAAGAATGACCTCTAATGAGAGGGAAGTAAGATTTGGGGAGTTGTTGTCCCAAAACAGATTTATGTCCTACACCATAAAAATTCGTGAGGAGTCTCTGTAAGTCGGATAGAGCTGAAAGTTTACGAATAAATCCCCCAGTATGTTAGCTAACTTTAGTTAGTTCATCATTTTTTTACTTGATCCACATATGATTTTCTAAAAAATTGGTTTATACCTGCTGGTCTGTTTTGACAGATTTCTGCCATTATTTGTATTTGCTTCTTATTGATTCCTTTTTGAGTTCTCTTTTGGGGAATTGAGCTTTTTGAAGGAGTTGCTACAGTATCTTGGTATTTTAGTGAAAAGTTTTGCTGTTCCAAAGCTTTGCCTAAAGGTCTATTATCTTTTGAATACACTAATGTTGCTAATGAAGATTGTGTGTGAAGTTTTGTATGAAGCAAAAAAATTAGGTGTAGAGAGAGAATGATTTAATGAGATGAAGAATGGACAAAATCTCAAGCTTGGGGATGCCACCCCGATGTCACCCCAATAAATATCCAAGAGGTACAAGAGTCAAAGCTTGGGGATGCCCAAGGCATCCCCTTCTTCATCAACAAAAAGCTCAGGTCTGTCTAGACACTGTTGGAATTTTTGCCTAAATAGGCCCAGCCCATTTATTATATGCCAATAAATTCCTGAAATCCTAGAGGCCCATTTGGCCCATTCATGCAAGGCAAGAGCTGGGACAAATGTTTAGTCCCACATTGCTAGTTGAGTGAAAGTTGGACCAGCTTATAAGGTGAGCTCTCCTACCACTTGGTAAAAGGATGAGAAGGAGAAGGAGAGAGTTCCACATGTGCACTCCTCCTCGCTCGCCTCGCCACGCCATGCCTCGTCACGACACGACACGTCCCGCGCGCCGCGGGTTGCGGGAATCTCGCCGAGCTGAGCTTTATTTTGCCACGCATGAATGGTTTATGAACAGATGTACAGAAGCTGAAACGTTTGCTTTGAGTGAATACGAATTGAGTGGAGGCTGTCCGGTGGGCTGCCGCCTGTTCGCTTCATCTTCCGTCCATTCGTTTCATCTTCTGCGCAGTCTGTCTACCTTCCCCTCTGTGGCTATAAGAGAGAGAGGTCGCGTCTCCTCTCAGTTACACTGCCACACATCCTTTGCGCCTCTAGTTCCAGAGCACTACGCTACCTAGATCTTCCCCATCCCGTCTTGCGGCGTGCACCGCGAGCCGAGACAGTAGGCCTCCGAGACCCCCTGCTTTGAGTCCTGTACGGGAGAAGGGCGATAAGGTTTTTGGGGAGCGTTATCAGCGCGACTACTGGCTTCGTCACGGACTCCCTCACAGATAGCGACGTCTTCCCCGACAAGGACTTCTTCCCCGACATCAGCACCCTCTTCCTCGACGACATGGCCAACGACGGTTCCAACGTCGGCGGTTCCTCTTCTGCTACTGCCGTGTATATCTTCTGTCTCAATCTTGTTCTGATCATATCCAAAGTTTTATGCCTTGTATTTTGTTTGGTTATATGCCTTAATATGTATTCGCTATTTCACATGATTAGTATATTGCCTATTATTCTAATCATGTTTTATCTAGCGTTTATTATGGATAATTCGCTTGGTAAATTTATCTATTATTCAACAATCCAAAAACCTTATTTCAGGCAATTTTCCCCAAGTGGCTTTGATGCTTCTATGAAGCCACCTGTGTTCGAAGGTGTGAATTACAAACGATGGCGTGCGAGAGCGGTCTCGTTTCGCACCATGAGCTGCTATAACGCCATCTATGGCGCACCTGAGGGAGAACTTAATCCCGCTCAGGAAGAGGCGTTCCAAAAACTTGATACCACTTTGAAGGCTGCCTTGATCAGCATCCTTGGCGACAATATTGTCGATTCATATCTGTCATTTAGCAATGGCAAGGATATGTGGGATGCGCTCGAGAGAAAATCTGGAGTCTCCGATGCTAGCAGTGAACTGTATGTCATGGAACAATTCTATGACTATAAGATGGTTGATGACCGATCCATTGTGGAGCAGGCTCATGAGATACAGTCACTTGCCAGGGAGCTTGAGCACTTCACTTGTGTGTTACCAGACAAGTTTGTTGTCGGAGGCATCATTGCCAAACTTCCCCAGTCATGGAGGAATTTTGCTACTTCTCTGAAGCACAGGAGACAAGAGTTCTCCGTGACGGATCTCATTGGGACTCTTGATGTGGAAAAGACAGCGAGAGCAAAAGACACACGTGATCGAGGTACCGAGGGAGGTTCTAATGCCAACCTGGTACAGAAAAGGAACTTCCAGCCTCACAAGTTCAAGAACAAAGGAAAGTATGATGACAAAGGAAAGTTCGATGGAAAGAACAAGGTCTCACAGTCCACCAGCTTGAAGAAGAAGACTGATAAAAGGAAAGGTTCTTGTCATGTGTGCGGTGATCCTAATCATTGGGCTCCTGCTTGTCCCAACCGCTTTGACAAGCACCAGCATGGGAAGGGCAGCAAGACTGCTAATGTTGTCATGGGCGATGTTGAGATGAAAGATGTTGGGTATGGTATATTACCTACTGTTCTTTCATTATGTCATTCTCCGGATTGGTGGATTGACACGGGCTCTAATGTACATGTATGTTCTGGTATTTCCATGTTTTCTTCATATCAGGTCAGAGGGACTCAAACCATGCTGATGGGGAACGGCTCGCATGCTTCTGTTCATGGTGTAGGTACGGTCGATCTGAAGTTCACTTCGGGAAAGACCGTGCGCCTGAAGAACGTGCATCATGTTCCCTCAATAAATAAAAATCTTGTTAGAGGATCTCTTCTATGTGGAGATGGTTACAAGATTGTATTCGAGTCCAATAAATTTGTCATTTCGAAGTATGGAACCTTTGTTGGTAAAGTCTATGAGTGCGGAGGCTTGTTCCGCTTATCTCTGTCAGACATTTGTAATAAAGTTGTTAATCATATTTACACGAATTTTGAATCAAATGTCTGGCACTCTCGTCTTTGTCATATTAATTTTGGTTGTATGACGCGGCTAGCCAAAATTAATTTAATCCTGATTTATCAACTGTTAAGGGATCTAAGTGCCAAGTCTGTGTGCAAGCTAAACAACCTCGCAAGTCACATACGACTGCAGAAATGAGAAATTTAACACCACTAGAGCTCATACATTCTGATCTTTGTGAGATGAATGGTGTGTTGACAAAAGGTGGAAAGAAATATTTCATGACTTTGATCGATGAATCTACGATATATTGTCATGTGTATCTTCTGAAATCAAAAGATGAGGCTTTGAGTTTCTTCAAAATCTATAAAGCTGAGGCAGAAAATTAACTTGATCGAAAGATTAAGAGGCTTAGGTCTGATCGTGGTGAGTATTTTCAAACGAGTTTGATTCCTTTTGTCGGAACATGGCATAATTCATGAGAGGACGCCTCCTACTCACCACAGTCAAATGGAGTAGCGAAAGAAAGAACCGTACTCTAACGATTTGGTTAACGCCATGTTAGACACATCGGGTCTTTCTAAGGAATGGTGGGGAGGCACTATTGACCGCGTGTCATGTCCTAAACCGAGTTCCACAAAGAACAAAGAAATTACTCCATTCAAGAATGGGAGAATAAAATATTAAAACTCTCTTACTTACGTACTTGGGGTTGTTTGGCAAGGTTAATGTACCAATCCCCAAGAAAGCATAGCGTGGACCAAAAACCATTGATTGTGTTTTTGGGCTATGCTTTTCATAGCATTGGTTATAGATTCTTGATAGTAAAATCTGAAGTGGTCGACATTCATGTCGGTACAATCATGGAGTCATTGATGCGACTTTCTTTGAGGATATCTTTCCAATGAAGGATAAACCTAACTCATCAAATCCGGAGATACCTAGTTCATCTAATCGAAATTTGCTATATTCTCGAACCTACCATTCCAATTGAACACTCGATAGTCCTAAGGAGGATGATAATGAAATTCCTAAAAGGAGCAAGAGACAAAGGACGCAAAGTATTTTGGTGATGATTTCATTGTGTACCTTGTCGATGACACTCCACTTCCATTTGAAGCTTATGCATCTCCTGATCTTCGACTCTGGAAGGAAGCTGTTCATAGTGAGATGAATTCCATCTTAGCTAATGAAACATGGGAGATTCTTGATCGTCCTTATGGGTGCAAACTGGGATGTAAATGGGTGTTTAAGAAGAAACTAAGGCCTGATGGTACTATTGAGAAGTACAAGGCAAGGCTTGTGGCCAAGGGTTATACCCAAAAGGAAGGTGAAGACTTCTTTGACACTTACTCACCTGTAGCAAGGTTGACCACCATTCGAGTACTACTTTCTCTGGCTGTCTCACACGGTCTTCTCGTTCATCAAATGGACGTTAAGACGGCTTTCCTAAATGGAGAGTTGGATGAGGAAATTTATATGGATCAACCAAATGGTTTTGTAGTAAATGGTCAAGAAAGAAAAGTGTGCAAGCTACTGAAGTCTTTATATGGTCTTAAACAAGCACCTAAGCAGTGGCACGAAAAATTTGATAAAACCTTAACCGCTGCAGGCTTTATTGTAAACGAAGCCGACAAGTGTGTATACTATCACCATGGTGGGGGTGAGGGAGTCATCCTTTGTTTGTATGTTGATGACATACTGATTTTCGGAACCAACCTTAATGCAATTAAGGAGGTCAAAGATTTCTTATCTCATTCCTTTGAGATGAAGGATCTGGGAGTAGCTGATGTCATCCTGAACATCAAGCTATTGAGAGATGATGATGGTGGGATTACACTGCTTCAGTCCCACTATGTGGAAAAGATCTTGAGTCGTTTCGGGTATAGTGACGTCAATTTTTATCCTACACCGTATGATCCTAGTGTGTTGCTTCGAAAGAATCGAGGAAATGCTAGAGACCAACTAAGATACTCTCAAATCATTGGATCGCTTATGTATTTAGCTAGTGCCACGAGACCTGACATCGCCTTTGCTGTAAGCAAACTCAGTCGATTTGTTTCAAATCCAGGAGATGGTCACTGGCATGCTCTTGATAGAGTTATGCGATATCTAAAAGGCACTGCGAGCTATGGCATACACTATACCGGGTATCCGAGGGTACTAGAGGGTTATAGTGATTCAAATTGGATATCTAATGCTGACGAGATAAAGGCCACGAGTGGATATGTTTTCACATTTGGTGGTGGCGCTGTTTCTTGGAAGTCTTGCAAGCAGACCATCTTAACGAGGTCAACTATGGAAGCAGAACTCACAGCACTAGACACGGCCACTGTTGAAGCAGAGTGGCTTCATGAACTCTTGATGGACTTACCTGTGGTTGAAAAACCTATACCCGCAATTCCAATGAACTGTGATAATCAAACTGTGATTATTAAGGTGAACAGTTCTAAGGATAATATGAAGTCCTCAAGACATGTGAAGAGGAGACTGAAATATGTCAGGAAAATGAGAAACTCTGGAGTTATTGCATTGGATTATATCCAAACATCTAAAAACTTGGCAGATCCCTTCACAAAGGGTCTATCACGTAATGTGATAGAAAATGCATCGAAGGAGATGGGTATGGACCCACAATTTAAGCTTTCCACAGTGGTAAACCACTCTATGTGATCGGAGATCCCGTGAATTACAATTGGGAGACAAACTGTTGGTTAGCTGAGAGGAAAGTATCCCTACTTCAATAAACACCACTCTATAAAGATGCAATACTTTCCTATTCTGCACGGCAGGTTGATTTATTATCTTAATGTGTTCTAAGTGGCTTATCCTAAGCAAAGATGTTGTCCTGCAGAACATCTTTTCAAGAACACACCTATATGAGTCTGACTGTTAAAACATCGCAGTCTATGAGAGCAGGGTGCTCTCTAATAAACTCATGAAAGGTCATGGAGTATGACGTATAAGCTCCACCCGCGGGGAAGTCCCACGGTAGCCTAGTATCGGTCAAGACTTTTTGTGAAGCTAGGTTCACAGCAAACTTGCAGTTCAAGGCATAGTCCACTTGTAACATCCCTAAATTCATATTCCAAAACTCATTCACATCATCCTTGCATCCATCATCATTTAGGGTTTTTCTCAAAATCATTTCAGAAAAACAGAAACTTGGTGCTATGATTTCATGTGAGCAAATTTAATTCAAATGGCCATCACCCTTTGAAATTTGAATGCTTAGGAACTTGTTTGCTTGCCTCCATTGTTGGAAAGTTTAGGTGCCAAAATTTGACCAAAGTTTTTCAACTTGGAAACAAATTCAAAATCCTATTTTTAAAACATTTGCAAACCAGAGGCAAAGTCTCTGATTGTTTTAAGTCCAAGCTTGACCAAGCCTTGCAGGGTAACCACATGGTTAAATAACTGATGTTTGAAACCACAGTACCCTGTAAAAATCCCCAGAATTTTTTGAATTCAAAAAGGATTTGAATTCATATCTAATTCATTCCTGAAAACCAAAATAGAAAAGGAAAAGGAATAAACAAAATAAAAAGGACACGCACCAGGCTTCTGGCCCAGCATCGAATCGAGCCCAACTAGCACACCCGGGGGTTTTCTTTTCCTCTCTCACGCGCCAAGACGCACTCGATCGGCGGCAATACCCACCTCACCTCGCGCCCCGCCGACGGCGGCGGGCCTCCTCCACGTCATCATCGTCTTTCCCCTGATTCCGCGCACGACCTCGCCGCTGCCCGTTGCAGCGCTGATCTCGCGAGCTTAATGGGCATTGATTCTTCGAGCGTTACCTGTCGAGCCTCGGGCTATAAGAACCCCACCTCCCCACGACCATTTTCCCCCAGTCAATTTTGCCTTCACGCCACCAGGCTGTCCACGACTCGCGCGACTCCGCCGCTGCTCCGACCGGCAAATTCCGGTGAGTCTCGTGTTCCCCTCTGCCTCCCATTCACGCTATCTTGTTCAGTGAGTCTCGGCGCTTCTACTGATACACCCCACTTACCTTCGCATGACCCGTAGCTCCGTCAGCGTCGGACGGTAGCGCCACCGTCTTGGCTTCAACTCCGACGAGCTCCAGTGGTAAGTCCATACCGCCCCAAGCCTTGTCTTTCACACACACGTGTTCTCCGTGATCCTCTGCATCTAACCACACCCTCCGTTTGCCTCCTAGCAATCTACAACGTCGTCTTCGACCTCGAACAGAACCACCTGTCGCCGGACTCAACTCCAACGAAGAATCAACACCGCGTCAGCACGCCCCTTGACAAACCAGAGCCACCTCGAGCTTCAGCACGCCACCGCGGTCCTGGTAAGCGCCTTCTTGCTTCCCCGGACGACCTAGAGCGCCGGCACCACCATAGTCAGACGCGCGCGATCAGCGCTAAGCGCCGCCAGTTTGTGGCTTGATGGTTGCATCCGTTGGATCCAGATCGTAAGGCTAGGATAGATTGTAAACGAAGGGGTAAGCGCGCATCTGAGATGCCAGATCCCACTTAGATCCTACGGTCCGCAGAGCGCGATCCAACCGAATCGGTACGCGCCAGTGAAACTGCGACACGTGTCTAGGGTAAATTCAAAAACAGAAATTCGAATCAGATTTAGATCCAAACTTCAAACTGCTATAACTTTTGAATGCCACGTTAGAATTTTGCAAACTTTATACCGTTGGATTCAGTGAATCAAGGCCTTTCTGTTTATGCAAAGTGTTTAACAAATAGTAACCATTAGAATGACTTTATTTGTAGAAACATGTTTAAGGCTATTTTGAGTATGGATTTAGTTTAGTAAGTTGTTTTAGGGATAAAATAAGTTTAGTTGGCAAACTTGTGACTTGTTAAGTTTCTGTAAACATGTGCATACTTGGTAGAGTTTTTCGAAATCACCACTTGGTAAATTCTTGCATGCATGCATTCATATTATTTTTGATTGTATATAATTGTGTGTAATTGTATGCTATGATTTTTGTAGATTTTGCTAGTGATTGTGATTGTGAAGAGTGCAACTCTCCCCACTACCAAGGCAAGTGATATTTTCATGAATATTTCTATCCTATGTTTTTTACTAGCATTAGATATTTTGCTAAGTCTTGCATGCTATTTTCTGCCTAGTGCTAAGTTGGGAAAATCCTAAGTAGTGTGGAATTGTAGAATTTCTAGGGAAATTCCCTAAGTTAAGTTATCCTACCATGCTTAGCCTAGCTATATAGCAAACAAGGGTTGGTGAAAATCTATACTTACTATGATGAAAATATTTTAAGTCATGAGACTTATACTTTCCTAATAAAACAACTAAGTCAAATAAACCTCCTAGGTGGAATGGAAGGATTGGGTTATGTTGAGTGGTTACACAAGGCCATGGACTTGGGTTGTGTATCTCACTTGTGGTATGCCACCCAGGCACAAAGGGATTTGGAGGCCAAGTGTTGAGAAAGCTTACAGTGCAACCACTTGGCAATATGGGCTCTGCCTTGATCATATAGGTTGCTAGAACTTAGTCATTTGGACAGTTGGTGGTAGCTGGGATGATAGGTTGGAACGCGTCCATTTGACTAAGAAAAGGCTTCTGAAAGGTCCTGTCTTGGGAAACCAAGTCTGGTGGGGAAAGTGCACAACCTCTGCAGTTGGAAAACCTAAGTACTTAGCCATGTCCATGGCAATGGACAACTTGAGCATCAAGACATGGAAGCTACAAGAATCTCATCACTCCAACGTCTAAGTAAAACTTGTGGGTGAACAAGGGTGAAGGACCCCAATGTCTATTGGGGGTTTCTTGGGAAGTTTTTGATAAAGAAAAACTTAGTGATTTCAACTAATAGGTAAAACCTAATTTCAAGCAAAGCAAGCCAAGCTACACTTAGCCAAAATGCATATAGTAATATAGTCCACTTAAAATATACTAAGGTATCACTTGCCAATACTATTCCAAAGTATTGACCCTATGTGGATGTAACTTGTTATGTTGCAGGTTACTCCGATGATGAGTAGGAGTCATGAGTATACACTCAACATGCTTGCCTGTGGCACATGAAGATGAAGACTTATCTTTATTTACTTATTCCTTAAACTCTTGTATTAGGCCTATGGCCCCGAGTTGTAAAAGACTATGTTTTATCTCTGGAATGAATGTAATAAACAACCTTTGTATCTGTGTACTTCATCTTAAACTGTGGATGCTAGCATTGATACAGGGACTAGCATTGCAATCACAGGGATCCTTTCCTTTACTAAGGAGGGGTCTAACAGATGGTATCAGAGCACTGTGTTGCCTGTAGGATTATGACCCTAGGATTGGAAAACCACTAAGGAAAAGTTTTCAACTACTTCTACACTTGTCTATTCATCTCGTAAAACTTTTCTAATCTTTTCATTCTCAACTCCATTTGTAGATGAACTCCATCAACGAAGCCGTGAAGAAAGGACCACTCATGACCATGACCTTGGAGTGTGAAACTGAGTTTCCCAATATTCTCAAGGACCTCATGGTGGCAATGGAAGCACATGGTGCAGCTGTGTACAAGGGCTTTCCAGTGATGGATGAAGGAGTGGAGTATTGGTGGGTGCAACTTCACTTGTACAAAAACAAGGAAGACAACCACAAAGAAAGGGGATTCTGCATGTACACCAACACTATATTGCACACCACATTCTTTGAGTCGGCGGAGATGCGACTTGGAGGACTATCAAAGAACTAAGTGCTAGAGTCAAGTGCAGGATGCTCAACCTTCAAAAAGACTTAGAGAAAGAGAAGGAACTTACCCAAGAGTTGGAAGCCACCAACCAAGAGTTAAGGGGATACATAATAGACTTAGTGATGGAATCATGTGAACAAGATAGGTGGGTTGCCTCTAGGAACATTGTGATAGCCACCAGATCCAGTGAGATAGGATTGTGAGCACACACTTCGTTACTTGGACACCATCTATCACCTTATTTTCCAAAAATGATACCTTAAATAAGTATGGACCTTGATTGATGTAATGGACTCATGTATGCATGAGATGTGTGATGTTTGTGTTCCATGGATATGTATGAAATGTTTGTCTTGTTTTATCTTAAATTGTGCCGATCTAACTTTTTAATCTTATAAATAGATGCCTATTACCATCAGCACCGTTGAGGAGTTACAGGTTACCCGTTTTGGTCCCCGTATCATTGAGCTTACCACTTTGCTCGATCTCCCTCTTCCCACCATCACGGTGTACCCACTCGCCAAGTTCGAGAGGAAGGACCCCTGGGGCTTCAAGGTGAACCAGCTGGGGCCTTGAGAGCAGCCGACTACAGAGGCCATCGTCTTCAAGTTGATGCATGAAGACAGGGAGAGAGGCATGGAGGTAGTCATGCAGGACCTGATAGGGCGTCTGTTAGGCCGTCACTCCCAACAGGTTAGGGGCACCCACTTTCACGTCTTCGAAAGACGTGATGTTGATGGAGAGTCCATCGACTTTGAGGGCGACTCGAGGGGCAGCGGCGATCGTCTCTATCTCCGGGACTTAGAGACTCTCCTCGTGCACGTGGACACGGACGGGGCGAACGTCATGCTCAGCAATGACGAGCTCAGTGCAACGCGAGAAGGACAAACTTTTTCGCATAGCAGGATGAGATGATCAAGGAAATGGAGACGAAGTTCGAGGCCCGGACCGCAAGTTCAAGAGTCGGAGAAAGCAGCGTCGGGATAGGAACAAGAAGATCCGGGACATGACCGAGGAACTGAAGTCCAAGGATTTCGAACAAGAAGAGCGCGTGAGATGGTTATTGAGAGGCTTCGCTCCCAGAAGAGGGCTCTCAAGGCCAAGGTCGATTCCTTGACTACTACGATTGAGGAGAACAAGACCGCAATGGAGAACGCAGGTCTTACCTTCGTCGAGGAGGAGATTGATGCTGATGAGTAGACTTGACTACTCGTTTATCTTTCATATTCGTACTTGTTATTTGTGAACTTATTATTGGACCATCCGACATGTGGATGGCTTGCCACTTGTGTGTTTTATTTCTAGAACTTTGTTATTCCGTTGTTGAGTTTTTATCCTTGAAGTTGCATGTTATATGTTTGCTTGTGATGTATTGTGCATAAAACATCTATGGGTATCTCATTCTTATCTATTTGAACAAACCACAGATGCCTCCCCGTCGCGCAAACCCCAACCCCAACAACATCACCCCGGAAATGCAACAAATGATGAATGCGCAAACACAGCTTATGCAAATGATGACAACATTCATCCAAAACCAGAACAACAACAACAACAACAACAACCCCAATAAAAACAACAACAATAACAACAACAACAACAACAACAACAACAACAACAACAACAACAACAACAACAACAACAACAACAACAACAACAACAACAACAACAACAACAACAACAACAACCCTCCGGGTTTTGATATGCTCACCAGATTTCTGCGTTTGAGGCCAGCAAAGTTTTCGGGGACGACTGATCCCATGGTGGCCAATGACTGGCTACGTTCTGTGAACAAGGACTTAGTGACCGTGAAATGCACGGATCTTTGAAAAGGTCAGGTTCGCGGCGCATCTGTTGGAAGGACCAGCCGCCACATGGTGGGACAACTTCCAAATCACCACTCCTATTAATGAGGTGACTTGGGCTATCTTTGAAGATGGCTTTCGCACTGCTCACATCTCATAAGGAATGATGAGCCTGAAAAAGAAGGAGTTTCACAACCTGAAGCAGCGCCACCGCAGCATGGCTGAATACATAGAAGAGTTCAACAATCTGGCGCGCTATGCACCGGATGAGGTTGACACAGATGCCAAATAAAAGAAAGGAAAAGTTTCTGGAAGGCTTGAATGATGAGCTGAATCTGCAACTGTCTGTGGCATATGTTCCAACTTACCAGTCCTTGTGTGATAAAGCTGCTATTTTGGAGAGTAAAATGAAACAAGTCGAGAGTAGGAAGAGGAAACACTCCGACAAGCACAACTCGGGATCGTCGCACAAACGATCTCACTATGATGACAGTGGCAGCTCAGGATCCCATAAGCATGGGAAATTCAACAAGCACCACAACCACAACCGTCATGACAACAAGCATCATCGTAGTCATGACAATGATAAGTACAAAAACCACAAGAGTGGACATAAGAACCACCACAGTGGGAATGGTAGTGGAAGTGGAAGTCAGCATGCTAAAAAGGACATAACTCAGGTTGAGTGCTTCAAATGCAAGAAACTGGGGCATTATGCTAATTAGTGCCCTGAGAAGAAAGTTGAAGGACCTAGCAAGCCCAATCCTTTTCAGAAAGGACAGGTTAACCACATCAATGTGGAGGAGGTCTATGAGGAGCCTGATGCCGTTGCTGGTAAGTTCAGACTTAATTCAATTTCAGCATTTGTACTCTTTGATACCGGTGCATCTCATTCGTTCATATCAAAAGCATTTGTCAAAAGAAATGAACTACCGGTAGAAACCATTGGGTGTCCTATAATAGTAAGTTCTCCGGGTGGAGAAATGATAGTAAACTCAGGATGTCATGACTTAGTCATAGAGTTTGGAAAACATAAGTTTCCAGTGAACCTAATAATCCTGAATTCCCAAGGATTGGATGTGATTTTGGGAATGGATTGGATGGCTAAGTATGAGGGAGTACTAGATTGTGCCAATCCTACAGTTACACTCACAACCCCAGAAGGAAAAAGAATAAAATTCAGGTCAAACTTTGAATCCAAAGGAAGTAAGCTGAATTCTCTTAAGGGGGTTAGCATGGATAGTGTACCAATTGTGTGTGAGTATCCGGATGTATTTCCGGAAGAATTACCAGGAATGCCACCAGATAGAGATGTGGAGTTTCTGATAGATTTGGTACCAGGTTCTGGACCAATAGCAAAAAGATCGTACAAAATGTCAGTTGATGAACTAAAGGAACTCAAAAAGCAACTAGGAGAACAGTTGCAGAAAGGGTTTATTCAACCAAGTTCTTCATCTTGGGGATCCCCAGTTTTGTTCGTGGAGAAGAAAGATAGAAGCCAAAGGTTATGCATAGATTACCGTCCTCTCAACGAGGTAACTATCAAGAACAAATATCCTTTGCCTAGGATCAATGACTTGTTTGACCAGCTAGAGGGAGCCTGTGTGTTCTCGAAAATTGACCTCCGGTCAGGCTTTTCAACTCAAGATAAGAGAGCAAGACATACCTAAGACAACATTCACCACAAGGTATGGATTGTATGAATACACTGTGATGCCTTTTGGTTTAACCAACGCTCCAGCATACTTCATGAATATGATGAACAAGGTGTTCATGGAATTCCTTGACAAGTTTGTTGTCGTTTTCATCGATGACATCTTAGTCTACTCCAAGAGCAAAGAAGAACATGAAAGACACTTACGCTTGATACTTGAAAAGTTAAGAGAACATAAACTTTATGCCAAATTCAGCAAGTGTGAGTTTTGGTTAGAGGAAGTAGGTTTTCTTGGTCATGTTATGACAAAGGATGGTGTGGCAGTTGATCCTGCTAAAGTTTCATTGTGTGTTGAATGGGAATCTAAGAACGTAAAAGAAGTTCGCGATTTCCTCGGTTTAGCAGGTTACTACTGAAGGTTCATTGAAAATTTCTCAAAGGTTGCTAAGCCAATGACTGAATTGTTAAAGAAGGACAAGAAATTTGCATGGTCGAAGGTTGTGAAGTCGACTTCAAGAATTAAAGAAGAGACTTGTGACACAGTTCTATATACGCGGTTGGAAAAGGATTTCCAAGTATATTGTGATCGTCTCATCAAGGTTTGGGTGTCGTACTTATGCAAGACGGTAAAGTTGTGGCCTATGCCTCGAGACAACTCAAAACTCATGAAGTAAACTATCCTACTCATGATTTGGAGTTAGCCTCTGTCGTCCATGCACTCAAAACATGGAGACATTACCTTTTGGGAAAGCGATGTGAAGTGTTCACCGATCATAAGAGTTTGAAGTATATCTTCACCCAGAAGGAAATCAACATGAGACAAAGAAGATGGCTAGAACTTATCAAGGATTACGACTTGAGTTTGCAATACCACCCCGGAAAAGCAAATGTAGTAGCGGATGCTCTAAGTCGTAAGGCATTCGTAAATGGCCTTAGCAACGGTGAATTACCAGATGACTTGTGTAAGCAATTCAAAGAACTCAGATTGGAGATTGTACCAGAAGGACATCTTATGACTTTGGATGTTCAACCCACTTTGTTGGACAAGATCCGAGAAGCTCAGAAGTCTGATAAGGAAATTGAGGAGATTAAGAAAAATATCGGTCTAGGGAAAGCTAAGAACTTCCATGAAGAGGCGACAGGTACATTATGGCACGGAAGCGTATTTGTGTTCCACAAGACCGGAGTTCGGAAACTGATTTTCTGAAGCCCACAACTCTCCGTATTCTATTCACCGAAACACCAAGATGTACATGGATATGAAAGAAAGATTTTGGTGGAACAATCTCAAAGAGATATCGCCGAACACATTGCTTTGTGTGATGTGTGTAGCAGTGAAAGTGGAGCATCGAAACCAGCGGTTTGATTCAACCACGCCTATTCTTGAGTGGAAGTGGGAAAATATAGGTATGGATTTCATTACGGATTACCAAGGACCAGGTCGGTATGATTCCATATGGGTAGTAGTGGATCGCCTAACTAAAGTGGCTCATTTTATACGTGAAGACAACTTATACAAGTGCCAAGTTAGCCAAAATCTACATGAGCGAATTGTGTGCCTTCACGGTGTGCCTAAGAGTATTGTGTCGATAGAGGAACTCGGTTTACTTCTCACTTTTGGCGACTTCATGAATCTTTGGGAGCGAGTTTGGAATTCAAGCAAGCTTTTCATCCTCAAACTGATGGACAAACAGAAAGGACTAATCAGATTCTTGAAGACATGTTGAGGGCATGTGCCCTAGACTATGGAGCAAGTTGGGATGAAAGTTTGCCTTACGCAGAGTTCTCTTACAATAACAGTTACCAATCTAGCATTGGGATGGCACCATTTGAGTTTCTCTACGGAAGGAAGTGTACCACCCCATTACTATGGAATGGTGTGGGAGAAAGAAGTTTATTTCGAACTGATCTTATCAAAGACGCCGAAGATAAGGTCAAATTGGTTAAGGACAGGTTGAAGATAGCACAGTCCCGACAGAAAAGCTACGCGGATTCTAAGCGTAGAGAAGTCACCTATGAAGTTGGGGATAGAGCTTATCTTAGAGTATCACCACTTCATGGAGTGAAAAGATTTGGAGTCAAAGGAAAGTTGGCACCAAGATATGTTGGGCCATTCAAGATTCTAAGTCGCAAGGGAGAAGTTGCATATGAGGTTGAATTGCCAGAGTCTCTGTCAGCTGTCCATAATGTGTTTCATGTGAGTCAGCTTAAGAAATGTCACCCAGAGATGGAAGAATCATCTTTGAAGGATACCATACCCTTAGAAGAAGTCCAACTAGAAAGTGATCTCACCTATGAGGAAAAGCCTGTCAAGATTCTTGAGACCGCAGAAAGAGTCACAAGGACAAAAACTATCAAGTTTTGCAAGGTGCAATGGAATCATCATTCCGAAGAGGAAGCAACATGGGAAAGAGAAGATGATCTTCGGAAAGACCACCCTCACCTATTTTCTAGCCAATCCGAATCTCGAGGGCGAGATTCATATTAAGGGGGTTAGATTTGTAACATCCCTAAATTCATATTCCAAAACTCATTCACATCATCCTTGCATCCATCATCATTTAGGGTTTTTCTCAAAATCATTTCAGAAAAACAGAAACTTGGTGCTATGATTTCATGTGAGCAAATTTAATTCAAATGGCCATCACCCTTTGAAATTTGAATGCTTAGGAACTTGTTTTCTTGCCTCCATTGTTGGAAAGTTTAGGTGCAAAAATTTGACCAAAGTTTTTCAACTTGGAAACAAATTCAAAATCCTATTTTTAAAACATTTGCAAACCAGAGGCAAAGTCTCGATTGTTTTAAGTCCAAGCTTGACCAAGCCTTGCGGTAACCACGTGGTTAAATAACGATGTAAAACCACGGTACCTGTAAAAATCCCTAGAATTGTTTGAATTCAAAAAGGATTTGAATTCATATCTAATTCATTCCTGAAAACCAAAATAGAAAAAGAAAAGGAATAAACAAAATAAAAAGGCCGCGCGCCAGGCTTCTGGCCCAGCATCGAATCGAGCCCAACTAGCCCAACCGGGGGTTTTCTTTTCCTCTCTCTCACGCGTGAGCGCATGCACTCAGTCGCTGACAGCCATACCCCACCTCCACCTCGCACCCTTCGCTGACAAGCGGGCCTCCTCCACGTCATCATCGTCTTCCCACGATTCGCGCGAACTCGCTGCCCGTTCTGGCGCTGATCATGACTTAATCGGCATTGATTCTTCGGCGTTAGCGCCGAGCCTCGGGCTATAAGATCCCCACCTCCCCGACCATTTCCCCCCAGTCAATTTTGCCTTCACGCCACCAGGCTGTCCACGACTCGCACGACTCCGCCGCTGCTCCAACGACCGCACCAGCAAATTCCGGTGAGTCTCTTGTTCCCCTCCACCTCCCATTCGTGCTATCTTGTTCAGTGAGTCTCGGCGCTTCTCGATACACCCTACCTTCGCATGACCGTAGCTCCGTCAGCGTCGGTGGCCGCCACCTTCTTCGGCTTCAACTCCGACGACCTCCAGTGGTAAGTCCAGACCGCCCCAAGCCTTGTCTTTCACACACACGTGTTCTCCGTGATCCTCTGCATCTAACCACACCCTCCGTTTGCCTCCTAGCAATCTACAACGTCGACTTCGACCTCGAACAGAACCACCTGTCGCTGGACTCAACTCCGACAAAGAATCAGCACCGCGTCAGCACGCCCCTTGACAAACTAGAGCCACCTCGAGCTTCAGCATGCCACCGCGGTCCTGGTAAGCGCCTTCTTGCTTCCCCGGACGACCTAGAGCACCGGCACCACCGTAGTCAGACGCGCCGCCGCCAGTCAATGCCGCTAGCGCCGCCAGTTTGTGGCTTGATGGTTGCGTCCGTTGGATCCAGATCGTAAGGCTAGGATAGATTGTAAACGAAGGGGTAAGCGCGCATCTGAGCCGCAAGATCCCACTTAGATCCTACGGTCCGCAGAGCGCGATCCAACCGAATCGGTACGCGCCAGTGAAACTGCGACACGTGTCTAGGGTAAATTCAAAAACAGAAATTCGAATCAGATTTAGATCCAAACTTCAAACTGCTATAACTTTTGAATGCCACGTTAGAATTTTGCAAACTTTATACCGTTGGATTCAGTGAATCAAGGCCTTTCTGTTTATGCAAAGTGTTTAACAAATAGTAACCATTAGAATGACTTTATTTGTAGAAACATGTTTAAGGCTATTTTGAGTATGGATTTAGTTTAGTAAGTTGTTTTAGGGATAAAATAAGTTTAGTTGGCAAACTTGTGACTTTTTAAGTTTCTGTAAACATGTGCATACTTGGTAGAGTTTTTCAAAATCACCACTTGGTAAATTCTTGCATGCATGCATTCATATTATTTTTGATTGTATATAATTGTGTGTAATTGTATGCTATGATTTTTGTAGATTTTGCTAGTGATTGTGATTGTGAAGAGTGCAACTCTCCCCACTACCAAGGCAAGTGATATTTTCATGAATATTTCTATCCTATGTTTTGTACTAGCATTAGATATTTTGCTAAGTCTTGCATGCTATTTTACGCCTAGTGCTAAGTTGGGAAAATCCTAAGTAGTGTGGAATTGTAGAATTTCTAGGAAATTCCTAAGTTAAGTTATCCTACCATGCTTAGCCTAGCTATATAGCAAACAAGGGTTGGTGAAAATCTATACTTACTATGATGAAAATATTTTAAGTCATGAGACTTATACTTTCCTAATAAAACAACTAAGTCAAATAAACCTCCTGGGTGGAATGGAAGGATTGGGTTATGTTGAGTGGTTACACAAGGCCATGGACTTGGGTTGTGTATCTCACTTGTGGTATGCCACCCAGGCACAAAGGGATTTGGAGGCCAAGTGTTGAGAAAGCTTACAGTGCAACCACTTGGCAATATGGGTTCTGCCTTGATCATATAGGTTCCTAGAACTTAGTCATTTGGACAGTTGGTGGTAGCTGGGATGATAGGTTGGAACGCGTCCATTTGACTAAGGAAAGGCTTCTGAAAGGTCCTGTCTTGGGAAACCAAGTCTGGTGGGGAAAGTGCATAACCTCTACAGTTGGAAAACCTAAGTACTTAGCCATGTCCATGGCAATGGACAACTTGAGCATCAAGACTTGGAAGATACAAGAATCTCATCACTCCAACTTCTAAGTAAAACTTGTGGGTGAACAAGGGTGAAGGACCCCAATGTCTATTGGGGGTTTCTTGGGAAGTTTTTGATAAAGAAAAACTTAGTGATTTCAACTAATAGGTAAAACCTAATTTCAAGCAAAGCAAGCCAAGCTACACTTAGCCAAAATGCATATAGTAATATAGTCCACTTAAAATATACTAAGGTATCACTTGCCAATACTATTCCAAAGTATTGACCCTCTGTGGCTGTAACTTGTGATGTTGCAGGTTACTCCGATGACGAGTAGGAGTCATGAGTCTACACTCAACATGCTTGTATTAGGCCTATGGCCCCGAGTTGTAAAAGTCTATGTTTTATCTCTGGAATGAATGTAATAAACGACCTTTGTATCTGTGTACTTCATCTTAAACTGTGGATGCTAGCATTGATCCAGGGACTAGCATTGCAATCACAGGGATCCTTTCCTTTACTAAGGAGGGGTCTAACACCCTTGTATAAGTTGACCTAGTATAACATAAAGATCTAGGTGGAAGTTCAACTTATGATCTCACTCTGATCTTAGTATATAAACAATGTTTTGGAACCAAAGGCAAACTTCATGTGCCTCTGGGATCTGGTGGGGGATTGTTGGAATTTTTGCCTAAATAGGCCCAACCCATTTATTATATGCCAATAAATTCCTGAAATCCTAGAGTCCCATTTGGCCCATTCATGCAAGGCAAGAGCTGGGACAAATGTTTAGTCCCATTGCTAGTTGAGTGAAAGTTGGACCAGCTTATAAGGTGAGCTCTCCTACCACTTGGTAAAAGGATGAGAAGGAGAAGGAGAGTTCCACGCAGCGCTCCTCCTCGCTTCCGCCCACGCCTCGTCTCGTCACGTCACGGCCAGCAGCAGCCTGGGTTCGTAATCTCGCCGAGCCGAGCTTTATTTTTCCACGCATGAATGGTTTATGAACAGATGTACAGAAGCTGAAACGTTTGCTTTGAGTGGACTTTTAATATGAGTTAAATGAATACGAATTGAGTGGAGGCTGTCCGGTGGGCTGCTTTGTTGCTTCATCTTCCGTCCATTCGTTTCATATTCTGCTGATCATCTACCTTCCCCTCTGTGCCTATAAGAGAGAGGTCGTCTCCTCTCGATTACTGCCACACATTCTTTGCGCCTCCGGTTCGAGCACTTGGCGACCTAGATCTTCCCATCCCGTCTTGCGGCGTGCACATGGCCGGAGCAGGATAGGGCTCCGAGACCCCACTACGAGTCTGTGCGGGAGAAGGCGATAAGGTTTTTGGGGCGCTTATAGCGACTCATCGCTTCATCACGGACTCCCTCACAGATAGCGACGTCTTCCCCGACGAGGACTTCTTCCCTGACATCAGCACCCTCTTCCTCGATGACATGGCCAACGACGGTTCCAACACCGGCGGTTCCTCTTCTGATACTGCCGTGTATATCTTCTGTCTCAATCTTGTTCTGATCATATCCAAAGTTTTATGCCTTGTAGTTTTTTTGGTTATATGCCTTAATATGTATTCGCTATTTCACATGATTAGTATATTGCCTATTATTCTAATCATGTTTTATCTAGCGTTTATTATGGATAATTCGCTTGGTAAATTGCTCTATTATTCAATAGACACTTTGTTTTTATTTTTTCATGCACAGTTGTGTTGTTCTTGGAGCGTCTTAGTTTTTGTTTGATTTGCTTAGTTTGTTTGGTTTGCTTGAGTAAAGTAGTTTGGAACCCCATTCTCGCACTGTTGTTTCAAATAAGTCGATTGGTGTTGGAAAGGAGTAGAAAGTTCTTGCTTGGAAGTGCAAGAGGAGCTTGCATTGACTGTGACTTAGACTTTAGCATGACATGCTAGTTGTTGTTTTGACCTTATTCTTAGTGATTATTGATGTAGCATGACTTGCTCCAAGTCATTGGGATTGCTTAGTGTACCTTGAAGAAATTATGCGTTGTTTTAGCATGCAAAAGCATAGTATTGTGGTATTCTCCTTTGATGATTTGTTTGGGTTGACTTGGCACATGCTCACACCATGTTATGACTATGAACAAGTCACCATAGCCTCTGTGATCATCTAGTCCTTGTCGCTCTGCATGATTATGGCCACTATTGATCTCTTAGTTGGTTGCTCCCAGTCTTTTGCTAGCCTCCACTTGTATGAGTAAGCTCTACTCATGCTTCCAACTCCCAAGAAACCCAGTTATTCCAAAGTATCGACTATAAATTCCTATGCATGGTGTGTTACACCATTCCAAGTATATTCTTGTTTTCAGCTATCTTCCAATTTAAAACTATTTTGTTATGTGAAAACTTAGTGATTAAAGCCCTCACAAACTCGATGGCACACTTTATATTCTTTGCCCCTAATAAACTCGAACTATTGCGTCGTCTATGTTGTATATGTTTGCACTTATACGTTGGAATTAGCAGAACCATGCTGTCATGGGGAACGTTTTAAACATTGCACTTGTACTTTGTACTAAGTTGATATCATGCTCTTTTGTCTACGGATGTCACCGGTGTGAAATAAAGAGGGAACTTGTAAGTCCATGGAGTATGTATTTTGTGTTAGATAAACGCCTGGGCCGCTAGCCTAATCCATGCCTAATCATGGTGGAAACTTGCAGCATCACCATAGTGAGCTATCTATGAAGCATCCTCAATAAAAAGATATGCACATAAAAAGATCGTTGAGATGCTCATTGTCTGCTTGCCTTGTCATTTTGGTTATGGGATAACTCATGTACCATGTGCAAGGGGTACCCCGTTGGCGGTTCTCTATGATACGCATGTACTTACAATGACAAAAACTTACATGTGGCATCCCGCAAAACCACTACTAGAAAATCGCGTTGAATTTGTGCATTGCACCGCCATCATCATGCATTGTTTGTCTGCATTATTTGAAAAGCCTAGCTTTGAATTGTATAAAAGCCCCTCTTATTTTCAAACACAAAAACCCGATCGCATCGGAGATCTTATTTGTCTAAAAGCTGTTTGCAAAATGGCCTGGTTTTAAATTAGACAGGACTAAACAAACACAAAAACTAAAACAGCCCCCCCTAAATCCTAGTCCCACCAAATCCTATTCTACCCTCCAACCACAGGCCGCCACCTCACCCTCTCACCAAAAACCTACCCACCCTGCCACCTCACCAATCCTCTACTTTTCCCTCCTCTCTCTTTCTCACCCAGCTCCCTCCTACCCTCTCTCCCTCTTCCCCCACCGACACGTGGACCCTACCCCACAGTCCCCACTCCCTCCCAGACCGACCCACCTCTATCCTCTCTCCCTGCGGGTCCCACCGGTCCCACCTCCTCTCTCCTCCCCTGCTCATCTTCCTCCTCTGCCCCTCGCGCGCGGCAGCCCCCCCTCTACTCCCCTCCTCCTTCCACCGCCCCGCACGCCAAGCCTTGCCGCCGCCCCTTAGCCCTGGCGATCGCCCCCACCTCAGAGCCTCCACCCACCCGCCTCGCCTCTCCCTCTCCTCGCGTGTGTCGCTTCCTCCCACCTCACCACAGCTCGCTTGGCTCCTCCCAGCTCGCTCACGCCTCATAGCCCGCCAGCCTCTCTCTCCTTGTGCCCCTGCGTCCCGCCTCCGGCAGCCCCCTCGCCCGGCGCTGCCTCTCGCTGCCACGCCCTCCTCGCCGCGCCCACCACCTCGGCCGGCCGCCCACAGCCCAGCCGCCCCCTCTCCGCCTTCGCCGTGCCCGCCGTCCAGAGCCCTCGCCAAGCCCCGCGCCTCAGTGGCGCCCGGCCGCCTCATTCGCCTCCGGCTAGCTCCGCGCGCCCGCTCGCTCCGTTCCTCCGCCCCGCCTCCTCCCGGCCATCCTCGCAGAGCCGCCGCCGTCACTTGCTGGCTGCGGCTGACCTCCTCTCCGGCGGCCTCAACCGCTCTTTTCGCCCCGGCCTTGGCGCTGCGGCCCGCCCGTCCTCGCCGTCGCCACGCTGCAACCGCTGACCGCCCCTCCGGCGACTCCCCTCCGCGCGCCTGCGACCCGGCAGCAACCGCCGCCCAGGCGGCCCAGCGTCGCAGCAGCGACCCCGCCGGCGACCGCCATGATGCGGCCACATGCCCGCCGAGGTCCATCTCCTCCCAGCTGCCTCATCTTGAGCACCTCCGGGCCGCCGCTCCCTGCATCGCGCCGTTCGACCCCAACCCGTGGCCCGAGCCAAGTTCGCCTTGATTGCAGGCGAACCCTCCGAGATCTTCCGAGGCCCGGATCTCGACAACAAGACCGACAATGGGCGCACAAGAAGGACCATCGACGAGTTATACGATCTTCCACGGAACCTAGCCGAGACCTCACGGACCGTCGATCATCTACATGAGACACGAAGCGTTCCAAGTCTTCCGAGGACCTCGCCAAGGTCTCAAGAGTTGTGCAAGCCTCGCCGAAGACACATGCGCCTATTCAAGATCGTCACGGGGACCCCGAGACCGAACCGGACATACCAAGTTCTTGACCGGAGGTCGCGAACGACAAGTTCTTCACCCGGATGCCAAGACCGACCGGTACACGGGCCCAACAAGACCCTCAGCGGCAAGCTCGACCACAGTGGGACCCGACAAGATCTGCCCGGCGACTAGAACGACACCGACCCGGAAGATCCGATGCGCCCCGACACCGAACCAAGTCCGGCTTCCCGGAACGCCAAGATCTACCCCAGAAACCCGAGAACGCTTCCGCCGAGACCGTTCCCGTCGAACCCCGGAACCCCAAGTCCGTCGAACCCTGAACCCTGAGACCGACCCCGACCCCGGAACACCAATACCGTCGAGAACCCTAATGTGCGAACCCCCTCCCCGCAAACCCTATTTTTATAAATGAAATACAACCTTGTCGCATATTAAATTGTCATTCATCTTCCATGCATATCATGTGGTTTGGGGGCCTTATGCCGATTCACCTGATACTTAAATATGGGGCCCATATGCGGGCAAATCTAGTCTCATATTGGCCTCATTTACACATGTGTAGCGAACCGGTTCCATCTGTTGTCTTGCTAAACAACATTTAATATGCGGGGGTTTAAACAACTTGAACCATCTAATTAATTGTCGGGACCCCGGTTCCACTTAATATGACCTAATTGCATTGCACCTTTGCCATGCCATACATCATACATGCATCATGCCGATCTTTTGCCGTAGTATTAAATATTGCATCCGGTGTTTCTTCTAGTGTTTTGCTTCTTCGCGGATAAGGCCGTTGAGTTGATGTGAGCTTCGCCCCGACCTTCGGGTTGAACCTTTGGCAATGTTTTTCAGGCGAGCATCCCCCTCTTTCTACCTATCTTACTTTTATAGTCTTTATTCCCTCCTGTTGATCTATTGCTATCTGTGTGCGATGCTTTAGTTTCCGTACCTGTGATATACCGTGCAGCCCTATATTGCCTTGGACACACCCTATTACCTGTTGTTTGGTAGATAGTTGGACTTGCGTGTCGTAGTTGCTTGCTCAAGTGCTGATGTGTGTCGTCATATGCCACAGTTGTTGATGTATTGCCGCATGTTGATGCTGGAGATGATTCTAGTTTTACTTATCGTCACTTTAATTTCTGCTTAACAACTAAAATTGAAATAAGCAGAGGCATCGGTGGGTGATAGAAAATATTTGGTTTCGAGCATCCCACTTGTGTCCGTAAGACCCCGAGTACTTGATACATTCCTTGATTTATCGCTATCCACATCCGGGAGGTATATGGGACCCCACAGGCGAGCTTGATTCATCTTATTTCTTGGGGCCACAAACTAGTTTGAGGTTTTATTTACGATCTGTGCTTATGCCATGCTACTTACGTATTTAAATTGTGCGAGCACCTGTCTTGTTAGGAAGGCGGAGTGATTACGCGGTATCGACAAGCCCAGCCACTTCGGGTTCCCGATTAAACTTCAGCCATTGGCGCTAACCTTGAGGCCGTCTCGAAGCTAGCTTACTTCGTTGCGGGATCTATTCAAAGGGTGGCCCCTGAAATATTTGAATCTGTGATTGTTCGTCGTGAAAGCCTCGTTGGGTTTTGAGTTGGTTTTCGAGGTTGATCGAGCATGTGTTGCTATTGGTGCACCGGCGGGTAAAACTTTACGAAAGCCGTGTCCGCGGATATGGACGACTTGGAGCCATATCTCGATCATAGACAAGCATAACTAAAGTTCTTGCTATAAATTTGACTTTATAATGACTAGTAATCAGCTTCACTATAATGGAATGGCTAATTAATACTGCCCACAATTGCTTGTTTGGAGTGTCTTGCGACCATTGTACTGACTAGTAAGTATTGCAACTTCTAGCGAAATGGCGAATAAAAGTACCAACAAGCTGCTGGGTTTTGGGATTATATCATGCCATTTGTATCGATTAGTAATTCTTTGCAACTATAACGGAATGGTTAACTAAATGACCTTGCCTATTTTATCAGGATGCCTATCTATATTTGACTAGTAATTACCACAACGATCACCGAATAAATAAAATTGCCAACGGTGTGAGTTCCTCGGTTGACTTCCTCGTTGGTCTCGAGGGGGAAACACCAGGATGGGTTTGTTTGGTGTTAGTTTCAGGTTGGATCCGGATAGGTCATTCTTACCCCTCTCTGATAACCGCCATTGTATCGAGTCTCTATAGGTTGTTTAGTGCATCTTTGCGCTGCCGATCCACCATACCTATGTGGCGAGGACCGCGAATTCTAGCCTCGCGTGTCTTGGCCTCGATCTTGGCGCTCCTCTTTTCCTTTGCCCTTTGTGGCACCTTTTGTTTAAGCAGGTTTTGAGATCGGCGCGTTAGCGGGGTTAACCTTCCGGCTTGGCCGGCAGGGTTATGGGCGCCATTGGTTATTCTTGAGCTCTTAGCCCCATTTGCATCTTGTCCGTAGCTGGACGCTCTATCGTTTTCAAGGTGATTTGGATCTTGGTATATTATATTTGTATTCTTGACTCATGGAGTCGTTGTTATATATATCTGTTCTGTGGTTCCCATCGAGGACTGTTGTGTAATGTTATTGCCGTTTCCACCCGCACGAAAGTGCTGGTGGCACCTTTGAATCGTTTCTATGCGGGTTTGGCGAATTTTGCTCAAACTTGCATAGGTCGATCGAGGGTCTGAGTGGTATCGAGCTCGGCGTTGCGATACCCACAAGTCAACTGTAGGATAACCTAGCTAACGGCCGAAGTAGAGAGTCAAAACTATTTTCGAAAACTCGGTTGGATAGTTCTGATTAGGTCTGATTTTACTCCTTACCTCTATGCTATTCTCCTCTTACCTCTGCGTGTTTTGAATCCGCTCTCTTCCCTCTCTTCGAGTCCAGGAATTCTCGTGGTTGGGTTTCCGTCGTACCTTCAGGGTTTCGCTTTCTCCCTTTTGTAACGGAGGTGCTACGATCATCAATCTGCAACTGTTCTGTTGTGCCTTCATCCGATCTTTTGTTCTTGAGATCTTTATCCATATGTGTTCCTTGCTGGATACCAGTGTCGTGAAAAACATATGAGAAGGACGAGCTTTGGTGAAGTTGGAGTATACCTTGAGCATGTGTTGTTCATGCCAATGGAACCATCGCGGAACCTAATCAGTGTGTCTTTCATACGATTTCTGCTGGCAACATTCCTTTGTTCCGGATACCACCTATGAAGATCTTCAGTCTAAATCTCGAGAGTTGAGTTGCCTGATTCTCCTACCCATGTATAGAGTTGATAGTTGGGTCCGGGATGGACTGATCACCCTACCGCTCTTCTTTGTTAGCCACTGTACATCGAACTGGTGGATCAATGTAACTTTTCCCTCTTCTAATGGAAGTTAGAGGTGGCCTTATCGTGTGATACCTCTACCTTCGTCCACTGTTTCTCCGGAGTGTTCTCTCGATGATCAGGAACAACGAACCTTTGTTGGTGGTGTCGACGATCTCCAGATGAAGAAGGAACCCTCGTTAGTGGTGTCGCGAGGATCTACACGAAGCGCGAAGTATCAGACCGCCGGCCTTCTTTCCGGTACCATGAGGCGGATCTCGAGGGCGAGATCCATTGTTAGTGGTGTCGAATTGTGGCATCCCGCAAAACCACTACTAGAAAATCGCGTTGAATTTGTGCATTGCACCGCCATCATCATGCATTGTTTGTCTGCATTATTTGAAAAGCCTAGCTTTGAATTGTATAAAAGCCCCTCTTATTTTCAAACACAAAAACCCGATCGCATCGGAGATCTTATTTGTCTAAAAGCTGTTTGCAAAATGGCCTGGTTTTAAATTAGACAGGACTAAACAAACACAAAAACTAAAACAGCCCCCCCTAAATCCTAGTCCCACCAAATCCTATTCTACCCTCCAACCACAGGCCGCCACCTCACCCTCTCACCAAAAACCTACCCACCCTGCCACCTCACCAATCCTCTACTTTTCCCTCCTCTCTCTTTCTCACTCCCTCCTACCCTCTCTCCCTCTTCCCCACCGACCGTGGACCCTACCCACCCAGTCCCCACTCCCTCCCGACCGACCCACCTCTATCCTCTCCTGCAGGTCCCACAGTCCCACCTCCTCTCTCTCCCTGCTCATCTTCCTCCCCTCGCCTTGCAGCCCTGCTCCTCCCTCCTTCCACCGCCCAAGCCACGCCAAGCCCGCCCCCCCTTAGCCGCGGCCCGCCCCACCTCCGCCCAGCCTCCTGCCACCCCGCCTCTGCCTCGCTCTCTCCCTCTCGCATGCCCTCCTCCGCTCACGGCTCCTCCCAAGCTCGCTCATGCCCGCTCCGCCCGCCGCCGCCTCTCTCGCGAGCCCCGCGTCGTCCCGCCTCCGGCAGCCCCTCGCCGCAGCGCTTGCCTCCCTCGCCTCCTCCGCGCGCCCCACCTGCAGCCGCTGGCCCACAGCCAAGGCTCGCCTCCTCCGCCCGCTGCCGCGCCCCGTCGCACCCTCGCCAACCCGCCGCCTCGCTGGCCCCGCCTCGGCTCGCCGCCTCGGCTAGCTCCATGGCGCCGCTCCGTGCTGCCATCTCCGTTCCCGCCTCGCCTCCTCCGGCCATCCTCGCGGCCCCGCCCGCGTCCGCCGCTCAGCCGCGCCAACCTCTCTCGGCCCGGCCTCAACCGCCTCTTTTTCGCCCGGCGCCTGCGCCCTGCCGCCGTCCTCGCCTCGCCACCGGCCCGCTGGGCCGCTCCCTCCGGCGACCTCCCTTCGGCGCGCCCGGCAGCGACCGCCACAGGCCCAGCGTGCCGCCGCGGCCGCAGCCCGCCGGCGACGCCAGCGGTGCCTGCATGCCCGCCGCCGAGGTCCATCTCCTCCCGAGCTGCCTCATCTTGAGCACCTCCGGCCGCCGAGCTCCCTGCATCCGCGCCGTTCGACCCCAACCCCGTGGGCCCGAGCCGCCAAGTTCTGCCTTCGGTGCCCAGAACCGAACCCCTCGCCGAGATCTTCCGAGGCCCAGATCTCGACAACAAGACCGACAATGGGCAGCACAAGAAGGACCATCGACGAGTTATACCTGATCTTCACGGAACCTAGACGCCGAGACCTCTGGACCCGTCGATCATCTACATGAGACACCGAAGCCGTTCCAAGTCTTCCGAGGACCTCGCCAAGGTCTACTGAAGATTTGTGCACCAAGCCTCGCCGAAGACACATGCGCCTATTCAAGATCGTCAACAGGGACCCCGAAGACCGAACCCAGGCATACCAAGTTCTTCGACCCGGAGGTCGCAGACACGACAAGTTCTTCACCCCGGATGCCAAGACCGACCCGGTACACGGGCCCAACAAGACCCTCGCAACGGCAAGCTCGACCCTATGGGACCCGACAAGATCTGCCCGACGACTAGAACGACACCGACCCGGAAGATCCGATGCGCCCCGACACCGAACCAAGTTCGGCTTCCCGGAACGCCAAGATCTACCCAGAAACCCGAGAACACTTCCGCCGAGACCGTTCCCGTCGAACCCCGGAACCCCAAGTCCGTCGAACCCTGAACCCTGAGACCGACCCCGACCCCGGAACACCAAGACCGTCGAGAACCCTAATGTGCGAACCCCCTCCCCGCAAACCCTATTTTTATAAATGAAATACAACCTTGTCGCATATTAAATTGTCATTCATCTTGCATGCATATCATGTGGTTTGGGGGCCTTATGCCGATTCACCTGATACTTAAATATGGGGCCCATATGCGGGCAAATCTAGTCTCATATTGGCCTCATTTACACATGTGTAGCGAACCGGTTCCATCTGTTGTCTTGCTAAACAACATTTAATATGCGGGGGTTTAAACAACTTGAACCATCTAATTAATTGTCGGGACCCCGGTTCCACTTAATATGACCTAATTGCATTGCACCTTTGCCATGCCATACATCATACATGCATCATGCCGATCTTTTGTCGTAGTATTAAATATTGCATCCGGTGTTTCTTCTAGTGTTTTGCTTCTTCGCGGATAAGGCCGTTGAGTTGATGTGAGCTTCGCCCCGACCTTCGGGTTGAACCTTCGGCAATGTTTTTCAGGCGAGCATCCCCCTCTTTCTACCTATCTTACTTTTATAGTCTTTATTCCCTCCTGTTGATCTATTGCTATCTATGTGCGATGCTTTAGTTTCCGTACCTGTGATATACCGTGCAGCCATATATTGCCTTGGACACACCCTATTACCTGTTGTTTGGTAGATAGTTGGACTTGCGTGTCGTAGTTGCTTGCTCAAGTGCTGATGTGTGTCGTCATATGCCACAGTTGTTGATGTATTGCCGCATGTTGATGCTGGAGATGATTCTAGTTTTACTTATCGTCACTTTAATTTCTGCTTAACAACTAAAATTGAAATAAGCAGAGGCATCGGTGGGTGATAGAAAATATTTGGTTTCCGAACGCCCACTTGTGTCCCGTAAGACCCCGAGTACTTGATACTGTTCCTTGATTTATCGCGCTATCCACATCCGGAGGTATATGGGACCCCCACAGGCGAGCTTGATTCATCTTATTTCTTGGGGCCACAAACTAGTTTGAGGTTTTATTTACGATCTGTACTTATGCCATGCTACTTTACGTATTTAAATTGTGCGAGAGCACACTGCTTTATTTAGGAAGGCGGAGTGATTACGCGGTGTCGACAAGCCCAGCCACACTTCGGGTTCCCGATCGCTTCTGACCATTGGCGCTAACCTTGAGGCCGTCTCGAGCTAGCTTACCGTTCTGGGATCTATTCAAAGGGTGGCCCCTGAAATATTTCTGAATCCTGTGATTGTTCGATTGAAAGCCTCGTTGGGTTTTGAGTTGGTTTTCGAGGTTGATCGGCGTGTGTTGCTATTGGTGCACCCGGCGGTAAAACTTTACGAAAGCCGTGTCGCGGATATGGACGACTTGGAGCGATATCTCGATCATAGACAAGCATAACTAAAGTTTACTGCTATAAATTTGACTTTATAATGACTAGTAATCAGCTTCACTATAATGGAATGGCTAATTAATACTGCCCACAATTGCTTGTTTGGAGTGTCGCTTGCGACCATTGTACCTGACTAGTAAGTATTGCAACTACAACGAAATGGCCGAATAAAAGTACCAACAACTGCTGGGTTTTGGGATTATATCATGCCATTTGTATCTGATTAGTAATTGCTGCAACTATAACGGAATGGTTAACTAAATGACCCACTGCCTATTTTATCAGGATGCCTATCTATATTTGACTAGTAATTACCACAACGATCACCGAATAAATAAAATTGCCAACGGTGTGAGTTCCTCGGTTGACTTCCTCGTTGGTCTCGAGGGAAACACGGGATGGGTTTGTTTGGTGTTAGTTTCAGGTTGGATCCGGATAGGTCATTCTTACCCCTCGATAACCGCGGTTGTATCGAGTCTCTATAGGTTGTTTAGTGCATGCTTTGCCGCCGCTTGATCCACCATACCTATGTGGCGAGGACCGCGAATTCTAGCCTCGCCGTGTCTTGGCCTCGATCTTGGCTCCTCTTTTTCCTTTGCCCTTTCGGCACCCTTTTTTTAAGCAGGTTTTGAGATCGGCCGTTAGCGGGGTTAACCTTCCGGCTTGGCACAGGCAGGGTTATGGCGCCATTGGTTATTCTTCGGGGCTCTTAGCCCCATTTGCATCTTGTCCGTAGCTGGACGCTCTATCGTTTTCAAGGTGATTTGGATCTTTGTATATTATATTTGTATTCTTGACTCATGGAGTCGCTGTTATATATATCTGTTCTGTGGGTCCCATCGAGGACTGTTGTGTAATGTTATTAATTCGTTTTCCACCCGCACGAAAGTGTCTGGTGGGCACCTTTGAATCGTTTCTATGCGGGTTTGGCGAATTTTGCTCAAACTTGCATAGGTCCGATTCTGAGGGTGTTACATTACATGTGACTGAAGTTGAGTAGAATGCGGTGTGGCCCTCGTATTCAAGGAACTTGAGATTGCCAACTTATACTTTGTAAAGCATATACTCCATAGTTTGTTCACTTTAACCTTAACCACTTCAAGATGCTTATGATAGGGGCAATGAGGGCTGAAAGCTAACAAGTACCATAATTTTTGGAAGCTCTTTTTGAAACTTTAAATCCTTGCTTCCCTTATGAAGGGCCTTTCTTCCACTACTTTTGAGTCTCCACCTTCTACCTTTAAGCACCATTAAGAGAGCATAGTTGCCATTCCTAGTTCTATGTGCAGTGTCCCAAAGCTTATTGATTGATGCATATTGTGATATTACTTGTTCTTGTGCTATTTGTATCTAGTCACCCTTGTGAACTTTGAAGGTGTCCTATGCATATATTTGCTACTCTATGAAGGACACGCTGATTGCCACTATTCCATGTTTTCTGTATGTGAAAACAAACAAACGTTTTTCAATGCATGCTATTCATGATCTTTGTTTGTAGCCTTTCATTTTGCATGCATAGTTACTTTGTATTATTGTTAGAACTCCATCTTTCATGCACATGTTTAGAGTTCTTTGATCCCAGCTTTCAATGCTTGCAATGGTTTGATCTTGGTTTTAATGGTGCATGTCACCTCAAAAATTATTCTTTTTATCAATTACCTACTCGAGGACGAGCATGAGTTAAGCTTGGGGATGCTTGATACGTCAATAACGTATCTATAATTTTTGATGCTCCATGCTTGTTTAGTATCTACTTTTTTTTGCTTTGTCTATACTTTGAGGTGTTTTATATCTTTTCTGGAACTAACCTATTAACAAGTTGACATAGTGCCAGTTGCCTGTTTTCTTCTAATTTTGGTTCCATAAAGGCAGAAAATCAATATTCTCAGAATTGGATGGGACAGAAGCCAAATCCAATATTTTACCGTGGGCGACACAAATCCAGAAGACGATACGGAGGGGCGCCACGGGGTGGCCACACCCCCCTAGGCATAGCCAAGCCTGGCCTGCGCATGGGCAGGGTGTGGGCCCTCCGGGCACCCCCTACCTCGCCTCTTCGCCTATAAGAAGCCCCTGATGCAGAAACCCTAGGCACCCGATTAAAACTCCACGAAACCGTCTGTAGCCGCCGCCACCATCGTCCCTAGATCGGGGGGTCTAAAGTTCTTCCTGGTACCCTGCCGAAGGGGAAATCATCCCGAAGGACTTCTTCTCCGATATGATGCGTGAGTAGTTCCACCTTGGACTACGGGTTCATGTAGTAGCTAGATGGTTGTATCTCCTCCTTGTGCTTTCATGTATAGATCTTGTGAGCTCCATTCATGATCAATATCTAATCTATTTGTAATCATGCATGTTGTGTTTGCGAGGATCCGATGGATATTGAGATTACTATGTTAGATTTATTAATGGTTTTGTCTTATGATTCTATCATGTCTGTGTTGTTTGTGATCTTGCATGCTCTTCGTTGTTAGTAGCTATCTTGGCCAAGTAGTTGCTAGTGACTCCAAGAGGGGGTATTTATGCTCGATAGTGGGTTCATGCCTCTAGTTCCCAAGGGAAGTGACAGAAATCTCTTTGGTTGTAGATGTGCTATTGCCACTAGGGAGAAAACACCGGTCTCTTGTTCATGCAACAAGTGGATTGTTTACCTTACACACTTTGCTTAAAGTAGCTGTCTGTTGCTTGCAACTTAATGCCGGAGGGGGTTCAGATGATAACCCAACGGTGGACTACTAGTCATAGATGCAGTTGGATGGCAGTCTATGTATCTTGTTGTATTGCCCAATCGAATATCATATGATCTTTTTGTCTGGTATTGCATTTTTATGCCTTGCTCAGTTCCTATCAATTGCCCTGCTGTAATTTGTTTACCCTTCATGCCATGTTGTTTATCTAAGGAGAGCACCTCTAGTGAACTATGGACCCCGGTCCAATCTTTACCATTGATACATCTTCCACGGTTACTGTTTACTTCCTGCAAACCACCATTACCTTCCACACCATACGTTTAATCCTTTGTTACAGCAAACCGGTGAGCTTGACAACCTCACTGATTTGTTGGGGCAAAGTCTTGAGTTTGTGTTCTGCAGGTTTCCATGTTGCTTGCAATACCTTTGGGACGTTTCCTTCCTCCTACTGGTTCGATAACCTCGGTTTCTTACTGAGGGAAAACTAGCTGATGTGCTCATCACACCTTGCTCTTGGGGTTTCCAACGAAGTGCACCAAGCACAACCAACATTGTTCGGTGGCTTGAACGTGTGTGCGAGCACGGATGCGCTGCTGATTTGCGGCGCTGGATTTCTTCTCGATCTTGAGATCGGCAACCGTTCGACTACGTCATCCATGAGTACAACCTCGTTAAACTTTGTCGGTCTACAAGGGTATGTTCTCTATGGATGTATATCCACCCGTTGCTTCTATCTAGTAGATAGATCTTGGTACTTAGTGGTTCCCATCATAGGATTTTTTTTGTTTTCTATGCTGCGAACCCAACATACGCATTCTAATATCCCCCTTAGTCATAGCGGGAGTGATGCGGACGCTTGCGACTGGATTTGAAGTCATGTTCTTGCATCGTCTTCTCCTCCTTGCCATCATCACCTGCGTGGACATGATCATGGCTGACACCTAGGGGCGGTGATTGTGTCCCCTTCTAGTGCCTCTCTTCCCTCCCGAAGTCACAGCGGGAGTGGCGTGGACCTAAGTGATGATGTGAACGCTGTTGACTAGAGTTCTTGAGTTTGTGTAGACGTTGTTCTTGATGTCGATGTAAAGGTAGCCAGTCGTGATGTATCCGTGGTCGAGGTTGTCCTGTTCATTGTAGCCGATAGCGACGGAGGTGCAAAAAATTGCATGGTATGTGTCATAGGGTTTTAGGTTTTTGTGCGTCGCGGTAGGGTCTGGAGCAGCGTCGGGTTTTTGGGCAGCGGTGGTAGGTATCTGCGGCTGCAGCGAGTTTTTGGTTGTAGGATTTTGTAGGCAGCGGCCGGGGCAAAAGGCTAGCGGCAGCGACAAGGTTTTCATGGCTGCGGCAGATTGCCCGGGATCAACAGAGGCAACGGGTTTTTTACCAAGCGGGCGAGGCGATTGTGTGATCGCCCTAGCAGAGCACCAGGCTGTGATGGTGGCGGTTTTAGACCACGTGATGTAGACCTTGGAAATGATTTTTGTTGGAGATGTAGAACTTGACGAAGATCTTGGTGTAGTCATACAACTTAATTTAGATGTTCGGGTCGATGTACTTCAGCTTGATGCAGTGTAGATCGGCACAGATCGAGATGGTGGCAGGGAGTCACGGTTGTCGGCCATGTCGATGAATTTCCGCGCGGCGAATTCGTCGGTGTCACATGCATCTCCCTGGAGCCCCACGTACACATACTTGTATTAGATTGCTGACAATTACCTTTATGGGGATTTATAAAGATATAGAGTTACACGGGATAGGTGGAGACTTGGAGTATAAGATGTAGAGTCCTAGTCTATCCTTAGACCATACATCTATGCGAATTCCAACACCCTCCACCGTTTTGCACCCCACCGCTCTTCATCCGACCCTAATTCGGCAGTAAAAGAAGCTCTAGAACTAATCTGCCGGCACCATCATAGCCGCCTAGGGCTTGGTAGGGCATCTCTAGGATCGCACGACCTCCCGATCACTAGAGCTGTCATGAATGCCCTTTCTATTGTCACTCCTCTTCCTAGCTTTGTCGGCTGCAGCTCTCTCCATACGCCCCACTGTTACCTATCATTCTCGTGAGCCCGCCGCTGCCGATGGCTTCGTGGCACACACAAGGGGATTGCGAGCCCGTTGGGAGCACCTACTACTCTTTTGACATGTTACAAACATCATCAAATTTTTATTTTGTACCCCCACCTCCTCCCCTGCTCTCGCCAACCTCTCCCTACTTGAGAGTCCCCGAAGGAAAAGCGAGCCGCCCCCGACATCTCTACGCTGGCATTGCCGGTTGGAGAGGGCGAGGGGATGTGTCGGATTAGATACTAGGATTAGGTATAGGTGTTTCAGCTGCTTGTTGGTAGTTTGGAGTAGGGTTGGGGATTTCTCCGGTCGAATCCCGAACATCTCGAGATGGAGCTCCGTTGGTGATGCCCTGGTGGTCAAGGCAAGCCATGGAGTTGCAGATCTCCAGGATCTCCACAATAAGACCATGGTCTTCCGCTTCCTCATCTATGGCATGTTGCTGCTGCTTTGCATCCTTGTCGGCCGTGGCAGTGAGGAGGAGGCAAGGCATGGCGTCGGGATGGCTGGATCTGGAGGTTGGTGGAGAGGGTTGGCCAAGTTCTTTGTTGTGGCGTACGGTGCATTGTCGGTGTCCGTTTTCTATCTTCCATGGCGGAAGCAGATCGGTGCTCCGATAGCAACTCTCAGGAATAAGCATCTTCGGCTGCTTCTGGATGTCTCCGTGATATGTCCATAACATATCTATAATTTTTTATGGTTTTATGCTATTATTATGCTTTTGACACTTCTTTTTATATAAAGTTCATGAGTTATTTGGACTAACCTACTAATAGTTGCAAAAGTGCACAATGTTCTTGTTTTACACTTTGATGTGTAGGAATTATCAAGAATACAAGTGGAACCCTTGTTGGAGTCAAATTGGGATTTTCCAAAAATATATCTCAAAACTCTTTTCGAAGATGGTCATGTTTGAATTGAAGGCGGCGTCAAAAGGAACACTCTTCAACTACAAAGTTGTAGGAAATTTTACGAAAATGTTCTGAAAATAAAATTTAGCTGTTTTAGTCCGACGGGCCCGCTAGGCCCGATTTCTTGAAGCCCAAGATGGGGTGGCGGAATCCGAGAAGCTATATAAAGGGAGGAAACCTAATTCGTGAAGACACCTCCACCCACGAATTTGCAGCCACCAAAGCCACGTTTTGCCTCCCCCATGGATCCCATCTCCATGGGGGAGGGCTCCCAAGAAGCCATGAAGGAAGGTGGCTAAGGGACGACGCTCCCCCATGATACCGACGGCGGGAAAGGAGTCCCTCATGCTGCCGCCGCCGCCCTCTTCACCATCTTCACCGCCATCTCCATCACCTAATCATCCTAGTATGCAGTGGTTCATCCTCCCACACACCTCTGTACCGTCCTATGTAAACATGGTGTTTGATGCTATAAGTTATAATCCTATGATCTATGTCATGTTTGTGTAGTTTATTTGTTCTTAGATTGAATGGTTGAACGACTTTGGTTCATTAGAGTTGTATGGTGATATAGTACAGTCCTTTGGTGTCCATTATATTTGTGCGCGCATGGATTAAACATCATAGGGTTTGTAGTATGTGTAATAGGAAGGGGAAGTTACGGAGTGAGAAACCTAAGGATTTGACGGAGCGTTGCTGCGTATGGGAGTAAGAGGACCATTAACTTAAGGCTATGGTTGGCGAAACCTTAATGCAATGTTAGTAGTTATCGGATGTTTGCTAACAATCCAGTCATATAGTACATGTAATTACAAGTAGTGAAACACATGTATATTTAGCCTCTCCCACATAGAAAACCGCATCAAAGACAATGAACCCGATTTATTCGCCAATTAAACTTGGACAAAGCAACCACAATTACCAACACTATTACACAATCATGGTTCTGTTAGTTTAGTGTATTTTATTGCTGCGGCAACTAGCTTTACTTTCTTATTTTTTATTTTCTTGCAAAGCTATCTCTAGTACTTGTTTTGTTGCTCTAGTTTTATTTCCTAGATAATGCAAACGTTTAGTGTGCATAGAGTTGTATTAGTGGTTGATAGAACTTGAGAGAATATTTATCCTACCTTTAGCTCCTAGTTAGGTTCGACACTCTTACCTATCTAAAAGGGTACACACAATCCCCTATACTTGTGGGATATCAAGACCTTTCCTGGCGCCGTTGCCGGGGAGCAATAGCGTGTGGGTGAGTATTGTTGTGTGCACTTGTTTGCTTTATCTCTAAGTAGTTTTTACTTTCAGTTTTAAGTTGGTCTCTATCTTAGTATGGATAAGGATTGCCAATTACAAAAAAAAATAGTTGTACTTGTTACCTAAAAACATTTTCAAAAAGGAAAGTGATTGGAAAGATGAGTAATGGTTAAGTGGCGGTCGACCTTGAACACTTGTGTTCACGCCTATGAAACCAAAACAAATCTTCCAATGGAAGCTTTTAAACTTAAGGAAGGCACCATTAAATATCAATTCTCATTCAATAAAGGTATAGAATACCTTTTGCCTATCCTATTAAAACAAAAGTTGCTCTTAATGCTTCTTTATTTGAAAATACTTGAATCTTGCTTCTTGTGCCTAACTTAAAGGCGTTACAGAAAAGTACTTCTTGGGAGATAACCCAATAGTTTTCTTGAGTCTTGAAAATTATTACTTCTGTAATAACCTCTCCTTATCCTTTTTATTTGATTTTTTTGCGCCAAGAATAACCTCTAATGAGAGGGAAGTAAGATTTTGGGAGTTGCTGTCCTGGAACAGATTTTTGTGCTCCACTGTAAAAATTCTTGAAAAATCTATGTAAGTAGGATTGACCTGTATTTTTCTGAATAAATTCCCCAGGTTGTTAGATAACTTTCGTTAGTACAACACTTTTTTATTTGATCAACTGAAGGTCTTCGAAAAAATCGGTTTATACCCGCTGGTCTGTTTTGACAGATTTCTGCAATTATTTGCATGCTTCTTATTGATTCCTTTTTGGGTTATTTTTGGGAAATTGAGCTTTTTTAGGGAATTTCTATAGTAGATTGTGTCTTTAGTGAAAGTTTTGCTGTTTTGAAACTAAACCCAAAGGTCTATTATATTTTGAATGCACTAATGTTGCTAATGAAGATTGTGTGAAGTTTTGTATGAAGGAAAATTTTCAGGTGTAAGGAAAGAATGATGTAATGAGATGAAGAATGGAAAAAATCTCAAGCTTGGGCATGCCACACCGTGTCACCCCAAGAAATATTCAAGAGGTACAAGCGTCAAAGCTTGGAGATGCCCAAGACATCCCCTTCTTCATCAATAAAAATCTCAGGTCTTTCTAGACACTTCGTTTTTATTGTTTCATGCACTGATATGTTGTTCTTGGAGCGTCTTAGTTTTCAATTTTGTTTTTTGTTTTCTTAGTTTGCTTGACTAAAGTGGCTGGACCCCCATTTTCGCTATGTTGTTTCAAATAAGTTGATTGGGTTGGAAAAGAGTAGGAAGCTTCATGATTATAAGTGGTACAAAAGGAGTTTTTTTTGACTGTGGCCTAAACCTTATCATGTCATGCTCGATGTTGTTTTAAATCTATGCTTAGTGGTTATTGTTGTAGCATGACTTGTTCCAAACAATTGGGATTGCTTAATGTGCCTTGAAATCATGGTTGTTTTAGCATACAAAAGCATAATATTGTGGTATTCTCCTTTGATGCTTTGTTTAGGTTGACTTGGAACATGATCACACCATGTTATGACTATGAACCAGTCACCGTAGCCTCTATGATGATTTATTTTTTGACTTGTGGTACCACTTTATGCTTTGATTAGTAATGTTTTGTCGCTCTGCATGATTATGGCCATTATTGCTCTCTTAGTTGGTCGCTCCTAGTCTTTTGCTAGCCTCCACTTGTATTGAGTAAGTTCTACTCATGCATCTAACTCCCAAGAAACCAAGTTATTCTAAAGTGTTCACCATAAATTTCTATGCATGGTGTGTTACATCATTCCAAGTATATTCTTGTTTTATCTATCTTCCAAATTAAACTTATTATGTGAAAGTTAGTGATTAAAGATCTCACAAACTTGATGGCACACTTCATTTTTCTTCCCCCTAATAAACTTAAAACATTGTATTATATGTAGTATAAGCTTGCACTTATACGTTGGAATTAGCAGAACCATGCTGTCACGGGGAACGCTTTCAACATTACACATGTACATTGTACCCATTTGATATCATGCTCTTTTGTTTATGGATGTCATTGGTGTGGAATGAAAGGGGAGCTTGTAAGTACATGGAGTTATGTATGTGTGTTAGAGAAACGCCTGGGCCGCTAGCCTAAGCCATGCCTAATCATGGTGGAAACTTGCAGCATCACCATAGTGAGCAATCTATGCATTCTTCTTATAAAAAAGAGATATAAAAAAGAGATTGAGAAAAGGAAAAAAGATGAGAAAAGAGGAAAGAGAGAAAAAATCACCATTTTTCATGGAAAATAAGAAGATTGCTAAGATGCTCATTATGGGGTACCCCATTAGTGGTTCTCTATGATACACATGTACTTACTATGACAAGAACTTACCAGTAACAAAACTTGAGTAGCATGAGGAGGGTCCCTCGTATTCAGGGGACATGAGATTGCCAACTTATACTTTGTCAAGCATATGCTCCATAGTTTGTTCATTTAACCTTAATCACTTCAAGATGCTTATAATAGGGGCAATGAGAGCTGAAAGCTAACCAGTACCATAATTTTTGAAAGCTCTTTATTGAAATCCCTGCTTCCCTTTGAAGGGTCTTTCTTCCACTATTATATTGAGTCTCCATCTTCTATCCTTAGGCACCAATTAAGAGAGCATAGTTATCATTCTTAGTTCTATGTGCATTGTCCCAAAACTTGTTGATTGATTCATAAGGTTGATATTTATTGTCTTGAACTATTTGTATCTAGTCACCCTTATGAACTTTGGAGGTGTCCCATGCATTTATGATTTGCTATACCATGAGGGACAAGTTGAATACCACTCTTATTATGTTTTATTTATGTGAAACAAACAAACATTTTTTAATGCATTGTTATTCATGATATTTGTTTGTAACCTTTTCATATTGCAACTTGGTTGCTATGTATTATTGTTATAACTACATCTTTCATGCTCATGTTTAGAGTACTTTGATCCCATTTATCCATTCTTTGCAAATGGTTTGATCAAGATTATGATGGTGCATGTCACCTTAAAAATTATATTGTTTTTATTGTTTACCTACTCGAGGATGAGCAGGAACTAAGCTTGGGGATGTTGATACGTCCATAACGTATCTATAATTTTTGATCGTTTTATGCTATTATTATGCTTTTGACACTTTTTTATATAAAGTTCATGAGTTATTTGGACTAACCTACTAATAGTTGCAAAAGTGCACAATATTCTTGTTTTACACTTTGATGTGTAGGAATTATCAAGAATACCAGTGGAATCCTTGTTGGAGTCAAATTGGGATTTTCCAGAAATCTGTCTCGGAACTCTTTTTGAAGATGGTCACGTTCCAAGTCGAAGACGGCGTCAAACGGAACACTCTTCGACTAAAAAGTTGTAGGAAATTTCGCGAAAAACATTCTGGATATAAAATTTAGCTGATTCCGAATCCGAATGGGCCCACTAGGCCCAATTTACTGCAGCCCAAGATGGGGTGACAGGAATCCGAGAAGCTATATAAAGGGAGAAAACCTAATTCGTGGAAGACACCTCCACCCACGAATTTGCAGCCACCAAAGCCACGTTTTTGCGTCCCCCATGGATCCCATCTCCATGGGGGAGGGATCCTAAGAAGCCATGAAGAAAGGTGGCTAAGGGACAGTGCTCCCCCATGACACCGGCGGCGAGAAAGGAGTCCTCCGCACTGCCGCCGCCGCCCTCTTGACCATCTTCACCACCATCTTCATCACCTAATCCTCGTAGTATGCAGTGGTTCATCCTACCACACACCTCTGTACCATCCTATGTAAACATGGTGTTTGATGCTATAAGTTATAATCCTATGATCTATGTCATGTTTATGTAGTTTCTTTGTTCTTAGATTGAATGGTTGAACGTCTTTGGTTCATTAGAGTTGTATGTTGATATAGTACAGTCCTTTGGTGTCCATTATATTTGTGCGCGCATGGATTAAACATCATAGGGTTTGTAGTATGTGTAATAGGAAGGGGGAAGTTCTGCCGGACTGACAGAAACCTAAGGACGCGAACCGGAACGTTGCACGTATGGGAGTAAGAGGACCATTAACTCTAGGGTATGGTTGGGGAAACCTTAATACAATGTTAGTAGTTACGAATGTTTGCTAACAATCCAATTATATAGTACATGTAATTCCAAGTAGTGAAGCACATGTATATTTAGCCTCTCCCACATAGAAAACTGCATCGAAGACAATGAACCCGATTTATTCGCCAATTAAACTTGGACAAAGCAACCACAATTACCACCACTATTCCACACTCATGGTTCTGTTAGTTTAGTGTATTTTATTGCTGCAGCAACTAGCTTTACTTTCTTGTTGTTTATTTTCTTGCGAAGCTATCTCTAGTACTCGTTTTGTTGCTCTAGTTTTATTTCCTAGATAATGCAAACGTTTAGTGGGTGTAGAGTTGTATTAGTGGTTGATAGAACTTGAGAGAATATTTATCCTACCTTTAGCTCCTCGTTGGGTTCGACACTCTTACTTATGGAGAAGGCTACACACGATCCCTATACTTGTGGGATATCACTCTGTGACTCCTTTCTTCAACCTAGCCGACCGAGGTGGCGAGGGGAAGATGACGAGGGCGGATGCGAGCTCCATTATGGGAAGCCGACTGCCAAATCGTCGTGCTCACCACTCGGTGGCATGGATGGCCACCAGCTTCTTTGGCTGCAGAGGCAGCCTGCTTGCGCGCAGGAATGGCATGCTCTCAACCTCCCAGATGGAGGCCCCTTAGAGTCCAGCATCGGCGCTTCTCTCCGGCTTCTCGCCAAGTGGTTCCTCCCCGGCGGCAAGACGGTGGCCAGCGCTCTGGGATTCTTCGACGGTGGAGTCAACGAAGGACTTGATTGCTTTTATTTTTCTATCTCAGGGTCCTTCTTGCTTAATTCTAGGACTACTGTGTAATTTCGTTTTACCTGAGGTCATGTATATAACTTGTACCCACCGCTTTAAAAAGTAATGGCAGCATCGGGGTCCTTCTAGACCCCTTCTTCGTTTAAAAAAACTCCTCTTTTGACGAGGTACATTATATTCGGGTTTTATCGACTGGTATTCTTTGGGAATTTTGTACGAATCTGCATGTGGATGTGGTATTATAGTTTTTAATACCGAGCTTAGACATTTTTTAAAAGGAAAAAATGCTTATATTTAATGATTTGGTCTTCATAGTCGACGAGAAGAAAAGGCCAAGGAAGATACGAGGAGGGAGGAAGAGAAGATACAACGATGGGGCATGGAGTAAGTAATGATGTCAATACAACAAAGGGGCATGGAGGAAGTAATGAAGAAAATCGAAAAAGAAAAGAAGAGATTTTACACGCCCCCCCCCCCCAATGATGCAAATGAAGTTGCATTTGGCCGATATCATCGTTCATTAGGGAAAATATGTAATGTATTTGCACTTGGCAAATATGGTCCATGATCACAAGATCAAGGCGGCTGTAATTAGGCTGAACACGAAGAAGTTTAAAAGATATGCTCTCAAGAAGAAGAAAAACATGAAAAAAAATCCCCCCGAGGGCGACGCAAGCACACTCGTGAACCCTAGCCAAGCCTCCGTCCTCCCTCCCTTCGCCATTGCAAAGCTCGGCGCAAGCACGACGGATTTGTTATGCCCAAAGACGTTAGGTGTGGAGATTGGGGCTCCGGCCTGGGTCGGGTCGCGGCCAGTTGCATCGACACGCCCTTGTGATCATGGCGTGGCGGTCTGGGCTTGCCCTAAATCTGGCGGTTGTGGGTCGGGTGGCAATGTTGCAGGGCAGGGGGCTCGGCCGGAGGTGGAGGGGTGGCGGAGGATTTGGCCTCCTCTGCCCCTGGAGAGCGCGGGAGGGGGCTGGCTCGGGGAGGTCCTGCGGTGGCGGCTGATGACCCACAAGTGTAGGGGATTGCAACAGTCCTCGCAGGTAGTATTACCCAATTTATTGATTCGACACAAGGGGAGCCAAAGAATACTTGCAAGCCTTAACAACTGAGTTGTCAATTCATCTACACCTGGAAATAGTTCTTGCTCACAGAAGTTTATCAGTAGCAACAACAAAGAAACAACAGCAATGAAACAAGAGTAATAGTATCGATAATAAAGAAATGGGATTCGAAAAGGTAGGCATAGGGATGGATGGACGGGCGTTGCATGTACAAGTCTAAACATGTAACTTCAATATATAGGATATTGCAGATAAATAATAACAAGCATCCAAGTACTAAACAATCCTAGGCATGTGCTCCATATATAGTCATACGTGCTGAATGAGAACTTCCACAACATCTTACATCCGGCCAGCCGTGGCATGGGCCTCTAGGGAACTACTGGCAATTAAGGTGCTCCTTTTAATAGAGCACTGGATCAAAGAATTAACACTCCGTGAACACATGTGATCCTCACCCCACAGCCATCCCCTCCGGTTATCCCAATTTCTGTCACTTCGGGGCCTTTGGATCCGGACAATGATATGTGTACACAACTTGTAGATAAGATCACAAACAATACTATCATAATGATTCAATAATAAGTTCAGATCTGAGATCATGGCACTCGGGCCCTAGTGACAAGCATTAAGCACAACAAGTTGCAACAAAGTCAAATAACACTAATAGAGATACTAGGCACTATGCCCTAACAATCTTTTTCGATTACATGATAGAACTCATCCAATCCCTACCATCCCCAAGCCTACAGCGGGGGATTACTCACTCATGGATGAGGGAAACATGGATAGTTGATGGAGATGCGTTGGTGATGACGATGGCGATGATCCTCTCCAAATTCCCTGTCCGGGCAAGGTGCCGGAACGGAGTTTCTGGATTCGAATCTTGGTTTCTGGTGGCGGCGGCGTAGCGGAACTCTTTCTGTAAAACTATCGAATCCCCCTTGGTTTTTAGGTCGAGAGGAAACTTATAGGCGCAGAGGGAGCCCGAGGGGGTGCCTAGGGTGGCTACACCCCCTAGGCGCGGCCAGAGGTGGGCCCGCGCCTGGCAGGGGTGTGGGCCTCCCAGGCCCCTTCTCTGTCTCATCTTCTGGCTCCGTGGACCTTCTGCTAAAATAGGATTTTTGGCATATTTTCCGGGATTTTTCCTGATAGTTAATTTTCTGCACAAAAACTAGACACCAAGGTAATTCTGCTGAAAACATCGTCAGTCTGTGTTAGTTGCATCCAAATCACATAAGTTTAAAGGAGAAACAATAGCAAAAGTGTTCGGGAAAGTAGATACGTTTTGGACGTATCAACTCCCCTGCTTAGCTTATTGCTTGTCCTCAAGCAATTCAATTGAAAACTGAGTGCGATAAAAGAACTTTCACGAACACATTTTCTTCATATGATGTATATATTCTTAGCACAGGAGTAGATGCTTAGACAATTCATAATAAAGAGTATGCAACTAAGTCTACTCAATAGTCATTGCAAGCTATGAAGAGAAGCAACTCAAGAATAATAAGTAGCAAGAAACATAAACATAAGCAACATTGCAATGCTCATAATAAGGTATGATAGAGTGGTATCTTGCTTGCCTTTGTTTGAAGAGCACAATATAAATGCCAAGGCACCTCTGAAGTTCAAGTGAAGACTAGAGATAAAGATATCAGAGATACAAGCATCAAAGTCATGACATAATTAACCAAGCTTTGAAGCAAACACAAGAATGACAACTATGCTCTCAACAAGGTGCTCATAGAATAGGTGGTGACTCAAAAAGGAAGTGAAAAGGTTTTGAAAAGTTTGAAAGGCTTCCAAATGCTGAAAGAAAGGTACTCATTAGCTTTGAGCTCTCATTGCCCCTATCATAGGCATCTTTATGTGGTTAAGGTGAAAGTGAGGTTGTAAGGTTCCCAACCTTTAATAAGGTAGAGATCCTTGTGTTTACAATGCTAGTCCCTGGATCAATAGCTAGCATCCACAGTTAAGATGTAATATCAAGAAACAAAGGTCATAATACACTTTATAACCAGGTATAAAATAATTCATTACATCTTACATAGCTCTTTTGGCTATCACATTACAATGCAGCAAAATATATAGCATGGAGTCCTTCATCTTCAAAGTGCCACAGGCAAACATGTTGGTTGTAGACTTGTAATCCTATTCAACATACTTCACTAACATCAAACAAACCTGCAACATAATAAGTGGATAGTATAGTGGAGTCTATCATCTATATGCATTTGGCTAAGTGGAGCTTAGGCTTGCTTTGCTCAAAATAGATTTTCCTTATCATTTGAAAACACTAAGTTTTTGCTTGACAAAATCACCAAAGGCATCTCCCAATAGAAATTGGTGATCCTTTAACCCTTGTTCAACCACAAGTTTTTAACTTAGAAATTGGTATGAGGAGTTTGTTGATAGCTTCCATGTCTTGATGCTCAATTTGTCCTTTACCAGGGACATGGCTAAGTACTTAGATTTTACACTCTGCAGAGGTGGTGCACTTTACCCACAAGACTTGGTTTCACCAAGACAAGATCTTTCAGAAGCCTTCACTTAGACCAGAATGGACGCGTTCCAACCTATCATCCCTACCACCAACTGTCCATTTGGCTAAGTTATTGCAACCTATATGATCCAGGCAGAGCCCATAATGCCAAGTGGCTGCACTTGAAGCTTCTCAACATTTGACATCTCAAATCTCTTTGTTCCTAGGTGGCCATCCACAAGTGAGATACACAAGGTAAACCATAGAAATGGGCCTTATGAACCACTCAACACAAACCATTCCTTCCATTCCACCCAGGTGATTCATTCACTTTGTTGTTTTATTAAACAAAACACAAGTCCTTGACTTAGAAATATTCCATAGTATGAATATATATTCCACCCTTGTTTTCTACTAGCTAAGCTAAGCATGATAGTGGTAGGAACCTTAACTTAGGAAAATTCTACTAAGGTTTCATCTACTATGATTTCCCTTGGCATAGTTTACACTTAGCAAAATTCCATGCAAGTCCTACTTAGAAATATCACTAATGCATAGTGAAAATAATGGGACAAAAGTATGAAGCATCACTTGCCTTTTGGTAGAGAATATAAGTCCACTCCTTGATCTTGCAATATTCACACTCTTCAAATCACTACAATTCAATCAAGCAAACAATATTTCAAACTACCATTCAAGCAAACATCACATAAAATAATAGAAACAAAGTAATGCATGCAAGCATGCCAAACATTGTTTTATTTACAAAAGTGGTTTCTAATAGGTTATGACATTCTAAAACACTTATTGGTCAGTTTATAAAAGTGGTAAAACCATTTGTAAAAGATTTTACTTATAAATCATTTTTAAACCAAATCAATATTTTATGTGATTGAAAATGCTTTTAGTAAAGTAATAATCTTTATAGAGTTCACCAAATACATTTTCAAATCATAAAACTTGGTGTTTAGGGTCAGAGAGTTTAAATCAAAACATTTCCCAAAGGTTTTCTCCAAAAAACATTTTTAACAAATAAACAATATTTTTATTTGACTAGAAATGGTTTAAATCAAAGGTTTATTCTTTTGCTTCACCAAATATATTTTTGAAACCACAAATTTATTTCTATGGTCAGTAGGTTCAAAACAAACTATTTTCCAAAGATTTATCTCAAAAATCATTTTAGAACAAATTTTATATCAAAAATATACCTACACAAGTTTCTGCAAAAACAACCATTTTACCAGAAACAAATTACTAAAAAAAAGGGCATGGTTGGGTAGGATTTTTCTTGCTGATTCCATTGATATAAAATTTGTAAAATTTGGACGTGTGGTTTGAAAGTTATGAATTTTTCAAATTGGAACATCAAATATATCATTTCTGGTTTTTATTCAAAGAGACAAGGCCACGTGGCGTGTTGCTATTCGTCTGTACCACTTCGTGAGGATCGTGCAACGAGGGGCGTTAGATCTAAACAGATCGTGCGGCACAGGAGCAAGCGTACCCCTTCGTTTAGTCAATCTATCATGGCGCTTGGATCTGAATCCTACGGTGCTTAGCATGCTAGCCATCGAGTATAAGCGGCGCGGCGGTGGCGCGGTCCGTGGGCGGTTTGGTGAATCTAGGAAGCGAGGAGAGGAATGGAGGGGCTCACCGAGTTCGCAGGGTCATGGTGATGCTCAAGGTGGTGGTAGCTCGTCGAGGGGCGCACGGTAGCATCGAGGATTGCTCGCCGGAGATGCTGCTATCGTCGGGTCACGCACAACTTCGTCGGAGGCGAGTCTCTGGAACGCAAGCGAGCAAAACAACGCGTTAGGAAGATGCACACGGGTTCAAGGACCACGGGAACACTCACCAGTGAGCAAGGGGCGCACGAGGTCGTCGACTATGGCTCGCCGGAGTCGAGCTCATCATCGATGGCGCTCAGACATGGACAAAGCCGAGGCTGCGGGGTACGCGCGAGTAAGTGCGAGGCACTGGCAGGTGCACCTAGTTCTGGCAAACAAGATCGTGTGAAGCAGGGACAGTAGGGAGGTTCGTGCTCGTCGTAATCTACCGGAAAGGTCATCGGAGCCAGTGGTGGCGCGAGCGAAAATTAGCGCAGCCTAGTGGCGTAGAGGATCTGGCGAGTGAGGGGAAAGAGAGAGGGGGCGAAGGCGCTTTAGTACACGTGATTGCAGGTCCGTTTACGGGTTAGCAGTGGTATTCACGCCGGCATTCAAACGGCTGCAACGGCCGGCGAGGCGTGGTCAGCGGGGCGGGTGAAGGAGACGCTGAGGTGGCGATGGGGTCCATTGGTCAGTGAAAGAAGAGAGAGGAGGTGGGGCCAGTGATCAGTGACTGAGTGGGTTCTGTCTGCGGTGAGAAAATGTTTCGGGGGAGAGAGGGAGAGGTGGGCTGCTAGGCCTGGACTGGGCTGGGCTGCTCCTTTTCATTTTTTTTGTTCAGATTGTTTTTCCTTTTATATTTCTAATATTCTGTTTTGATTTTGTTTAATCAATTCAAGCATCCATTTGAATTCAAACCTTTGTCAAACTTTGTGTGGATTCAAACACTGATTAATAAAACATTCTGAATTCAATTTTGGAATAAATCTTTTATTCTTTTTAGGGTCTTTTAATTATTTAAAATGGGCCCTTGTATTTATTCAATTAAGATTTAATAATTTTTTTCAAATTCCATTTGAAATCTAAATCTTTCCAAATCTTTTCAGTAGGTTTTATTTGTTTATTAGGGTATCAAATTATTGACCATGGATTATTTGGAAAATATTTAATATGATTTATAAATCATTTGAATTCGGTATTTGTTTTAATTCCAATGAAATTAAAGTTTTGTTTCCATAAATTTTATTTGGAAGATTTCTTTGATCTTATTTAAGTTATTGAACCACTTTTATTCCACTTGGGTAAATTCCAAATATCTTTTCCCATGATTTAATTAATCATTTCTAATAGGGATTTTATCTTTATTCAAAAAAATAGGATTTGGTTAATGCCCTCTTAATTAATTTGAAAATTGCTTATTCATTAATTTATTTGAATTTGGATTATATTTATTCCATTTGCTTATGGATTAGGTCAAGAGTTAATTTGGCCTTTAAATATTCCTCATTTAATATTTCTTTCTTTATCTTATAAAATCCATATCTTCTTATTTATAGATCCAAACTTGGTGATTCCAATTTGTAAAATCTTATTTAATATTTATTTATCCTTTTAAATATATTTAGGATTATTTGCTCACCATTGGGCATGGATTTCTAGATAGATGCTTTATTATCTCTGGAAATTCAATTTCCTTATCTTATTAAATTCCTAAGATTTTATGTATGGCTCCAAATTAAGTGAAACCAATTCATATGGTTTTATAATATTTCTAATAGTAATTCTTTATCATTTTGAAATGTTTGCTTGACAACTTTTATATGGATCAGATCCATGGTCTTAGAGATAACTTGAAAATGATTTTCCTCCATTAGGGTTTTGGTTTATTTCTCAAGTGTTTAAATTCCCAGATGTATTTATGAAGAATGCATTCCACTTGATTTGAATTTAGTTGGATTCAAACATTAACCAAAGTTTGTTCAAGATGGGATTTTAAGTTTTCATTTAGAACAAAAGTTTCTTCTCACCCTAAATTTCAACAATTATTTCTTTTGTTTATTTATTTTTCACATTACAAGATTTGGAAAATCTTGGGATGTGACAGGCTACCACCCTTAAAATAAATCTCGTCCCGAGATTTGGGGAGGCTAGGGGTTACAAGTTGGCTCAAAGCAACCAGGGTACTACCACCCTTAATAATTTTCCAACTTGATTACTTCTTGGCTTGTTTGGGTCTTGATGATACTTCTCTCGGCAAACATCTGCATAGTGTCCTTTGTTTCCACACTTGAAACATGTGACAAGGCTGAGATCCTTCATAGGCTTTATCCTGTGCTTCATCTTTTCTGGACAATTGCTTACATAATGTCCTTGGTTACCACAATTGTAACATGTGATAAGATTGAGTTCTTCACGTATCTTCTGTGGACAAGTTGACACATAATGTCCTAACTCTTTGCAGTTGTTGCACCATACTTGGATAATCTCCTTATACTTCTTCTTCTCTGGACATTCATTGGTATAGTGTCCCATCTCTTTGCAATGACAACATTGCACTTGGCTTTTGTCTTTCTTCTTCTTGGGTTTCTCCAAAGCTAGGAGTGCTTCTAGTTCATGTTCTTCATATCTTATCTCAAAGGTAGGAAAGTTTCCTGGTCGCCTTGATCTTTTCCTTGAGTAATACATATGTCTCCTCTTTGGTCCATCAAATTGAGTCATATTGCATGGAGGTGCAAGCTGAGATTTTCCTTTGTCTTCATCCTTCTTGGTAGAAGTTATTCCCTTATGGTAGTCTGCAATCAGTTGTTGCACTCCACCTTGTTTCCTTTGTTGAACTATGGAATAGATGGGGCATTGGATAGGGACATGATTATTTCCTTCACATAGGAAACAAGTAGCTTGAGATGTGAGGCATTGATTATTTGGATGTTTCTCTTCACAATTGGGGGATTGATCTTCATGCTCTTTGGAAGTGTGATCCTTGTCTCCACAAATATTACAAGCTTGGGTTCCTTCTAGAATATCATCCTTGACATCCTTGTTGTCACAAACTCCTTGGGAAGAGTTATCTATCATGTTGATCATTTGATCTGTCACCTTATGCAACAATTGGGTTTGGGTTTCTAAAAAACTTTGCATGGTTGGATCTAACTCACTGGTGTTGGCTAAAAACTGAGTTGTCACTTGGTTCAACTGGGTTTGGGTTACTATGAGTTCCCTCATGTTGATCTCTTGGTTGTTGTTGTTGTCACCATCCTTGATGTTGGAGTTCCTTGGAGTAGTCATCTGTTTGGGTTGGATTGGGATTAGAATAGGCAAAAGATTTCTAAGGAATCAATTCTAATCACACACATCACAATTCACTTAAGCAATGTACAAGCAATCACAAAAAAACATTCCACTCAAACAACAAGTTTCAAGCACACTTATAGGCAACAAAATATTTTGTTACACCACATAAGTTGGTGAATTTGGTTTGATCTAAATATGGTGGTCCAACTATATGGTTCACTTGAAATCATTCTATACTTCTTGGTGGATTCTTCTTGAATGAGATCATGGTTTCCTTGGGAAAATTTCTGGTGTCTTGGTCACAAAACTTCAAAGGTGATGATGTCTCCTAAATTGTGTTTCCTTAGTCTTCAAGTATTGAGCAATAGTTCTTGTCCCACTTGTAGTTCTTAGTGATATCCAAGTTGAAGTCCTTGGTGAAAATAAAGTTGAAGTCTTTGATGATGTTTGATGTTGAAGTCATTTGAGTTGATGAAGTCCTTTGCACATGGTGAAGTCTTTGGCCATGGGGTAGGCTTTGTCCATCAAGTTTGAAATAGAAGAGATGTAGAATCAAAACCAAAAGTTTGAGGAAAGAATTTACAAGATTGTTTGTAAATAAGTTTTGGAACAAATATAACTCCTATTTTCTAAGGGTTTTGTCCAATCCTAGGGTTACAATCCTCCAGAAACACAAGGTTCGATACCATCTGTAAGGTTCCCAACCTTTAATAAGGTAGAGATCCCTCTGTTTACAATGCTAGTCCCTGGATCAATAGCTAGCATCCACAGTTAAGATGTAATATCAAGAAACAAAGGTCATAATACACTTTATAACCAGGAATAAAATAATTCATTACATCTTACATAGCTCTTTTGGCTATCACATTACAATGCAGCAGAATATATAGCATGGAGTCCTTCATCTTCAAAGTGCCACAGGCAAACATGTTGGTTGTAGACTTGTAATCCTATTCAACATACTTCACTAACATCAAACAAACCTGCAACATAATAAGTTGCAGCCACAAGGGTCAATACATTTGAATTGTATTGGCAAGTGATACTATGGTAGTATAGTAGAGTCTATCATCTATATGCATTTGGATAAGTGGAGCTTAGGCTTGCTTTGCTCAAAATATATTTTCCTTATCATTTGAAAACACTAAGTTTTTGCTTGACAAAATCACCCAAGGCATCTCCCAATAGAAATTGGTGATCCTTTATCCCTTGTTCAACCACAAGTTTCTAACTTAGAAATTGGTATGAGGAGATTCTTGATAGATTCCATGTCTTGATGCTCAATTTGTCCTTTACCAGGGACATGGCTAAGTACTTAGATTTTACACTCTGCTGAGGTGGTGCACTTTCCCCACAAGACTTAGTTTCACCAAGACAAGATCTTTCAGAAGCCTTACCTTAGACCAGAATGGACGCGTTCCAACCTATCATCCCCTACCACCAACTGTCCATTTGGCTAAGTTATTGCAACCTATATGATCCAGGCAGATCCCATAATGTCAAGTGGCTGCACTTGAAGCTTCTCAACATTTGACATCTCAAATATCTTTGTTCCTGGGTGGTCATCCACAAGTGAGATACACAAGGTAAACCATAGAAATGGGCCTTGTGAACCACTCAACACAAACCATTCCTTCCATTCCACCCAGGTGATTCATTCACTTAGTTGTTTTATTAAACAAAACACAAGTCCTTGACTTAGAAATATTCCATAGTATGAATATATATTCCACCCTTGTTTTCTACTAGCTAAGCTAAGCATGATAGTGGTAGGAACCTTAACTAAGGAAAATTCTACTAAGGTTTCATCTACTAGGATTTCCCTTGGCATAGTTTACACTTAGCAAAATTCCATGCAAGTCCTACTTAGAAATATCACTAATGCATAGTGAAAATAATGGGACAAAACTATGAAGCATCACTTGCCTTTTGGTAGAGAATATAAGTTCACTCCTTGATCTTGCAATATTCACACTTTCAAATCACTACAATTCAATCAAGCAAACAATATTTCAAACTACCATTCAAGCAAACATCACATAAAATAATAGAAACAAAGTAATGCATGCAAGCATGCCAAACATTGTTTTATTTACAAAAGTGGTTTCTAAGAGGTTATAACATTCTAAAACACTTATCAGTCACTTTATAAAAGTGCAAAACCATTTGTAAAATATTTTACTTATAAATCATTTTTAAACCAAATCAATATTTTATGTGATTGAAAATGCTTTTAGTGAAGTAATAATATTTATAGAGTTCACCAAATACATTTTCAAATCATAAAACTTGGTGTTTAGGGTCAGAGAGTTTAAATCAAAACATTTCCCAAAGGTTTTCTCCAAAAAACATTTTTAACAAATAAACAATATTTTTATTTGACTAGAAATGGTTTAAATCAAAGGTTTATTATTTTGCTTCACCAAATATATTTTTGAAACCACAAATTGATTTCTATGGTCAGTAGGTTCAAAACAAACTATTTTCCAAAGATTTTATCTCAAAAATCATTTTAGAACAAATTTTATATCAAAAATATACCTACACAAGTTTCTGCAAAAACAACCATTTTACCAGAAACAAATTACTAAAAAAAGGGCATGGTTGGGTAGAATTTGTCTTGCTGATTCCATTGATATAAAATTTGCAAAATTTGTACGTGTGGTTTGAAATTTATGATTTTTTCAAATTGGAACATCAAATATATCATTTCCGTTTTTATTCAAAGAGACAGGCCACGTGTGTTGCTATTCGTCTGCATCATTTCGTGAGGATCATGCAACGAGGCGTTAGATCTAAACAGATCGTGCGGCAGAGCAAGCGCACTTCGCTTAGTCAATCTATCGTGGCGCTTGGATCAATCTCATGCTTAGCACGCTAGCCATCGAGTGGCGGCGGTAAGCGGCGGCGACGTGCAGTGGCGGTGGTTTGGTGAATCTAGGAAGCGAGAGGAACGGAGGGCTCACCGGTTCGCAGGTCGTGGTGATGCTCAAGGTGGTGGTAGCTCGTCGAGGCATCAGTAGCGTCGAGGATTGCTCACGGAGATGCCGCCGCCGTCATGCACAACTTTGTGAGGCGAGTCTCGAATGCAAGCGAGCAAAACAACGCGTCAGAAGATGCACACGGGTTCAAGGATCAGGAACACTCACCGGAGCAAGGGGCGCACGAGGTCGTCGGCTATGGCTCGCCGTAGTCGAGCTCATCATCGGTGGTGCTCAGACATGGACAGAGCCGAGGCTGCGGGGCACGTGCGAGTAAGTGCGAGGCAACTGGCAAAGCGCCTAGTTCGAGAACAAGATCGTGAAGCGTGACGATGGGAGGTTCGTGCTCGCGGAATCGACCGAAAGGTCGTTGGAGCCATGGTGGCGCGAAGAAATTAGCGCACCTGGTGGCGTAGAGGATCTGGCGAGTGAGAGGAAAGAGAGAGGGGGCGAAGGCGCTTTAGTACGCATGATTGCAGGGCCGTTTCATGGCGTGGTTAACGCGTATTCATGCTGTCATTCAAACGGCTGCAACGGCTGGCGAGGCGTGGTCAGCGGGGCGGGTGAAGGAGACGCTGAGGTGGCGATGGGGTCCGTTGGTTAGTGAAAGGAAGAGAGAGGAGGTGGGGGCCAGTGATCAGTGACTGAGTGGGTTCTGCTACCGAGAAAACATTTCGGGGAGAGAGAGAGGTGGGGCTTTGGGCTGGGCTGCTCCTTTTCATTTTTTTGTTCAGATTGTTTTTCCTTTTCTATTTCTAATATTCTGTTTTGATTTTGTTTAATCAATTAAAGCATCCAGTTGAATTCAAACCTTTGTCAAACTTTGTTTGGATTCAAACACTGATTAATAAAACATTCTGAATTCAATTTTGGAATAAATCTTTTATTCTTTTTAGGGTCTTTTAATTATTTAAAATGGTCCCTTGTATTTATTCAATTAAGATTTAATAATGTTTTTCAAATTCCATTTGAAATCTAAACCTTTCCAAATCTTTTCAGTAGGTTTTATTTGTTTATTAGGGTATCAAATTATTCACCATGAATTATTTGGAAAATATTTAATATGATTTATAAATCATTTGAATTGGGTATTTGTTTTAATTCCAATGAAATTAAAGTTTTGTTTCCATAAATTTTATTTGGAAGATTTCTTTGATCTTATTTAAGTTAATTGAACCATTTTTATTCCACTTGGGTAAATTCCAAATATCTTTTCCCATGATTTAATTAATCATTTCTAATAGGGATTTTATCTTTATTAAAAAAATAGGATTTGGTTAATGCCCTCTTAATTAATTTGAAAATTCCTTATTCATTAATTTATTTGAATTTGGATTATATTTATTCCATTTGCTTATGGATTAGGTCAAGAGTTTGGCCTTTAAATATTCCTCATTTAATATTTCTTTATTTATCTTATAAAATCCATATCTTCTTATTTATAGATCCAAACTTGGTGATTCCAATTTGTAAAATCTTATTTAATATTTATTTATCCTTTTAAATATATTTAGGATTATTTGCTAACCATTGGGCATGGATTTCTAGATAGATGCTTTATTATCTCTGGAAATTCAATTTCCTTATCTTATTAAATTCCTAAGATTTTATCTATGGCTCCAAATTAAGTGAAACCAATTCATATGGTTTTATAATATTTATAATAGTCATTCTTGATCATTTTGAAATGTTTGCTTGACAACTTTTATATGGATCAGATCCATGGTCTTAGAGATAACTTGAAAATGATTTTTCTCCATTAGGGTTTGGTTTATTTCTCAAGTGTTTAAATTCTCAGATGTATTTATGAAGAATGCATTCCACTTGATTTGAATTTAGTTGGATTCAAACATTAACCAAAGTTTGTTCAAGATGGGATTTTAAGTTTTCATTTAGAACAAAAGTTTCTTCTCACCCTAAATTTCAACAATTATTTATTTTATTTATTTATTTTTCACATTACAAGATTTGGAAAATATTGGGATGTGACAGAGGTCCACTCTGAATCATATGCTTGACAGACCATAAACTGGAAATCCCAAGTCCCTTGAGTACGAGGGCCGCACCGCATGCTACTCAACTTTGGTTACCTGTAAGTTCTTATCATTGTAAATACATGCATATCATAGAGAACCGCCAACAGGGTACCCCTTGCACATGATACAAGAGCGACCCCGTGATCAAAATGACAAGGCTAGCAATCAATGAGCATCTCAGCGATCTTTTTATTTACTATGTGTATAGCTTTTTATTGATGATGCTTCATAAATGCTCATTATGGTGATGCTGCAAGTTTCCACCATGATTAGGCATGGCTTAGGCTAGCGGCCCAGGCGTTTTTCTAACACAATGTATATACTCCATGAACTCACAAGCTCCCCGTGACAGCGTTCCAAAAATAAAAGAGCAAGGTATCAACTGGATAAAATATCCAAAAAAGATGTCGAAAGCGTTCCCCGTGACAGCACGGTTCTGCTGACTCCCATCATATAATTTGCAAGCATATAACTTTCATGGACAGGTCACAATGGTTCAAGATTATTGAGTGCAAGGAATAAAGTGTGCCATCAAGTTCGTGAGAGCTTTACTAACTAACTTTCTCAAAACAGACAAACATTTTATTTGGAAGAAAACAAGACATATAAAATATGCACTGAAGTAGAAAATGATGCTAATTGGTAGGTATGGTGGACACAGTTGGCAATAATGGTTTTGGGGATTTGGAAGCACAGGTAGAGCTCATACTCAGTGCAAGTGAAGGCTAGCAATAGAGAGGGAGCGACAAACGAGAGAGCAATAACCGTCATAAACATGCTTGCAACAAAACAGGACTAATTATGGCATGAAAGTGATACAAGAACTCTGAGGCAAAATAAATCATCGAGGCTTACTGACTATTGTTTAGTCATATGCATGCGTGAGCATGTGCCAAGTCGATTCACATGAACAATCAGAGGAGGATACCATAATGTCATACCAAAGTATGAATAAAACAATGCAAGCAAACATTCATATGACATGCTACAAACTATTAGCAAGCTGGAGCTAATCACAAGCAAGCAAGAACTACTAAGCATCCATAATGACATACACCTTACACAAACAGGATAAGCATGCTCACAATGATGAGTATATGTACTAAAATGAAAACAAATAGAGTTTGTTACCAGCCTCTTACCACTCCTCAAGTTGTCTTAATCTTCATTATTTCCCTTCACTTGTGTGACTTGAATGATAACATGAAACCAAACTCCACTGAGGACGGCTGAACCCTGCAAAGAACTCACAAAACCAAAGAAGAACAACAAATACTTTTGGTGTTTTCGATTTTTTTAAAGAAAGCAAACAAAGCAAAAGCAAACCAAACAAAGTAAAATCTTTTTGGAGTTTCCTTTAAGGAAAACCAAAACCAAAAAGCAAAGAAACAAACCAAGAGAAACAACGAAAATATTTTTGGTATTTTTGTGTTTTGAGAAAGAAGCAATAAAAACCAAAAAGAAAGCGAAAACAATGGATATACAAAGAACCGACGAAACATGGTATATAGATGAGTGTGATGTCGGTATACCTCCCCCCAAGCTTAGGGGATTTTGGCCTAAGTGGGGCTCAATAGAGCGGGTAGTAACCCCAAGCTGGTGGGTCATCACAGGAATGATCGTAGTCAGGCGCTTGCGATGAAGAAGAAGGCGCGCCCTAATCAAATGTTGGCTGCTGGTATGAAGAATCTCCCAAGTTGGAGGGCTGAACCGAATCATATTCGGCATCCTCTCCAACATTCTCCTCTTGCTGGAAGAGCTCCGCCACATATGTATCAACCTCCTCCTTCGTGAGCGACCATCCTTGCATGTTATCAAAGTTAAACAAAGCAGGTGCAGGCAAATAAACTATTTTCTCAGTCCTACCCCCTCTCCAACCTCGCTGAGCAAAAGATAGTTCAAACGGTAAACTTCTCACATTAGCCCCCAAGTAAACAAAACCATGCTGAATCATAGATTCAAGATCAAGTCTCTCAATGGGGAACTGATAATCTTAATGGTGAGGCTCTAAACCATGGAAAGCTAGAAACCTATAAGCAATGAGACCTCCACAAATTCCACCCTTCTTGCGGTTAGTGGTGAGACGGTAAGCTATCAAAGCACCCAAGTTATAATATCTATCCTTATTCAAAGCAGCTGCGATAAAAGCTAGATCAAAGGAGGATAAACTCGTAGCAATCTTTCTAGCAAGAACACACTTGGTAATGAAATAAGCAAAATATCTTATAGATGGGAACTGAATGTTCCGAATTTTACCAGTTTCCTTTGAGAAGTCAAAGCCTTGGCAAATTTCAGCATATAAATCCATAAGTTACCTAGGCCTCTCCTTGATCTTCTCACAAGATCCCCAACAAGGCACTCTAATAGCTACACAGAAATCAGCAAACGGCAGGTCGACAGCTATATTGTATATTTTGTAATGGACCATGGGGTTAGATGAAGATCAAGTAAACCGGAAGTCTTGCACAAAATCCATGGTTAGCTTAAAATATTGAAATGGTTCACCTTTAGCAAAGTGTTCCAACCCCGCATTGGTAATCATAGTTTGGAAATCTTGGAGGATTCTCGCGGTTCTCATAAATTCATGGCATGGATATATGGAAGGGAAAACTCCTTCCTCGCGATGAACCTTCATTGGCTCAGGCACCATCAAGTCACACTGATTCAGTGGATAAGCACTCATCTTCCTTGCTGAAATATTTAGACAAACATCAAACCAAGTGATTTCCATGTTGATAAATGATGAACAACTACTATAGGAACTTGCTAGAGGGCTACACATGCATCAAAATAAAATCTCTAAGCATAGAACAAGCATGCAAGCTCACATAACCTGACACCTATAACAGAAAAATACTCAAGATACAATCTACCAATCACAAATCTAATTGGACAAGTAGAGGAGGCACATACCAAGGAGCAATCCCTCCAAAAATCAGCACTTGAGATGGGCTGAACAAGGAGATCGAAAATCGCGAGCAAGAACAGCAAGAACTCGAGCTTGAGCAAGTTTTCCGGTGTTTTTCAGGAGAGATAAAGAAGATGGCTTTGAGGAGGCACCTGGGAGGGCCCCAGGTGGGCCACACCCCACCCAGGCGCCACCGAAGGGTAGGTCGCGCCTACCATGGGTGTGGTGGCCTGGGGTGGCCCCCTAGGTCACTCCAGGTGTCCCTATGCCCCTTTTTTAGAGGAACAATTTACTTTGAATTTCTAGGATTTTTCGGGAAACTTTATTTTTGGCCAATTTGCAGGTTATGAAAATTGATTTTCTCGCAGAAACAGTTTTTTCAGAAGAAGCAAAAGAAAACAAAAACCAAACTACAGAAGTTCTAAGACACTCTAAAAGGCAAGCAACTAACTAACAAGAGAAAAAGCAAAGACTAGGAAGGAGAAAAGTAAAAGAAAACAAGAATAACCATATTGAAAACATTATTTTTCTCATTAAAATCCTTTTGTTAACAAGGTTGACCAAGTCTTGTTACCAAAATAATATTAGATGAGACAAAACTTTGTATTCCACCAAGTGATTATGTTACCTCAAGCTTGATAGCAATGGTCCCAATCATAATAGTTTCAAAATTTTCTTGTGGAATGGGATAATATATTTCTCCAACCTTTATGCTCTCAATATTTTCAATGGAATTCAAGCAATAGCTCTTAGCAACCTTCTTGGGGAAATAGACAGTGTGCTCTTTGTCATTAATATTGAATGTTACTTTTCCTTGATTACAATTGATGACAGCACCTGTAATATTAAGAAAAGGTCTCCCAAGAATAATGGACATATTATCATCTTCAGGCATTTCAAGCACAACAAAATCAGTTAAAACCAAGCAATTATGATCCACTTGAACAGGAACATCCTCACATATACCAATAGAAATAGTAGTTGACTTATCAGCCATTTGCAAAGGTATATCATTTGGTATCAAATTTTCTAGCTGGAGTCTCTTGTAGAGAGAAAAAGGCATAACCCTGACTCTAGCTCCCAAATCACATAAAGCAATTCTAACATAATTGTTCTTAATAGAGCAAGGAATAGTTGGTATACCTGGATCACCAAGTTTATTTGGAACCTTACCATTGAAGGAATAATTAGCAAGAAAAGTACAAATCTCCTCATTAGGAATCTTCCTTTTATTAGATACAATATCCTTCATATACTTTGAATAAGGAGGCAACTTAATAGAATTAGTCAAAGGAATTTGCAAAAATAAAGGCTTCATCCACTCACAAAACTTGTTGTAGTGTTCTTCCTCCTTTAACTTGTGTTTCTTACCTAGAAAAGGCATAGGTTTCTGCATCCAAGGTTCTCTCTTTACCATGTTTATTAGCAATAAAATTTTCCTTAGTGTACCTAGTGTTCTTAGTGTGCTTCTCAGGTTCTTCCTCAACTTCCTCCTCATGAGCATCATTTTTATCATTACCACTCTCAGTTTCAGCATTAGAGACAGATATACTATTAGGATCTACAGCAGGTTCAAGTGGTTCCTCAACTATTCTATGTTTCTTTTTCTTTCTCTTACGAGGACTACCACTATCTTCACCTTGTTGGGAATCCTTCTCAATTCTTTTAGGGTGTCCTTCATGATATAAAGGATCTTGAGTAGCCATACCACTCCTAGTTCTAATTCCATAAGCATGTTTATCTCCTGAGGCATTAACTAGCATATCCTTTTGTACCTTAGAAAGTTGATCAAGCTGGGTTTGAACCATTTGAAAGTGTTTACAAAGCATTTTAATATCATTAGAAGTTCTTTTCACAATATCTTTCAACTCATTGATAGCTCTAGAGTTTTCCAATAAATGATTCTGAACTTGTTTATTAAAATTACCTTGTTTAACAATAAAAATGTCAAGTTCCTCTAAGCATTGATCAGGAGGCTTACTATCGCGAATATCACCTTCATCAAAGTGTTGGAGAGAGTGTACCTCAATAGTAGATGAGTGGGGAATTGGCTTACATAACTCTTCTATAGAAGGTAGATTCTTCACATCTTCAGCTCTAATACCTTTCTCCTTTAGACACTTCTTAGCTTCCTTCATCACTTCATCATTTAATGCAATAACTCCTCTCTTCTTTGGTGTTGGTATTGAAACTGGTTCAGGCACAACTGGTTCAGGAGTAATAGGCTCAGGTGTATTTAGCTCAGTTGAAGTCCAATCATCATAATTTTTTCTTATCTTAGCCATTAATTCTTCAGCATCTGTAGGAGTTCTTTTCCTGAAAACACAATCAGCAAAGCTATCTAGGTATGTCGTAGAATCATTAGTTAGTCCATTATAATAAATATCAAGCACTTCATTCTTAGGCAATGGACATCCAGGATGTGCATGAATCAAGGCACAGAACCTTGTCCATGACTCAGGCAGTTTCTCTTCTTCTCCCTGTTTAAAATTAAAAAGTCTCTACAAAGCAGCATGTCTAGCACTAGGAGGAAAATATTTTTGGAAGAAAGAAGCAATCAAACTATCAGGACTATCAATGGAGCCAGGAGGTAATCTATTAAACCAAGCCCTAGCTTCTCCTTTTAGTGAAAAAGGTAAGATCTTAGTAAAAAAGTACTTGCGCGTCTTAAAATCATCAGAGAATAAAGCACTCATAGTAGAAAGCTCATTCATATGAGCCATATCACTCTCATTTTCAGTCCCACAAAAAGGTTCTTTCTCAACAATATTCAAATAGGATAAATCAAGAGATAAATCATAATCTTTATCTTTAATATCTATGGGATAGGTGGCAAACTTAGGATCAGAGAACAACTTAGGAATGATGGTGCGTCTAGCAAGGAGACTCTTAATAGCACTAGTACCATGTGTGTTTTGGCACTCTTCAACAAATTCATCAGTGAACTCGATGTAACCATCATTAATATCATAACTCTCTCTAGACTCAGGTGAGATAACAGATGTAACAGTGTCTTCACTAGGAGATTCAGTATTTCCTAGCTAGCCATAGTAGCATCTAGGAAAGGACCTAATGAACCACTCGCATCAAGCACAATAGAAGTAACATTGTGAGCATCAAAAGCAGTTTCAGACTCAGCAGTAGTAGCAGTGTGTGTAGCATGAGTATGTGGTGGTGGTCTAACAAGCTTACTTATAACAGATGGTGAATCAAGAGCGGCAGAGGTGTTTAGGACTGTACCTCTTCTTGTAGTGGATGGTAAAATAGGGAACTTTCCATCATGAGTCTTCCCCATGATGAAAGGATTAGCAGTGAACAATAATAGATCCAAGTGAACTTACAAATAAAGCTATGCTCCCCGGCAACGGCGCCAGAAAATAGTCTTGATGACCAACAAGTGTAGGGGATCGCAACAGTCTTCGCGGGTAGTATTACCCAATTTATTGATTCGACACAAGGGGAGCCAAAGAATACTTGCAAGCCTTAACAACTGAGTTGTCAATTCAGCTGCACCTAGAAATAGTTGTCACATCCCAAAATTTTCCAAATTTTGAAATGTGAAAAATAAATAAACAAAATAAACAATTGTTGATTTTTAGGGTGAGAAGAAACTTTTTGATTCCAATTGGAAACATCAAAACCTATTTTGATCAAATAAAATCCTAAAGGGATTTAAAAAGATAAATAATTAATAAATAAAATTATGATAGTTGGAATTACTATTTTTAGATCTTTTAATAAAAAGATTTGGTTTTCAAAAGAAAGGGTAGAATTATAAATAGGGATTATTTTATAGAGACAAATTAAATCTTGGCCAAGCTTTTGAAATAAAATATTTCTATTTGATAAAAAGAGTAAGGGTTTATTTAAATAAAATAATGAGGATTTATTAATATCCAATTTTATTAAAGTAAACTCTTTTCCATTTTAAATAAACACTAAAACTTGTCAATTTATTTTAAATAGGATTTCCAAGTGTTTTATATTTTCAAATAAAATCTACTGAAATGATTTTGGTATTATTTTAGATTTCAAATAGAGTTTTAAAATAAATCAAATCCTATTTGAATTAAGGACTAAGGTCTATTTATTTAATTTTTAATGGATCCTAAAAAGAATAAAAAATTATTTTGTTTTGGACTTTGGATTATGTTATTAAATAGAACTAAAATAAATACAAAGTTTGGTGGTGGTTTGAATTGAATTGGTTTATGAATTATTTGTTTGAAAATCAAATCAGAATATTCAAACAGAAAAAGGAAAAACATTTGGTATAAAAAAATGAAACAGATTCAACCCACTAAGCAAGGCCCAGCAAGCCCACTCGCAGCCCAACTTTTCCCCCCACAGCGAAACGTTTTCTCACGTGCAGACTCACCCACACAGAAGCTGACGAATGGACCCCACTCCCACTTCCTCCACCTCGCTGACAGACAGACCCCACACGCCTGTTCTTCGTTTCCACTCGCGCCAGCCGTTACTCCTCGCCATTGATGCCTTTGATTGCGGCGATGAATTCGCGTTAATGCCGGAGTTATTCCCCGCAGTGATAACACATATATAAATGCCCACGCCTCCTCTCTCTTTCCCCCCAAACTCCAGCCACTCCCTGCCCCTAGGCTGCTCCAATTCGCCCCCACACCGCCACTGTCTCCGACGGAGTTCCCAGCCAATTCCGGCGAACCTCAGTCGCCTCTCCACTCCCCGAGCACGCAAGCTTTCTCTCCAGTCCCTTGTGCGTCTGCCCATAGCCCCAGCTCGCTCCCGCGCGCTCTAGAAGCTCGGCTTCGTCAACATCAGAGCGCCACCGTCTTCGGCCATTACTCCGGCGAAGTCTCCCTAAGCTGATCCCGAGACCTCTCATTGATACTCCCAGATCCCCATGCTCAGACGCATCTAACGCCCTCCCACTTGCCTCGACCTCACAGCTCCCGACGACCTCGAGACGCCGACGCCGACTCAGCGACGATTAGCGACATTGGCCCTCGCCAAACCAACAGCACCTCGAGCTTCACCATGACCCTGCGAACACTGTGAGCCCCTCCTATGTCTTCCTTGCTTCCTGTAATCGCCGCGACGCCACCGTCTGACCGCGCAGCGCCGCCACTTTGTGGTCGAATGATTCTGCACTGTTAGATTTAGATCTGACGCATAGGAACAGATGACTTAACGAAGGGGTATCACTCAATCTGCGCCGTGCAATCTAAATAAGATCCTGCGGTCCAGAGAGATCGATCCACCCGAAGCGGTATTCCAGCTTATATTGTGCCACGTGGACATGGTTTAGTTTAAACCAGAAAATAGAATCTGTTTGAATTGCAAACTTGTAAAATTCATAACTTTAATTCTACACGTCCAAATTTTGCAAATTTATATCAATGGAATCAGCAGAAGAAGTACTTTGCAACCATGCACTTTGGTTAATGATTTGCTTCTGGAAAATTGGTTGAAATTACAGAAACATGTGTAGGCTTATTTTGAATATAAAAATTGTTCTAGTTATATTTTTGAGATGAAATATTTGCAAAATGTTTTTTGTGAACCTACTGACCCTAGGAACCAACTTATTGATTTAAAAATGAATTTTGTGAAGATAAGGAATAAATATTTGAATTAGCTCATTTCTAGTCAAATAAAAATATTGATTATGATTTAGAAATGATTTTTGAGTAAAACCTTTGGGAAATGATTTGATTCAAACCTTTTGACCCTAAACACCAAGTTTTGATAACTAAAATATATTTGGTGAACTCTTTAAAGAATATTGCTTTACTAAAAGCATTTTCAACCACATAAAATATTGATTTGATTTAGAAATGGTTTATAGATAAAACCTTTTGCAAATGGTTTTACCACTTTAGTAAATGACCACTTTTGAACTTTATAATGCTTAGAGCCTAGTAGAAACCACTTTTGCAAATAAAACTATCTTTTGCATGCTTGCATGCATGACCTTGTTTCTATTATTTTATGTGTGATAAATTGGTTGGAATGCTAGTTGAATTTGTGTTTGCTTGCTTGAATTGTAGTGGAATTAGAAGAGTGTGATATTTGCAAGATCAAGAAGTGAACCATCATTCTCTACTAAAAAGGCAAGTGACACTATCATCCAAGTCCTACTATTTTCATTACACTTAGTGGATTTTTGAAACATGCATGACAAGGACTACTATTATTTTATGCTATGCTAAATCCTAATAGGATACCCTTATATATTCCTTAGTGGAAACATTGTAGTTGTAGTAATCTTAGCCCTATTATATACTTGGGATGGGATACAATATATGATTATATGAAGGGTTGAAAAGACATATGTTTTATATAATAAAACAAGTACTCAATGAACCACCTGGGTGGACAAGGATACTCAAGATTGGACAAGGTGGCAACAAAAGGAACCATGTTTATATGGCTATCTCTTTTTGTATGTGCACTAGAAGAAAACCACCCAGGGACTTAGAGGTTGAACATGTTTATCGTACAGTGGCTTCCATGTACAGCCACATGCTAAATGGGCTCTGGCTTAGTCAACTACATAGTGGAATACCCATGCATTGGTATCTTCAGGTTAACTAGAATTGTGTAAGGAACTTGTAACCCTACATTGGTGCCTGGATGACAAGCTAGCATTATGTATTGGGAGGACTTCTATGGAAAGACTTTGTCACATTCTCAATCCAAGACTCCATCTTGGTGAGTACTTATCCAATGACCACGGTGGCATCAAGATGAGATTGTGTCATGTGGGTAAAGTGTACAACTTCGAGAAGATCAAAATTCTAATGCGTAGTCGTGTCCCCGCTATGGACAATCTTGAGCAACTAAGGCCTGAAGCTATGGAAGATCTCGACATTCCAATTTCTCAAAGTAAAACTTGATGGTGACAACAAGGGATTTGAAGCACTTGAGTTTTCAAGAAGTTCAAAAGATTTGACAAAAGATCAAAACTATTTTGAAAACATAGGATAAAACTATATTGCTTTTTGCAAATGAGCCTAAACCCTACTTAGCTAAATATGCATGTAATGATAGGATCCACATATTTCTACATAGTAGTGAAACTTGCCAATACAATTCAAATGTATTGACCCTTGTGGTCAAAACTTATTATGTTGCAGTTTGTTTGATGTTAGTGAATTTTGTTGAATAGGATTACAAGTCTACAACCAACATGTTTGCATGTGGCACTTTGAAGATGAAGGACTCCATGCTTTATAGATATTCTCACATTGTAATGTGATAGCCAAAAGAGCTATGTAAGATGTAATGAAATTATTTTATTCCTGGTTATAAAGTTGTATTATGACCTTTGTTTCTTTATATTACATCTTAACTATGGATGCTAGCTATTGATCCAGGGACTAGCATTGTAAACACAGGGATCTCTACCTTATTAAAGGTTGGGAACCTTACAATAGTTCTTGCTCACAGAAGTTTATCAGTAGCAACATTTTATAGTAGCAACAGCAAAGCAACCGCAGTAGTGGAACAAGAGTAATAGTATCAGTAACAGTAAACAGTGGGATTCGAGTGCGGTAGGCATAGGGATGGATGGACGGGCGTTGCATGGACAAGTCTAAACATGTAACTTCAAGATATAGGGCATTGCAGATAAATAATAACAAGCATCCAAGTACTAAACAATCCTAGGCGTGTGCTCCATATATAGTCATACGTGCTCGCAATGAGAACTTCCACAACATCTTCTCATCTGGCCACCCGTGACAATGGGCCTCTAGGGAACTACTGGCAATTAAGGTGCTCCTTTTAATAGAGCACCGGATCAAAGCATTAACACTCCATGAACACATGTGATCCTCACACCACAGCCATCCCCTCCGGTTATCCCAATTTCTGTCACTTCGGGGCCTTTTGGATCCGGACAATGATATGTGTACACAACTTGCAGATAAGATCACAACCAATACTATCATAATGATTCAATAATAAGTTCAGATCTGAGATCATGGAACTCGGACCCTAGTGACAAGCATTAAGCACAACAAGTTGCAACAAAGTCAAATAGCACTAATAGAGATACTAGGCACTATGCCCTAACAATCTTATTCGATTACATGATAGAACTCATCCAATCCCTACCATCCCCAAGCCTACAGCGGAGGATTACTCACTCATGGATGAGGGAAACATGGATGGTTGATGGCGATGCGTTGGTGATGACGATTGCGATGATCCTCTCCAAATTCCCCGTCCCGGCAGGGTGCCAGAACGGAGTTTATGGATCCGAATCTTGGTTTCTGGTGGCGGCAGCGTAGCGGAACTCTTTCTGAAAAACTATCGAACCCCCCTCGGTTTTTAGGTCGAGAGGCAACTTATAGGCACAGGGGGAGCCTGAGGGGTGCCTAGGGTGGCTGCACCCCCCTAGGCGCAGCTAGAGGTGGGCCCACGCCTGGCAGGGGTGTGGGACGGCACCCCAGGCCCCTTCTCCATCTCGTCTTCTGGATCTGTGGATCTTCTGGTGAAACAGGATTTTTGGCATATTTTCCGGGATTTTTCCTAATAGATCATTTTCTGCACAAAAAACTAGACACCAAGGTAATTCTGCTGAAAACAGCGTCAGTCCGTGTTAGTTGCATCCAAATTACATTAGTTTAGTGGAGAAACAATAACAAAAGTGTTCACAAAAGTAGATACGTTTTGGACATATCAGCAGCGGCCCTACCGCCGGCGGCAGAGCACAATGGAGGACGGCTCGGTGGAGGTGGTGCTGGGAGGACGTTCCTCGGGGCTTGGTCGGCGGCGAGACCAAGGCGTAGCAGCGCGGCTGATCTTGGCCAGATCTAGGCCTGATCCTGGTTGATCGGCCCTACCGCTGCGTCCGGATAGCGGCCGCTTAGGGTGGTGGTGGGTAGTTGAAGGATTTCGCAGCACAGTAAATCAAAAAAAATTCTACGGATGCGAACAAGAAAGCCAAGATCTAATCTAGGAGATGTAATCAACAAGAGAGATTGATGAGATCTTCATACCCTTGAAGAAATCGCACAGCAGAAACATTCAACAGAACGTGGTTGACGTAGTCGTACTCGCCGTCTCCTCCTTGCGATCCGATCCTACGTCGCAAGTGGCGGCGCCTCCGAGAGATGCACACGTACGGTGCAGCGACGTCTCCTCCTTTCCTTGGTCCAGCAGTATGGTGGAGAGATAGATTGGATTTGCAACACGACGGCGTGGTGCTTATGGTGGAGAGTTTCTGCGGAAGGGCTTCGCCTACGCGCAGTCAGGAGAGAAAGACATGTGGAGGGGCAGCAGTTGGAGGCTAGGGTTGGAGGAGTGGTGGGCAAGTCTCCCCCCTCCCTCTTCTAGAAGGTTTCCCCTAGGGCTGGCCGGATGGGCCTTAAGGGCCTTGTGCCCCTAGACCAAACTGGCCAGGGCACTTCCCCTTAGGCCCACGCAGGCCTCCGACAAGTGGGCCCACGTTGGTCCCACTCCGGAACCTTCTAGAACCATCTGGTACAATACCGATAAACTCCGAAATGATTCCAAAATCCAAAAACTGTTTTCCTTTCTATGAATCTTATTCCCCGGACCATTATGGAACCTCTCGTGATGTCCTGGGACTCATCCGAGACTCCGAACAAAAACTCATAAACCAATTATCCATTCTATCCTAAGCGTTGCCAGACGTTAAGTGTGTGACCCTATAGGTTCGAGAATATGCGAAATGATCTTCTATCAATAATCAAGCGGGATCCGAAACCCATATTGACTCTACATATTCATCGATGATCATATCGGATGAACCACGATGCCGATTCAATTAATCCCATATATGTATTCCTTCGCCACAATATTTTACTTGCGAGATTCGATCGTTGGTATCAAGCATACCTAGTTCAATCTCGCTCACAAAAGTACTTTACTGCTCCGTAATCCGATATCACTTTGTGATTAACTCCTTAACCACGTGCTTGCAAGCGGTGTTGATATCGATTACCGAGTGGGCCTGAAGTATATCTGTCCGACTCGGGAGGGACAAATTCCATCTCGATACATACAACCCAACAAGTACTTTCTGATCACCTGATAGACACCTTTATGATCACCCTCACATAGGATTGAAGGGAACATGCCCGAGAGGCAATAATAAAGTGGTTATTATCGTATTCCTTATTTATGATAAATGTTTATTTTACATGCTATGATTGTATTAATACGGAAACGTTAATACATGTGTGTTTAATAAACAAAAAGGAAGTTCCTAGTTATGCCTCTCTTATAAACTAGCTTGTTGATTAACAAGATGATCAAAGGTTTCCTGATCATGGACATTGGATGTTGTTAATAACGAGGTCACAACATTAGTGTAATGGTGTGATGAACATTCATCCAAGTATAGCATTACGATCAAAGTCATTGATTTTATATCGCTATAACAACTTACGAAGTGATCGAAATCCTTAGACCATGAGATCATGTCAATCACTAACACCTAAGAGTTTCTTGATAACATCAAACGTCACCGTAATGTGGTGATTATAAAGATGGGTTCGTAACTAATAAAGTGTTATGTTGAGGCCCATGGATCGGGGTGGAATTTGTTCATCCCGATGACGGATAGATATACTCTGGGCCCTCTCGGTGATATCACATTGATTAGCTTGCAAGCAAGTGATTTGATCACTAGAATGTTATATCACGGGAACGAGATAAGAGTGCATGTCGGTAACGAGATCAAACTAGGTATGGAGATACCGATGATCGAATCTCGGACATGTAATATATCATGAAACAAAGGGATTAATATACTAGCGTAAAAAGGTTCCGACGATCACAATAAAGTCATCGTTGAATGTGTGGGAGTCAGTATGGGTCTCCAGATCCCGCTTCTTATTATTGATCTGAGAGGGGTCTCGATCATGTCCGCATTATTCGCGAACCGTAGGGTGACACACTTAAGAGACACCGACATCCATTTGGAGCAAAAGTTTCATGCCGAAAAGAATAACAAGCGCAGGAATTTATTTCACTAGATACCGAAACGGGTTTTCGGGTGAAATTGCAAAAAGTGTTTCTGCATGTGAAATGAAATACTAGTAAGGGGTTATATGTGAATGTTTGTTATTAAAGTAATTGACAAAATTCTGAATAAATAAAAGGAGTTTTATTTAATGAGAGTTTGCATTAAATTTGGTGGAAATTTAATGGGAATTTGAGTGGGTTTTTGAGTGGGTTTTTGAGTGGAGGGAATTGAAAGGCATTTGAGTGAGTGGAGTTGTAAGGTTCCCAACCTTTAATAAGGTAGAGATCCCTGTGTTTACAATGCTACTCCCTGGATCAATAGCTAGCATCCACAGTTAAGATGTAATATCAAGAAACAAAGGTCATAATACAACTTTATAACCAGGAATAAAATAATTTATTACATCTCACATAGCTCATTTGGCTATGTCATTACAATGCAGCAGAATATAACAATAACATGGGGTCCTTCATCTTCAAAGTGCCACAGGCAGACATGTTGGTTGTAGACTTGTAATCCTACTTCACTAATATCAAACAAACCTGCAACATAACAAGTTACAGCCACAAGGCTCAATACATTTGAATTGTATTGTCAAGTGATACTATGGTAGTATAGTGGAGTCTATCATCTATATGCATTTGGCTAAGTGGATCTTAGGCTTGATTTGCTCAAAATATATTTTCCTTATCATTTGAAAACACTAAGTTTTTGTTTGTCAAAATCTTTCCCAAGGCATGCCCCAATAGAAATTGGTGATCCTTTCAACCCTTGTTCACCCACAAGTTTTTATCTTAGAAATTGGGATGATGAGATTCTTGATAGCTTCGATGTCTTGATGCTCAAATTGTCCTTTTCCAGGGACATGGCTAAGTACTTGGTTTTTATCTTAGGTGGTGCACTTTCCCCACAAGACTTGGTTTCACCAAGACAAGATCTTTCAGAAGTCTTCCCTTAGACCAAAATGGACGCGCTCCAACCTATCAATCCCCTACCACCAACTATCCATTTGGCTAAGTTATTGCAACCTATATGATCCAAGCAGAGCCCATATTGCCAAGTGGCTACACTTGAAGCTTCTCAACATTTGACATCTCAAATATCTTTGTTCCTGGGGGCCATCCACAAGTGAGATACACAACGTTCACCAGTCCCCTGGCCTTGTGTAACCACTCAGCACAAACCATTCCTTCCATTCCACCCAGGTGATTCATTAACTTAGTTGTTTTATTAAACAAAACACAAGTCCTCAGACTTAGAAATTTTTCCATAGCATGAATATATATTTCACCCTTGTTTTCTACTAGCTAAGCTAAGCATGATAGTAGTAGGAATCTTAACTTAGGAAATTCTACTAAGGTTTCATCTACTAGGATTTCCCATAGCATAGTTTATACTATGCAAAATTTCATGCAAGTCCTACTTAGAAATATCACTAATGCATAGTGAAAATAATGGGACAAAAGTATGAAGCATCACTTGCCTTGTTGGTAGAGAATATAAGTTTACTCCTTGATCTTTGCAATGTTCACACACTTCAAATCACTAAAATTCAATCAAGCAAACAATAATTCAATCTACCATTTCAAGCAATTCATCACATAAAATGATAAACACAAACCAATGCATGCAAGCATGTCAAAGATTGCTTTATTTGAAAAAAGTGGTTTCTAATGGTTTATAAACATTTGAAAACACCTAATGGTCATTTTATAAAGTGGAAAAATCATTTGTATAAGATTTTACTTCATAAACCATTTTTAAATCAAGTCATTATTTTTATGTGGTGAAGAAATGCTTTTAATAAGGCAAAATTCTATAGGTTTCACAAAATATGTTTTCAAACCATATAACCTTGTGTTTAAGGTCAGAGAGTTTATTTCCAAAACATTTCTCAAAGGTTTTCTTCCAAAACCACTTTTAATAATTAAACCATATTTTTATTTGACTAGAAATGTTTTAAATCAAAGATTCATTCTTTTATTTCACCAAATACATTTTTGAAACCACCAATTGATTTATAGGGTCAGTAGGTTCAAAACAAACCATTTGCCAAAGATTTTATCCCCAAAATCATTTTTGAACAATTTTTATATTCTAAACATGCGTACACAAGTTTCTGCAAAAACAAACATTTTACCAGAAGCTTTTTACTAAACAAAGTGCATGGTTGGCTAGGGCTTGTCTTGCTGAATCCATTGATACAAAATTTGCAAAATTTGGACGTGTGGTTTGAAACTTATGAATTTTACAAAATTGAACATCTAATAGAAAGTTTCTGTTTTTAAAACAAAGTCTGAGCCACGTGTCGTGTTCTTACTCGCTGATACCGTTTAGCGTGGATCAGCAACGTGAGGCTTTGGATCTAATGACGATCGTGCGGAACAGATCCATCCATACCCTTTCGATTCTATCGCCACTATGATCCGGATCGACGGCTATCATCGACTTGCCACTAACTGGCGGCGCGACGACGGTGGCACGCGGCGACGGTGCTCGGCTAGCGGCGGAGCTGGCGCTAGAGGAAGTAAGGAAGAGTAAGGAGATGCTCACCAGGTTCAGGAGATCACGGCGAAGCTCAAGGTACTCACGGGAAGGCAAGGGGCGCACGAGGTTGTTGTCAATCTCTCGCCGGAGTTCTCTCTGGCGACGGTTGCTCTCGGTTGAAGACGAAGGTGATGCTACGGTACATGCCAGAGCGTGTAAAGGATGCAGTCAGATGCGCAAGATCACGGTGAGCACGCGTGTGTGAAAGAGAAGGAGAGGCGCAGTCAGATTTTACCTCGAATACTCGTCGGACTTATGGCAGACCACGGTGGCGCTCAGACGTGGACGAAGTCGAGGTTCTAGGGCACGCACGGTCAGACGGGCGGTACTGGGAGATGCAGTGAACAATGGGGAGCATGCCCGTGTGCTCCAGGGAGCAAGGGGAGGCGGTGGCGGAATTGCACGGAAGCCGGAAGCAGCGGTGTAGGTGTTAATGGGGCCTGGGGCTCTTTGCATGTCGGAGGGAAATGAAGGGGAGAGAGGGGTGATTAGTAGGGCGTAGTTGCAGCAGCGATTACTCGCGAAGTTAAGGTGAATTTAACCCACGGATTTATAGCAAAAACGGGAGAGAGGGAGAAGAAGAACTAGTCACGCGTGGTTGAAGACACTGACGTGGTCGCAGGGCCCGCTTGACAGTGAGTGAGAGAGAGGGGAAGGTGGGTCCCGGCAACAAGTATGGATTGGGTGTGTTCTCTGGTTCAAACGTCATGGAGAAGCGAGAAGTGGCTTTGGGCGGATGGGCTCGGTGGCTGGGCTGAGTCCTTTCTCTTTTTTTTTGTTCTGTTCGTTTTCTCTTTTTCCATTTCTTTAATTCTGTTTTGATTTTGATTAAAAAATTCAAACACTCATTTGAATTCAATCCTTTGCCAAAATTTGTGTAGGTTTAAATATTGATTTGTAATATATTCTGAAGTCAATTTTGGAAATAAACTTTATTCTTTTTGCGTCTTTTTATTTATTTATTTAAATAGGCCCTTGTTTTAATTCAAGTAGGATTTAATAATAATTCAAACACCATCTAAATTTCCAAAATCTTTCAAATCCTTTCAGTAGGTTTTTATTTGATTATTAGGGTGTCAAATAATTCATCTTGAATTATTTGGAAAGTATTTATTATGATTCATAAATCATTTGAATTGGGTATTTTTTTTTAATTCCCAATGGAATTAAATATAGTTTTAATTCCCTAAATGTTATTTGGAAGATTTCTTTAATCTTATTTAAGCTGAATGAAACAACTTTTATTTCATTTGGGTAAGGTCCAAAATACCATTCTCTCATGAATTATAATCATTCTTATTAAAGATTTGTCTTTGTTAAAATAGGGATAGAATGGTTAATGCCATTTTATTTTATTTTGAAAATTCTTTATCTTTTTATTTTTATTTGGATTTGTATTGTATTCATTCCATTTGCTTATGGATTTGGAAAAGATTTGATTTGGTCTTTAAACATTCTTTATTTAATATTTCTTTCTTCATCTTATAAAATCCATATCTTTTTATTTAGAGATCCAAACTTGGTGATTCCAATTTGTAAAATCTTATTTGATATTTAATTATCACTTTAAATATTTTTAGTATTAATTGCCCACTATTTGGTTTGGATTTTAGATAGGTTGTTTGTTAGCTTTGGAAATTACTTTCCTTATCTTATTTAAATTCATAAGATTTTATCTATGGCTCCAAATTAATTGAAACCAATTTCTATGGTTTAATATATTTCTATTTATAATTCTTGATCATTTATAAATGTTTGATGATAGATTTTATATATATCAAATCCATAGGCTTGGAGATAACTTGGAAATGATTTTTATTCCATTAGGGTTTAGGGTTTGGATTTATTTTCCAAGTGTTTAAATTTCCAGATGCATTTAATGAGGAAAACATTTCTCTTGATTTGGATTTTTATTGGATTCAAACTTTAATTAAAGTTTGTTCAAGATGGGATTTTAATTTCCATTTAAAAACAAAAGTTTCTTTTCACCCTGATTTTCAACAATAATTTATTTTGTTTATTTATTTTTCACATTACAAGATTTGGAAAATCTTGGGATGTGACAGGAGTGTCCACCCACATGAATGTGGAAGAGGTGGGGGCAGACCCATGGATGGGCGCATGGCCCCTTGGGTACCCCCCCCCCCCTCTCCCTATAAAAGGAGCCCCCTCCCTCTCTCTCACTCACACCTCCTCGTGAAGGATCTCTCTCCCTCTCTAGAATTTATCCCCCATGGTCTTGGACTAGCGAGATACATGTTCCTATGGCTATTCGGCAAGAAAGAGTTGTGCTTCCTTTGCATTCTTTGGGAGCGAGGCGGAGGTTGCTCGGTGCCTCGAACGCGTGTGGCGAGCACGGATGTGCTAATTTGCGCGCTTAGGACTTCCTCTCGATCTTGAGATCGGCAAGAGATCGTCTACATCAACCACAAGTCGAACTCGTTAAGCTTTGTCAGTCTTCAAGGGTATGTTCTCTACAGATATACATCCGCCCGTTGTTTGTATCTAGTAGATAGATCTTGGTACATAGTTCCCATCGTAGGAAAATATTTGTTTTCTATGTTGCGAACCCTACAAGGATGACGTTTGATGACCTCAAAGATTTCTTCCGATACCAGGGAGTTGTATTATCTCATGGTCTAAGGAATACAATACTTAATATAGGAAAAAGCTTCGCAAAGATTAACACGATGACACGATCTAATTGCTCTGCTTAATTTGGTTCTGTCCATAATATCATTCTCCTAATGACATGATCTCATTATCAATTGACAACTCATGTCTATGGTTAGGAAACCTTAACCATCATTAATCAATGAGCTAGTCCATAGAGGCATACTAGGGACACGGTGTTATTCATAAACCACACAAGTATCAAAGTTTCCGCTTAATACAATTCTAGCATGGAATATAAACTTTATCATGAACAAGAATTATAATAATAACATCTTTATTATTGCCTCTAGGGCATAATTCCAACAGTCTCCCACTTGCACTACAGTCATAATCTAGTTTACATCTGGCAACAATCTAACACCCATGGCATTAAGATGCTGATCATGTTTTGCTCGTGGAAGAGGTAGTCAACGGATCTGCGACATTCAGATCCGTACGTACTTTGTTAATCTTCGAATCTCCATCTGCTATATAATCTCGAATTATATGAAAACGGCGGTTGATGTGCTTGGTCTTTGGATGATATCTTGGTTCCTTAGCCAGTGCTATGGCGCCAGTGTTGTCGCACAATATCTCCAGTGGGTCCAAGGAACTTGGAACCACACCAAGCTCAGTGATGAAGTTCCTGATCCAAACTCCTTCACTTGACGCTTCTGAAGCAGCCATGTATTCCGCTTCTGTTGTAGATCACGCTTTGCTTGCAGCTTCTCCAGCTCACAGCTCCACCATTCAAAATATAAATGTATCATGTCTGATATTTAGAATCATCCGGGTTGGTGTCGAAACTAGTGCCGACGTAACCTTTTACGACGAGCTTCTCATCACCTCCATAGACCAAGAACATTTCTTTAGTCCTATTTAAATACTTTAGGATGTTCTTTACTGTCCAAAGGTTCCACCTCGGATCACTTTGGTATCTCGTCAAACTAAGAGAATTGGACACATCCGGTCTAGTACATAGCATGGCATACATGATAGAACCTATGGCCGGGCATATGGCACTTTTCTCATAGTATCTCTATCACATCGTAGTTGGACAGAGCCTTGCTCAATATCTTACCGACAACATGGGCAATGAACCTTTCTTTGCTTTATCCATTCGAACCTTTCGTAACTTTGTCTAGATATGTACTTTGGCTTAAAGCTATTAGGCGTCTTTGTCTATCTCTATAGATTTTGATGCCTAATATATAAGCAGCTTCTCCTAGGTTTTTCATTGAAAAACATTTATTCAAATAAATCTTCACATCGTTAAGCATACCAATGTCATTTCCAATAATCAATATGTCATCCACATATAGTACCAGAAATGTCACCGAGCTCCCACTCAATTTCTTGTAGATACAAGCTTCGTAGCAATTTGGAACAGATCCAAAACTCTTGATCACTTGATCAAAACGAAGGTTCCAACTCCGAGATGCTTGCTTCAGTCCATAAATGGAACGCTGAAGTTTGCATACTTTATTAGCATCCTTAGGATCGACAAAACCTTCGGGCTGCATCATATACAACTCTTCATCAATGTTGCCATTGAGGAAAGCAGTCTTGACATCCATCTGCCATATTTCATAATCATGAAACGCAGCAATTGCTAATAAAATCCGAATGTACTTAAACATCGCTACGTGAGAGAAAGTCTCATCGTAGTCAACACCTTGAACTTGTCGAAAACCTTTTGCGACAAGCCGTGCTTTATAGACGGTAACATTACCATCCGCGTCCGTTTTCTTCTTGAATATCCATTTGCACTCAACGGCCTTTCGGTCGCTAGGAGGATCCACCAAAGTCCATACTTGGTTTTCGCTCATGGATCCCAATGGATTTCATGGCTTCCACCATTTCTCGTAGTCCGGCTCATCATCCCTTCCTCATAGTTCGTAGGTTCACCGCCTTCTACCAACAAGACAAGACAGGTTGCCGCACCACTCAGAGGGGCACGCGACCTTGTCGACCGCGACGCTCAAGAGCATCGTCCAAGCTTCATGATCCTTGTCATTAGCTTCCTCTATTGTTGGTGCAAAGCGCACCGAACAATTTCAGTGTGCGCTACTCTCCAACTCAAGAGAAGGTTCAATAACCTCGCCTAGCTCTACTTTCCTCCCACTCACTTCTTTCGAGAGAAACTCCTTCTCAAGAAAGGAACCGCTTCTTGACAAACACTTTGCCTTCTTCTGGATAGAAGGTATACCCAATAGTTTCCTTAGGGTATCCTATGAAGACGCATTTCTCCGCTTTGGTTCGAGCTTGTCCGCATCAACTTCTTGACGAAGCTTCGCATCCCCAAACTTTAAGAAACGACAACTTAGGTTTAGCACCAAACCACGCTCATACGGTGTCGTCTCAACAAATTTAGATGGTTCCCTATTTAAAGTGAATGCAGCGTTTCTAATGCATAACCCCAAAATGATAACGACAAATCAAGAAGAGACATCATCGATAACATATCTAATAAGGTTCGATTCTGCGTTCGTACACACCATTGCTACTGTGGTGTTCCGGTATGGAGTTGTGAAACGATTCCACTTGCTTTAAGATGCGTGAGAAAATCATAACTCAAATATTCACCTCCACAATCGGATCATAGAAACTTAATCTTTACATTATGGTTCTCCACTTCATTCTGAAATTCCTTGAACTTTTCAAATGTTTCAGATTTATGTTTCATTAAATAGATATACCCATATCTACTCAAGTCATCGGTAAAAGTGAGAAAATAGCGATATCCACCGCGCGTCGAAAACTCATCGGTCCGCATACATCGATATGTATGATTTCCAACAAGTCCGTTGCTCGCTCCATCATACCGAGAACGGGTTTTGATCATCTTGCCCATGAGGCATGGTTCGCATGTGTCAACTGATTCAAAATCAAGAGACTCCAAAAGTCCATCGAATGGAGTTTCTTCATGCGCTTTACACCAATATGACCTGAGACGACAAAGCTACAAATAAGTAGTATTATCACTATCTACTTTGCATCTCTTAGCCTCAATGTTATGGATGTGTGTTTCATCCCTTTCGAGATTTAGAAGAAATAAACCATTCACAAGAGGTGCATGACCATAAAAGATGTTACTCATATAAATAGAACAACCATTATTCTCCGATTTAAATGAATAACCGTCTTGCAATAAACACGATCCGAATAATGTTCATGCTCAACGCAGTATATAATAACATTTATTAAGGTTTAAAACTACTCCAAGGTAAAACTAAGGAGAGCATGCCGACGGCCATCACATCAACTCTTGATCCGCTGCAACGCCAAGATCGTCACCTCATCCTCGCAGCCGTCTATTCCGTAGCTCCTGTTTCGAGTTACAAATATTAGCAACTGAACCAGTATCAAATACCCAGGCACTACAACGAGGGCTAGTAAGGAAAACATCAATAACATGTATATCAAATATACCTTTGATGGTGCCAGCCTTCTTGTCCGCTAAGTACTTCGGACAACATGCCCAAAGGACCCTTGTCCTTGCAATAGAAGCACTCAAAGGTCCGACTTAGGACCAGACTTGAGCTTCTTCTCAGCAGGGGCAGTGCGCTTGCCGCCGCCCTTCTTGAAGGGCTTCTTTGCTCCCTTACCTTTCTTAAAGGTGGGCTTGTTGACCATCAACACATGATTATCCTTTTTGATGTCCACTTCCGCGGCCTTCAGCTTTGCGAAGAGCTCGGTGATCGTATCAGTGGAACCAATCTGATTATGAGTCACTACAAAACTTTTGTAGCTGGGAGGGAGTGATTGCAGAACCCTGTCAATCTTGAGCTTGAAGGGTTTCGCGGCATAGTAAATCAAAATTTTCTACGGATGCGAACAGAGGGAAAGCCAAGATCTAATCTAGGAGATGCAATCAACGAGAGAGATTGGATTAGATCTTCATACCCTTGAAGATTCGCATAGCGGAACATTCGTCGGAACGTGGGTGATGTAGTCGTACTCGCTTCTCCTCCTCGCGATCCGATCCGATCTAGCACCACAAGTGGCGGTGCCTCCGTGAGATGCACACGGCAAAGACTCGACGCCTCCTCCTTCCTCGGACCAGCGTATGGTGGAGAGATAGATTGGATCTACAACACGACGGGCGTGGTGTATATGGTGGAGAATTTCACCAGGCTTCGCCTACAAACAGTCGGGAGGAAGAGAGGAAGGTAGCAAGGCTGCTAGGGCTTGGAGGAAGGTGTGTGTAGTAGGGGGGAGGGGGCGCACCACCCCTCTATATATAGAGGGGGAGGCCAGCCCTTGCCCCTCCTCCAAGCCTATCTCTAGTTTAAACAGTTTAAACTCTCCCTTATCTAGAAATCCTATCTCTAGTTTAAACGATTTAAACTCTCCCTTATCTAGAAATCCTATCTCTAGTTTAAACGAGTTTAAACTTATCTAGGATCGGCAGGGCCCTATGGGGCCTTGTTCCCCTGGCCCAATGCGGCCAGGACACTCCCTCATATCCCCATGCCCCCTCCCGGAAGGTGGGGCCACGTTGGTCCCCTTCTGGAAGGTTCTAGAAGCTTCCGGTACAATACCGATTAACCCGGAACAATTCCGACCTCCAAAACTGCACCTTTATATGAATCTTATTCTCGACCATTCCTAACCTCTCGTGATATCCCTGATCCCATCCGAGACTCAACAAAATTCATAAACCAATTATCCAATCTATCCTAGCGCCGAGACACGTTAAGTGTGTGACCTGCGGTTCGAGAATATGCATATGATCTTCTATCAATAATCAACAAATGGGTCTGCACCCATATTGACTCCCACATTCATCGATGATCATATCGGATGAACCACGATGCCGTGATTCAATCAATCCCATATATATATTCCCTTCGTCTCGCGATATTTTACTTGCCCAAGATTCGATCGTCGGTATCGCCATACCTAGTTCAATCTCGCTCACGAGTACTTTACTCGTCCAATCCGATATCACTTTGTGATTAACTCCTTAACCACATGCTTGCAAGCGGTGTTGATATCGACACCGAGTGGGCCCAAGTATATCTCTCCGACTTGGGAGGGACAAATCCCATCTCGATACATACAACCCAACAGATACTTTCCGATCACCTGAGAGACACCTTTATGATCACCCTCTCATAGGATGACGTTTGATGACCTCAAAGCTTTCTTCCGGTACCAGGGAGTTGCATTATCTCATGGTCTAAGGAATACAATATTTGAAATAGGAAAAGCTTCGCAAAGACGAACACGATCACACGATCTAATTTCTCTGCTTTGTTTGGGTCTATCCACCATATCATTCTCCCAATGATATGATCTCATTATCAATTGACAACTCATGTCTATGATTAGGAAACCTTAACCATCATTAATCAATGAGCTAGTCCATAGAGGCGTACTAGGGACACGGTGTTGTTCACAAACCACACAAGTATTAAAGTTTCCGCTTAATACAATTCTAGCATGGAATATAAACTTTATCATGAACAAGAATTATAATAATAACATCTTTATTATTGCCTCTAGGGCATAATTCCAACAGTCTCCCACTTGCACTAGAGTCAATAATCTAGTTTACATTTGGCAACAATCTCACACCCATGGCACTGAGGTGTTGATCATGTTTTACACGTGGAAGAGGTTTATTCAATGGATCTGCGATATTCACATCCGTATGTACTTTGCTAATCTTCAGATCTCCATCTGCTATATAATCTCGGATTATATGAAACTTGCGGTTGATATGCTTGGTCTTTGGATGATATCTTGGTTCCTTAGCGAGTGCTATGGCACCAGTGTTGTCACACAATATCTCCAGTGGGTCCAATGCACTTGGAACCACGCCAAGCTCAGTGATGAAGTTTCTGATCCAAACTCCTTCACTTGATGCTTCTGCAGCAGCCATGTATTCCGCTTCTACTGTAGATCCTGCGATCACGCTTTTCTTGCAGCTTCTCCAGCTCACAGCTCCTCCATTCAAAATATACACGTATCCTGTCTGAGATTTAGAATCATCCTTGTAGGTGTCGAAACTAGCGTCGACGTAACCTTTTACGACAAGCTGTTCATCACCCCCATAGACTAAGAACATTTCTTTAGTCCTATTTAGGTACTTTAGGATGTTCTTCACGGCTGTCCAGTGTTCCACCCCTGGATCACTTTGATATCTGCTTGTCAAACTAAGAGCATTGGACACATCCGTACTAGTACACAGCATGGCATACATGATGGAACCTATGGCCGAGGCATAAGGCACTTTGCTCATAGCTTCCCTATCATTTATCAGTAATGGACTGAGCCTTGCTCAATATCTTACCTGACAACATAGGCACTGAACCTTTCTTTGCCTTATCCATTCTGAACCTTTTCAGAACTTTGTCTAGGTATGTGTAGCATCCCAGTTGTCTAACCACTGTAATGCTACTAAGTTTAATAATAAAATGGGCCACTTCCAACATATAATTGTTGCATCATCATCATATCATGCTCATGTCATCATGTCCCCTTGCATTTGAGCATCATATAAAACCTTTTTCTTGTTTGCTTCTTATCTCATGTGCATTATTAATTGTAGTTGCTTCTTGATATTGTATTTGGTTCTTACTAAATTGTTAAATGCCCAAGTTGAGTTGTGGGCATCTCTCTTCTGAATCCCCACCTTATCTTGCACCACCTTATATTCCCACCATCCAATGATATGGGCTAGACTTTTTGTTGAGTTATCCCTATCCATGTTGTTGGTGGGTTCCATTCATAATCCTTTTGCTTGGCCTTTGCCACCTTTTGTGCATGCAAGGAGTAAAGCCACATGGAATCATGTTGTTTTCACAATATATCCACTTGGCATTAATTGTCTTGCATGGGCCATGCAAGCACCCTTTTTCCTGGATTTGGTTTGTTGGCATTCTAAATGGATCCTTCCTTGCTTGATCTTGTTTGGTTAGTTCTAGACCCTAGCCCTCTCCCTCTTGGTCCTTGCTTGGTTGGTTGGAATCATGCATGGGCCAATATAAACCACCCCATCATCTCAGGCACCTCTTCCTATCCTTTTTCTTTCCTCTTTCCTTTGATCATGTGTCTTGTTTTTGAAGCATGCATGATCTAGAACAAGTACCTCCACCCCTCTTTCTTACCCTCTTAGCAAGCTTGGAATCCACCATGCCACCTCTCTTTTCTTTTCCCTAAACCCAAAAACCCATATTACAATCTATCCTAAACCCTAAACTACATGGTTCCCTCTAACTAAAACCCAAACCACATCCATCTCTCTCTCTCTCTCTCACCTAACCAAACCCTAAATAATTACACCCTAAATAACCCCCACATCTAATTCCAACTCTAAACAAACTCAAACTAAACCCTAAGTAACCTTCCCTCCTATCTACCTTGCCCATGTCCCTCTCTCCCTCTAGTCACCCTACCTGCGCCTACCCATCCCCCTGCAGGCCCCACTCGACCTGGACACCCCCCCTAGCTACCCCACACCCGACCATGCCCCTCTCTCTAACCCTATACCCTAGCCCGAGTGGCCCTCCCCTCTTTTTCCTCCCCCTTCTTTTCCTCTCCCTCTCCCCAGCTGCTGCCAGCTAACCTAGCGCCCCATGCCCTACCTGCCAGCCACCCTAGCTCCCTCTCGCCACACCCCGTGCCCCCGCCCCATGCGATCACGCACTGGAGGTGACCAGCCACACCCGCAGCTCCCTCCCCACGCAACCACAGCCTCCCTTCTTATCCTCTCCTCCTCCCTCTCGCCTCTCCAACCCCCCAGATCCACCCCGAGGCCCTCAGATCTCCCCTTCCTTCCCTCGCCACCACGCCACGCCGCCTACCACCGCCCCGGCTAGCCGGAGAAGGAAGGCCGAGGTCGAGGAGGACCAGGCCGCGCCCAGATCGCCCGACCGCCAGGAGGAGACGCGCCACGCCGCACCAGCGCCGCCGCCAAACCCTAGATCGACGGAGCGCCACCGCCGAGATCGACCACGCCGCCTGCTTTCGCACACCGCCACGCCTCTCAACCCCTGCATAAGGTCCCGCCGATCGCTTCCTGGTTGCGATGCACGTTTGGTCGAGCTTGCGTGCGCCAGCCGCCACCGCCACCGCCACCACGCTGTGTAGCTTTACCTAGGCCGGCGACCTCGAGAGCACACCGCACCACTGCGGCACCGCGTCTGGCAGCGCCAGACGCTGGTTCGATCCGCTGCACATGCCGCGAGCGCCGATGACGCTGTTCGTAGAAAGGAGAAGAGAAACAAGGCGCAGAACTTTTGCGTAAACCCCCGGCTGGCTTTTTGTCAACCCAGCCTCGAGACCCCACCGCCAATGACGATGCTTGCAAAAAGGCTCCGCCAGAACCACTGGTAACCCGCAGTCCACCCCCTGCTGCGTCGTGTTTTGCCGATAACCTGTCTGCATTTCGGCTGCTCAACCCGCGGTCCTCTCCCAGCCCGTTGTCGGTGGCTCTGGAGTTTTAAAAGGTTCCTCATGTTCTGTGTATTCAACCCATGGTCCAGAGTGCTCTCAGCGCCTGTGGGCCAGGGATGACCCGTGCCCACTGCTGCGGCTCGGGCTAGCTGTGGCCAGGTGTAAAAACGTTTGTGGATGTTTTCAAATTCAAATCTAATTAAATAAAATTCAAATTTCAAATTGATTTGATTTTAAATAACTTTTGCATACTTTATCCAAATTAGGCAAATGATATATGTTTTGATTCAGGAAAGAGAGAATTCAAATATGCCATCTGTTTAGTGTTTTGCACAAGTTAAATTCCAAGTTTGTGTTAATTACTTCAATTGCCACTAGGATTTCAAAATTAGATAACTTTTGTTTGGAAAATCCAAATTAAGCAAATGAATAGTCTAAAATGATCATTTCGAGACCTTTCTGTTTATGATATCCTTGACTTCAATTGCATCATGCATCATATCAATATATTGCAAACAACAAATGTTATGGCAACAAAATGTGGTTCTAAAACCCATTAAATGTTACTTTCTTGTTCTTCACACCTCACCATGCCATGCTACCTTTCTTGCCATGTAAATTGTGCATCATTCATCATGGCATGATTGTTTGCTTGACGCATCTTATTCATATGCTTGTGCTCTATATTTATGTTGGCCTTGTTTGTTTGGTTTTTCTCGGATAGACACTGAGCAGGGGTTGTATCAAGAGAACCAGGAGCACTACCAGAACTGCCTTTGCTTCAACAGAGACACTGTGCAAGCACTACCACATGCTTGCATACATACAAGACTATTGCCTCTATCTTATTCTTGCATCATTGAGTCGCGATTGCATTAAATTGAATCCCAAGTATGCATAGCCTTTACTTTTAAACCCCACCAAGCTTGTTCCCTCCATCCCATGAGCCACTACTATAGGAGTTGTTTGAGCCATGCGAGTCGTAGAACAGCATGTGTAGGGTTTGTGAGTGTCTGTTGGATAACGAGGTACTTAAACAACTTAACCTGAGTAGTTCTGGGATAACTAAAGAAAGTGGCACCGTGGGCAATATCTGCTATTTGGTTTTTCCTGCTCACTTGTGTCCCGTGAAGACCCCGAGTACTTGATTCTGTTCCTTGATTTATCGCTATCCACATCCGGAGGTATATGGGACCCCTAGACCAGATCTTTATTCCGTCTTATTTCTTGGGGCCACAAACTAGTTTGAGGTTTTACTACTATCCTGTACTTATGCCATGTTTTACTGCTTTATTTACGATTGTGCGACGATAGCACATCGATCTTGTTAGGATCGGACCCACGATTCATGGTGTCGACAAGCCCGCTTTGGGGTTCCCGATCGTTCACAGCCGTCCGCCAAACCTTGAGGCCGTCAAGCTTGCTTACTCTATGGATTCTACTTAAGGGTGGCCTGAAATATTTCTGAATCTTGTGATTGTTCAGTCGTGAAAGCCTCGTTGGGTTTTGATTTGGTTTTTCCGAGGTTGATCGAGCGTGTGTTGCTATTGGTGCACCCCGGCCGGGTAAAACTTTCTGAAAGCCGTGTCCGCGGTTATGGACGACTTGGAGCACAGTTTCTTGATCATAGACAAGCATAACTAAAGTACCGCCTTAATTTGACTAAGTAACTTGACTAGTAAATAGTGCAATACTCACGGAATGGTTAATAAAATTGCCAACGGAAGGGGGGTTGTTCGTCCGCTTCCTTGTCGGTAAGCAGGGAGGAGGATGGATCGGATGAAATTACCATTATAACTGTTGTATTTAAATTCACGGACATCCGTCTATCATTGGTTAGGCGGATGGTTAGCGATATCAGAGAATTGCTAGGGTTTATCTTTTCTGCAATGCGTCACCCCAGTTGTGTCCCCTTTAGAGGCATTAAGACTTGCCGAGTACCCTTAGGGTCTCACACGATAAATTCTTGATTCGATGATGAAGTACCTTCTCGTGACGGATCTTTGGGTGGAAGAAGCCGGAAGTGGGCAACGACCGTATGGTGTAGAGATTCCGCACGGGATCCGTGAGACCATAGTTGGGATGTGCTTATTTTCTCGGCATCTTATGCCTATTTGCTTCTTATCCGTATTTCGGATCTTGTTTGCCGCCCGCATGATACTCGATGTGTTGTATGAGGAGTTATCCTAAATTATAGATGTATCTAGGTCATTTGAATCTTGCCGTATGCGTTGGTATATTTCCTTTCTTTCTAGATGGTGTGGCTCGATGTACTCTTGTATGGTGGCTTGCGTACATACCCACTTGTGTAACGTAGTTGATCCTTCGCTGCCGACCACGCGCCCAGACAGTCCCGTTGAGAGGTTAGCGGTTGGGACGTCTGAAAGGACTACCAAGAGTGGCTTTGGGCCCCCTGCACTATTTCAACCGCTATCTCTCATCCAGGCTTGTATCTAGGAGCGTAGTTCACCGAGGTAGTTACAATTGGTATCGAGCCATCCCGACCTTCGTGGTTTCAGCCAAACGGTCGTTGTCGGCCTAGCAAATATTTTGAGTAGTTATGTATATTAGGGAAAACAAAACGCGAGAGTAGGACTGCTTCCACTTTTCTTCTTACCCTCCCACCCACCCTTTTTCGGTAAGGAAGTGTAACGCTTTCAATTCTCTTCTCAAAGTTCAAACTAGGATTCACGTGTTCGGTTTCGTAGTACCATAGGATGTGTGTGTGTGTGTGTGTGTGTGTGTGTGTGTGTAGTCCCTTGTCTATCTGTTGCATCCAAGTTGTTATCTTATCCGCCTTTGGTTATCAATGTTGGTACATTCCATACCGATGTGCTTTTGTAAACCGACGCAATCTATCTTCCTTTGTATCCGACGCTATCTTGTTTGGGGTGTTCGTTTAGTAGTACCAATCTTTAGGTTTCAGTGAGAAGAAGGGATTAGGATATGTGTTCCACTTGTTCATGTGCGGAGTAATGATTTGAGTGCGGGATGGAGTCACACCATACCACTACTTGTATCATTTGCTTTTGTATATTGGATCGGTAGAGTCACTAATCTTGATTCGTTAAGTAATTTTATGCATCTATTGGTATTCTAATGCCGAAATTTGTGGAAAATTTTTCTTTGATATGTTTGTGTACCACACTCCTTTTCACCGTGTGCGATATGCTTAATATCTTTGAGGTGCTATGAACTTTGTTGATATTTTCATATCATCTCAAGAATTGTATCCTTTAATCTTGGTTAATTCCATTTTGGTACTATTTTGGATTATTATCATTCTCCATTATAGTAATCGACTTGAGTTTTACATCAATGACAGATGGCTCCCCACGGATCGAGGAGGACATTCCTCCTAATCGGGCTCATCGAGCATAGCTAATGCCTTGGCAGCCATGCAAGAGAATCAACTGCGCTTTGAGGAGAGCGTCCGAAGGAACGAGTTCACTCCACTTCCTCCACCTCCCAAGCGTGGTGACATCAAGAGCTTCCTCAAGTTCAGTCCTCGGCAGTTTGACGTGTCTGACCGTCCTCTTGATGCTGATGATTGGCTCCGCGAGATCTCAAGGCTGCTAGAGGCTGGCGATGTGCCGAACAGAATGGGTAAAGTGTGCTACTCACTTGCTCAAGGGAGATCGGCTCTATGGGAAAACTATTTGAAGGCTAGACCGGCCCCACCTACTTGGGAGAGGTTTATTGGAGCTTTCAAGGAGCAGTTTCTCGGAGATTGTGATGGAACGGATGAAGGATGCTTTCCTCAACTTGAAGGTGGCAATGATAACGCCAACACCTACATCAGAATTTCATGAACTTGTCTCGCTATGGTGGTGATGAGGTGTCGATGACAAGAAAAGCGTGATATCTGCAAGGGCTCAACGTCGATCAAGTATGCACTCACGCATGCAAGACCGCGACCTTCCCGGAACTGCAGATATGGCACTACAAGAGGAGGCTAGGCGATGTTCGAGGAGTCCAAGAAACATAGCGGGATGCATCAAGTTCGCAACAATGGCAACTCCTTCTAAGAGGCGTGTCCGGGTTCCTAACACCCCACCGCCTCCCGGCTCCACCAAGATCTCGAACTTCACGCCAAGGCCATCAAACTTCACCATCATGCTCCTGTGGGCTACAACAACCTTACTCGAGCGCTGGCGGAGTCCTCGGCTTCTCGCTCCACGCCCACCGGTGCTCGCTTCACTTGTGGAGGTCCTGGACATTCCCATCGAACTGCCCAATGAAGAACAAAGCTCTCCTCAACCCCGCCAAGATCTCGCATCAAGCTCTCCTTCGCCGTGCACCACCGCCGGGCTCTCAACATCAACACTAAGCCCGGTCCGCGGTTGTTCGTGCTAATCGCCGACGCCTCTCAAGCCGAGCTCGCCCCGAGTTGTCATGGGTATGCTCTCGCTAACTCAGTCTGCACGAGTTCTCTTTGATTCTGGTGCATCGCATTCTTTTGTCTCTCAAAGTTTGCAAGTGAGAATGAGTTAGTCATGGATCCTCTTCCCAAGCGGTTAATGGTTCTTTCTCCTGGGGCAAACATGAGGGCGGAGTATATCAGTCATGGCAATCAGATCGAGATTGGTGGCTCTTCCTTCTTGGCTTCTTTGATTGTTCTGGGCGACTCTGACATTGATGTCATCTTGGGCATGGATTGGTTGACAGCAAATGCAGCTGTGATTGATTGTGCCGAACGCCAAGATCTCTCAAGATCCTCAAGGCCATCTAGTCTTTTCTCCAAGTCCGACTCGATGTCCAGCTCTATTCCTTGGCTGCTCTGAATGATGATGCTATGGAAGCTATTCAGAAGGTACCAGTGGTCTGTGAGTTTCCGGGTGTTTTTCCTGAAGAGTTGCCAGGTATGCCTCCGGATCGCGAAGTTGAGTTCGTGATCGAGCTTGAACCTGGAACGGCTCCTATCTCCAAGAGGCCATACAAGATGGGTCCTTCTGAGCTAGCTGAACTCAAACGACAACTTGATGAACAAGAGAAGTTGGGTTTCATTCAGCATAGCACTTCTTCTTGGGGTAGTCCAACAATCTTCGTGAAGAAGCGTGACAGAACCGATAGGCTGTGTTGACTACCGGCTCTAAATGCTAAAACCATCAAGAACAAATATCCTCTTCCTCGGATAAATGATCATTTGATCACCAGGAGCTGTGGTGTTCTAAGCTGGATTTGAGAAGTGGTTATCACCAAATCAAAATTCGCAAAGAGGATGTGCCCAAGACAGCTTTCACCACTCGCTATGGCCTGTATGAGTACACGGTCATGTCTTTCGTCTCACCAACGCACTGCTACCTTCTCGAGGTGATGAACTCCGCTTTCATGGAGTACCGGACAAGTTTGTGGTGGTATATCCGGATGATATTCTCGTCATTCCAAGTCCAAGGAGGAGCATGAGGAGCACGAGGTGTCCTGAACAAGCTTCGTGAGAACCGCTTGTATGCCAAGTTCTCAAAGTGCGAGTTCCGGTTGCTCAAGTAACCTATCTGGGCCATGTTATCTCGCCAAGGGCATTGCGCCAACCCGAAACCGTGAAGACAATAGTTGAATGGCTTCCTCCGCTAATGTCAAGGAAGTGCGGAGTTTTCGCTTGGCTAGCTATTGTCGCTGCTTTGTGTAACTTCTCAAGATAGCAAAGCCTCTTACCGACCTCCTCAAGAAAGGCAAGAAGTACCTGTGGACACCTGCTTGCCAAGAAAGTTTTGAGACACTCAAAGCGAAGCTCACTTCCACACCAGTCTTGGTTCCTCCGGATACATCCAAGCCTTTCCAGATCTTCTGCGATGCCTCTTTGCAAGGATTGTGCGGTCCTTATGCAAGAGAGACAGTGGTTGCTTATGCCTCTCGTCATTGAAGACGCATGAGGTCAACTATCCCACACATGACCTTGAGCTAAAGCAGTGGTCTTTGCCTTGAAGTCGTGGAGGCACTACTTGCTGGGTAACCGCTAGAGATCTTCTCGGACCACAAGAGTTTGAAGTATATCTTCACTCAACCGGATCTCAATCTTCGCAAAGGAGATGGATTGAAGCCATCAATGACTTTGATGTGACCATCAACTACACTCGAAAAGCAAATGTCATGGCGTATGCGCTTAGCGTAAAAGCTTATGTCAACAACCTCATGGTGGAAGAGCGTGACCTCTCTTGTGCGAGGAATTCCACCAACCTCGAGATTGTGGAACAAGGGCACCTTCGAACCTTCCGCTACTCCTCTCTTGGAAGAACAGATTCGCTCGTCGCAGGTGATCCACACACCAAGAAGCTCATCGCTAAGCTTGGCACTCCGAAGTATGAATCCTTCCATGTTGATGATCAGGGCACGCTCTTCTTTGATCACCGGATGTTTGTTCCAAACTACCCGGGTCTGAGAGATCAATTGCTCAAGGAGGCACATGATTCGGTCCTTTCTATCCATCCTGGCAGCACAAAGATGTATATGGACTTGAAAACACAATACTGGTGGCCTGGGTTGAAAAGGTATTGTGCCAAGTACGTCTCAGAATGTGATGTCTGCCGCAGAGTCAAGGCTGCCATCGTAAACCATTTGGTCTTCTACAGCCATTGAAGCCTCCTAATGGAAATGGGAGAAAGTTGAGATGGACTTCATCACGGGCTTTCCTAGGTCGCAAGGGCAACAATGCAATTTTTGTTGTCATCGACGGGCTTTCCAAAGTGGCACACTTCTTCCCATCAAAGAAACAATTTCGACTTTGGCTATTGAGCTCTATATCAACAGGATTGTCTCTTTGTATGGGGTTCCACCGAAATCAGTTCAGATCGTGGGAGCATCTTCACCTCAAAGTTCTGGGAGAGTTTCCAAAAAGCTTTGGGAACGAAGTTGAACTTCAGCACTGCGTACCACCCGCAGTCTCAAGGACAAGTGGAGAGGATCAATCAGATTCTCGAGGACATGCTTAGAGCTTACCATCTCGCTTGGCATGAAGTGGGAGGAATGCCTTCCATATGCTGAATTCTCCTACAACAACAGCCTTCCGGAAGAGTCTCAAGATGGCACCATTCGAGGCTCTCTATGGTCGCAAGTGCAGAACTCCCATTGGTTGGTCGGTGTGAGAAAGAATCTGGTTTGGCCTCGACATTGTGACTCGTGCAGAGGAGAAGGTGCATATCATTCTCGAGAACCCAAGATTGCTCAAAGTCGTCGAAGAGCAACTATGACAGAAGCACACAGATATGGTATATGCCCGGGATCTCGCTACCTTCGTGTCACTCCCATGAGAGGAACACACCGCCTTGTATCAAAGGAAAGTTGGCTCCTAGATACATCGGTCCTTTCAAGATACGTAGAAGAGGAGAAGTTGCTTATGCACTAGAGCTCCGAAAACTCAAAGTTCATGATGTTTTCCACATCTCGCAGCTCAAGAAGTGCTTCAAAGACCCCGGCAAGACCGTGGATCATGAGCTAATAGACCTCCAAGAAGATCTCTTATCGTGAACACCCCACCAAAATTCTTGAGACCGCAGTAACAAGGACTCGCAACAAGTCCATCAAATTACGCAAGGTGCAAGGTCACACCATTCTGCTGATGAAGCAACTTGGGAGCGTGAAGATGAACTCCGTACAACCATCCTTCTCTCTTTGTGTCTTCTTCTTCTTCCTAGAATCTCAAGTAGATTCCTGTTTAGTGGGAGAGTTGTAGCATCCCGCTTGTTCAACCACCGTAATGCTACTAAGTTTAATAATAAATGGGCCACTTCCAACATATAATTGTTGCATCATCATCATATCATGCTCATGTCATCATGTCCCCTTGCATTTGAGCATCATATAAAACCTTTTTCTTGTTTGCTTCTTATCTCATGTGCATTATTAATTGTAGTTGCTTCTTGATATTGTATTTGGTTCTTACTAAATTGTTAAATGCCCAAGTTGAGTTGTGGGCATCTCTCTTCTGAATCCCCACCTTATCTTGCACCACCTTATATTCCCACCATCCAATGATATGGGCTAGACTTTTTGTTGAGTTATCCCTATCCATGTTGTTGGTGGGTTCCATTCATAATCCTTTTGCTTGGCCTTTGCCACCTTTTGTGCATGCAAGGAGTAAAGCCACATGGAATCATGTTGTTTTCACAATATATCCACTTGGCATTAATTGTCTTGCATGGGCCATGCAAGCACCCTTTTTCCTGGATTTGGTTTTGTTGGCATTCTAAATGGATCCTTCCTTGCTTGATCTTGTTTGGTTAGTTCTAGACCCTAGCCCTCTCCCTCTTGGTCCTTGCTTGGTTGGTTGGAATCATGCATGGGCCAATATAAACCACCCCATCATCTCAGGCACCTCTTCCTATCCTTTTTCTTTCCTCTTTCCTTTGATCATGTGTCTTGTTTTTGAAGCATGCATGATCTAGAACAAGTACCTCCACCCCTCTTTCTTACCCTCTTAGCAAGCTTGGAATCCACCATGCCACCTCTCTTTTCTTTTCCCTAAACCCAAAAACCCATATTACAATCTATCCTAAACCCTAAACTACATGGTTCCCTCTAACAAAAACCCAAACCACATCCATCTCTCTCTCTCTCTCTCACCTAACCAAACCCTAAATAATTACATCCTAAATAACCCCTACATCTAATTCCAACTCTAAACAAACTCAAACTAAACCCTAAGTAACCTTCCCTCCTATCTACCTTGCCCATGTCCCTCTCTCCCTCTAGTCACCCTACCTGCGCCTACCCATCCCCCTGCAGGCCCCACTCGACCTGGACACCCCCCCTAGCTACCCCACACCACCATGCCCTCTCTAACCCTATACCCTAGCCCGAGTGGCCTCCCTCTTTTCCTCCCCTTCTTTTCCTCCTCTCCTGCCACCACTAACCTAGCGCCCCATGCCCCACCTGCCACCCACCCTAGCTCCCTCTCGCCACCCCCGGTGCCCTGCCCCATGCGATCACGTCTTGCTGGGAGGTGACCAAAGCCACACCCGCAGCTACTCCCTCCCCACGCAACCACAGCCCCCTTCTTATCCTCCTCCTCCCTCTCGCTCTCCAACCCCCAGATCCACCCCGGCAGCCCCAGATCTCCTTCCTTCCTCGCCACCACGCCGACGCCGCCGCTCACCACACCGCCTCGCCGCTTAGCCGAGAAGGAAGGCCAGTGTCGAGGAGACCAGGCCGCGCCAAAGATCGCCCAAGACCCGCCGAGGAGGAGACGCCACACGCCGCACCGGACGCCGCCAAACCCTAGATCGACGGAGCGCCAGCCTCGCCGGAGATCGACTACGCCCCTGCCCGTTTCGAGCACACCGTCACGCTCGCGGTACGCCTCTGAACCCCCCAGACAAGGTCCCGTCGCCGATCGTTTCCTGGTTGCGATGCACGTTTCGAGCGGCTGCGTGCGCCTGCGCCGCCACCGCCAAAGACCACGCGTCGTAGCTTTACCTAGGCATGGCGACCTCGAGCAACAGCAGCCGCCGCACCGCGTGGCGTCGCTGCGGCGCCAGACGCTGTTCGATCCCGCTGCCACAAGCGCGCCGAACGAGCCGCGATTCGAGAAAGGAGAAGAGAAACAAGGCGCCGCAGACTTTGCGTAAACCCCCGGCTGCTTTCTTTTGTCAACCCGCAGCCTCGAGACCCCACCGCCAGACCGATGCTTTCTTGCAAAAGGCTCCCCCGCCGTAACCACTAAGTAACCCGCAGTCCACCCCTGTTCGCGTGCGTGTTTTGCGATAACCCTCGCTGCTTTCGCTCAACCCGCGGTCCTCTCCGGGCCCGTTGTCAGTGGCTCTGGGAGTTTTGCGAAAAGGTTTCTGCGGTTCTGTGTATTCAACCCGCGGTCCAGAGTGCTCTCACTGCCTCAGGCCGGATGACCCAGCCCACTGTCTGCGGCTCAGGCTAGCTGTGGCCAGGTGTAAAACGTTTCAGGGATGTTTTCAAATTCAAATCTAATTAAATAAAATTCAAATTTCAAATTGATTTCAGATTTTAAATAACTTTTGCATACTTTATCCAAATTAGGCAAATGATATATGTTTTGGATTCAGGAAAAAGAGAGGAATTCAAATATGCCATCTGTTTAGTGTTTTGCACAAGTTAAATTCCAAGTTTGTGTTAATTACTTCAATTGCCACTAGGATTTCAAAATTAGATAACTTTTGTTTGGAAAATCCAAATTAAGCAAATGAATAGTCTAAAATGATCAGCTCGACGAGACCTTTCTGTTTATGATATCCTTGACTTCAATTGCATCATGCATCATATCAATATATTGCAAACAACAAATGTTATGGCAACAAAATGTGGTTCTAAAACCCATTAAATGTTACTTTCTTGTTCTTCACACCTCACCATGCCATGCTACCTTTCTTGCCATGTAAATTGTGCATCATTCATCATGGCATGATTGTTTGCTTGACGCATCTTATTCATATGCTTGTGCTCTATATTTATGTTGGCCTTGTTTGTTTGGTTTTTCTCGGATAGACACCGAGGTGGGTCAGTATCAAGAGAACCGTGAGCACTACCTGTAACCGCCCTTTGCTTCAACAGAGACACCGTGCAAGCACTACCACATGCTTGCATACATACAAGTACCTATTGCCTCTATCTTATTCTTGCATCATTGAGTCGCGATTGCATTAAATTGAATCCCAAGTATGCATAGCCTTTACTTTTACACCCCACCAAGCTTGTTTCCTCCATCCCATGAGCCACTACTATAGGAGTTGTTTGAGCCATGCAGTCGAGAACAACATGTGTAGGGTTTGTGAGTGTCTGTTGGATAACGAGGTACTTAAACAACTTAACCCGAGTAGTTGGATAACTAAAGAAAGTGGCACCGTGGGCAATATCTGCTATTTGGTTTTTCCTGCTCACTTGTGTCCCGTAAGACCCGAGTACTTGATTCCTGTTCCTTGATTTATCACGCTATCCACATCCGGGAGGTATATGGGACCCCCCTGAGCCAGAGCTTGATTCCGTCTTATTTCTTGGGGCCACAAACTAGTTTGAGGTTTTACTACTATCCTGTGCTTATGCCATGTTTATCGCTTTATTACGATTGTGCGAGATAGCACACTGCATCGCTTAGGATCGGACCACGATTTCGCTGTCGACAAGCCCGCTTGGGGTTCCCCGTTCACAACCGTCCCGCCAAACCTTGAGGCCGTCTCAAGCTTGCTTACTCGCTATGATTCTACTTAAGGGTGGCCTGAAATATTTCTGAATCGTGTGATTGTTCAGTAGTGAAAGCCTCGTTGGGTTTTGATTTGGTTTTTCCGAGGTTGATCGAGCGTGTGTTGCTATTGGGGCACCCCGGGCGGGTAAAACTTTCTGAAAGCCGTGTCCGGTTATGGACGACTTGGAGCACAGTTCTTGATCATAGACAAGCATAACTAAAGTACCGCTTAATTTGATTAAGTAACTTGACTAGTAAATAGTGCAATACTCACGGAATGGTTAATAAAATTGCCAACGGAAGGTTGTTCGTCCGCTTCCTTGTTGGTAAGCGGAGGAGGATGGATCGGATGAAATTACCATTATAACTGTTGTATTTAAATTCACGGACATCCGCCTATCATTGGTTAGGCGGATGGTTAGCGATATCTCAGAGAATTGCTAGGGTTTATCTTTGCTGCAATTCGTCACCCCTGTGTTGTGTCCCCTTTAGAGGCATTAAGACTTGCCGAGTACCCTTAGGGTCTCACACGATAAATTCTTGATTCAGATGAATGTACCTTCTCGTGACGGACACTGGGTGGAAGAAGCCGATGAAGGGCAACGACCGTATGGTGTAGAGATTCCGCACGGGATCCGTGAGACCTGTAGTTGGGATGTGCTTATTTTCTCGGCATCTTATGCCTATTTGCTTCTTATCCGCACTGATCTTGTTTGCCGCCCGCATGATACTACGATGTGTCTTTGTATGAGGAGTTATCCTAAATTATAGATGTATCTAGGTCATTTGAATCTTGCCGTATGCGTTGGTATATTTCCTTTCTTTCTAGATGGTGTGGCTCGATGTACTCTTGTATGGTGGCTTGCGTACATACCCACTTGTGCACGTAGTTGATCCCTTCGCTGCCGACCACGCCGCCTCTGGTCCTGAGAGGTTAGCGGTTGGGACGTCTGAAAGGACTACCAGTGAGTGGCTTTTGGGGCCCCGCCGTACTATTTCAACCGCTATCTCTCATCCAGGCTTGTATCTAGGAGCGTAGTTCACCGAGGTAGTTACAGTATGTACTCTGGCTTAAAGCTATCAGGCGTCTTTGTCTATCTCTATAGATTTTGATGCCCAATATATAAGCAGCTTCACCTAGGTCTTTCATTGAAAAACACTTGTCCAAATAACTCTTCACATCGTTAAGCATGTTGATGTCATTTCCAATAATCAATATGTCATCCACATATAGTACCAGAAACGTCACCGAGCTCCCACTCACTTTCTTGTAGATACAAGCTTCGTAGCAATTTGGAACAAATCCAAAGCTCTTGATCACTTGATCAAAACGAAGGTTCCAACTCCGAGATGCTTGCTTCATCCATAAATGGAACGCTGAAGTTTGCATACTTTACTAGCATCCTTAGGATCGACAAAACCTTCGTTGCATCATATACAACTCTTCATCAATGTTCCCATTGAGGAAAGCGATCTTGACATCCATCTCGCCATATTTCATAATCATGAAACGCAGCAATTGCTAATAAAATCCGAATGGACTTAAACATCGCTACGGAGAGAAAGTCTCATCGTAGTCAACACCTTGAACTTGTCGAAAACCTTTTGCGACAAGCCGCTTTATAGACGGTAACATTACCATCCGCGTCGCTTTCTTCTTGAATATCCATTTGCACTCAACGGACTTTCGGTCGCTAGGAGGATCCACCAAAGTCCATACTTGGTTTTCGCTCATGGATCCCAATTGGATTTCATGGCTTCCACCATTTCTAGTCTGGGCTCATCATCGCTTCCTCATAGTTCGTGGGTTCACCGCCTTCTACCAACAAGATCAAGACAGGCTGCACCACTCGGGAGGGCACGCGACCTTGTCGACCGCGACGCTCAAGAGCAAAGATCGTCCTAAGCTTCATGATCCTTGTCATTAGCTTCCTCTATTGTTGGTGCAAAGCGGCATGGAACAATTTCAGGTGTTGCGCTACTCTCCAATTCAAGAGAAGGTTCAATAACCTCGTCAAGCTCTACTTTCCTCCCACTCACTTCTTTCGAGAGAAACTCCTTCAAGAAAGTAACCGTTCTTCACAAACACTTTGCCTTCGGTTACGTGATAGAAGGTATACCCAATGGTTTCCTTAGGGTATCCTATGAAGACGCATTCGCTTTGGGTTCGAGCTTGTCGGCATCAACTTCTTAGCTTCGCATCCCCAAACTTTAAGAAACGACAACTTAGGTTTAGCACCAAACCACAGTTCATACGGTGTCGTCTCAACGGATTTAGATGGAGCCCTATTTAAAGTGAATGCATGGTTTCTAATGCATAACCCCAAAATGATAACGGCAAATCAAGAAGAGACATCATTGATCGGACCATATCTAATAGGGTTCGATTCCGCTGCTCAGACACATCGCTACTGTGGTGTTCGTATGGAGTTGTGAAACGATTCCACTTGCTTTAAGATGCGTGAGAAAATCATAACTCAAATATTCACCTCCACGATCGGATCGTAGAAACTTAATCTTTCATTACGATGGTTCTCCACTTCATTCGAAATTCCTTGAACTTTTCAAATGTTTCAGATTTATGTTTCATTAAATAGATATACCCATATCTACTTAAGTCATCGGTAAAGTGAGGAAATAGCGATATCCACCGTCGAAACACTCATTGGTCCGCATACATCAAGATGTATGATTTCCAACAAGTCCGTTGCTCGCTCCATCATACCGAGAACGGGTTTTGATCATCTTGCCCATGAGGCATGGTTCGCATGTGTCAAATGATTCAAAATCAAGAGACTCCAAAGTCCATCGAATGGAGTTTCTTCATGCGCTTTACTCCAATATGACCTAGACGATTGCCACAAATAAGTAGTATTATCACTATCTACTTTGCATCTCTTAGCCTCAATGTTATGGATGTGTGTTTCATCCCTTTCGAGATTTAGAAGAAATAAACCATTCACAAGAGGTGCATGACCATAAAAGATGTTACTCATATAAATAGAACAACCATTATTCTCCGATTTAAAAGAATAACCGTCTTGCAATAAACACGATCCGGAAATGATGTTCATGCTCAACGCAGGCACATAATAACATTTATTAAGGATTAAAACTAATCCTGAAGGTAAAACTAAGGAGAGCATGCCGACGGCCATCACATCAACTCTTGATCCGTTGCCAACACGCATTGTCACCTCATCCCTCGCAAGCCGCCGTCTATTCCGTAGCTCCTGTTTCGAGTTACAAATATTAGCAACTGAACCGGTATCAAATACCCAGGCACTACAACGAGGGCTAGTAAGGAAAACATCAATAACATGTATATCAAATATACCTTTGATGGTGCCAGCCTTCTTGTCCGCTAAGTGCTTGGACATATGCTTCCAAAGGACCCTTGTCCTTGCAATAGAAGCACTTTCGATTATGGGCTTGGGACCGACTCGAGCTTCTTCTCCAGGGCATTGCGCTTGCCGCCTCTTCTTGAAGGGCTTCTTTGCTCCTTACCTTTCTTAAAGGAGGGCTTGTTGACCATCAACACATGATTATCCTTCTTGACGTCCACTTCCAGCCTTCGCCTGCGAAGAGCTCGGTGATCGATCGATGGAACCAATCTTATTATGAGTCACTACAAAACTTTTGTAGTCGGGAGGAGTGATTGCGAACTGTCAATCTTGAGCTCCTCCGAATCGTGCATTCCAATTGCTCACTAACGGAACTCCCTTCCTCCATCTTGCGCTAAAGAACTTCTCGAGATCTCATATCTCGAGCGGGCTTGAGTCTAAAACATGGTTTTCGGCTCCTCGAGAATCTCAAAGGGCCCAGATAGGTTTCAAAACTATTTTGAAGCTCCGCCCATAGCAAACAACATGGTGCTCTTAATCACACCATAATCATCTTTGCCGACCGATGAGCTTTCTCATCACCGCGCGGTTGCGGCAGGGGGTCACCTAACGCTTACCAAGGACATAGTCCTTTTGTCCGCCAAACGTAATGATTCTTTCTTAGATTGCGGAACCAATTGGTGAAGTTAGACCCATTGTTTCTAAGCTTTTCTCAAAGCGTTGAAACGCTAGTTGAAGTTGGATTTGGCCATGTGATCTACATGATTTGCAAGTACAATTTAGACTATGTTCATGATAAATAGTTCAACTTAATCAAATTACTAGATGAACTCCCACTAAATTCAACATCCCTCAAGTTGTTTAGTGAACACGATCCAAATTCACCACACCTAATCCGATCATCACGAGAAGAGATGTGGTTTCAATGGTGGTGGAGTGTCGATCGATCATATCATTCATATGACTCATGCTTAACCTTTGGTTCTTGTGTTCGAGGCCATGTCATACATGCTAGGCTCGTGCTAGGCTCGTCAAGTATTTCGCAGTGCAAAAACCGCTTGCACCCGTTGTATGTGCGTAGAGTCTATCATAGCACGATCATCACGTGATGCTTGGACACGAACTTTCGTAGCAGTGCATACTTGGGGAGAACACAGTTTTTATCTTGATCTTTAAGTGAGGAATCATCTTATAATGCTACCGTCGCGATCTAAGCATGATAAGATACATAAAAGGATAAACATCACATGCATATAACTTTATGTGACATGGTATAGACAATCCTCGCGCAATGATCTCCATCTTGTGCGTTCGGCATGATCTCCATCACTCCACCATGATTGCCTCCACCATGAACAGCAACTACAACTATTGCTAACTATTTAGCGATAAAGTAAAGCTATTACATGGCGTATAAGAAGTTGACTCGCAGGTCATACACAATTATAAAGACAACCATATGGCTCCTGCCGGTTGTGTACTCATCGACATGCAAGTCGTGAAACATTACAAAACATGATCATCGCATACAATATACACATCACATCATGGGCCATACCATATCACAGAAAACACTCCCTGCAAAAACAAGTTAGACGCCTCTACTTTGTTGTTGCATGTTTTACGTGGCTTATGGGAGTAGATGCTAAGAACGATTCTTACCTACGGAAAGCCACAACGGTGATATTATGGTTGCCAAACTCCGGTGTTAATCCCATGACAACTATAGTGAGAGCGACATCCACCAGCCGCATGTGTGGTACAAGCCACACGTCAAGTGCGAGCGGTCTCATGACGGCGTCGCGTAAGGTTGGCCTGGACCGCTTCAATCTCACTATCCCGTCATAAGAAAAACACAAAAAAGAGGCTTGCAACAGAAAACATCAACGCCCACAACAACCATGTTGCGTTCTACTCGTGAAACACATCTACGCATAGATCTAGCTCTGATACCACTAAAGGGTTTCGCGGCATAGTAAATAAAAATTTTCTACGGATGCGAGCGGAGGAAAGCCAAGATCTAATCTAGGAGATGCAATCAACGAGAGATTGGATTAGATCTTCATACCCTTGAAGATTCGCTGTGAACGTTATCGGAACGTGGGTGATGTAGTCGTACTCTCCTCCTCGCGATCCGATCCGATCTAGCACCACAAGTGGCGGTGCCTCGTGAGATGCACACGTGCACCTCGACGTCTCCTCCTTCCTCGGACCAGCCAAGATGGTGGAGATAGATTGGATCTACAACACGGCGTGGTGTATATGGTGGAGAATTCCTGCTGCAGGCTTCACCTACAAACGATCGGGAGAGAGGAAGGTAGCAAGGCTGGGGCTTGGAGGAAGGTGTGTGTAGTAGGGAGGCGCACCACCCTCTATATATAGAGGGGCGGCCAGCTTGCCCTCCTCCAAGCCTATCTCTAGTTTAAACAATTTAAACTCTCCCTTATCTAGAAATCCTATCTCTAGTTTAAACGATTTAAACTCTCCCTTATCTAGAAATCCTATCTCTAGTTTAAACGAGTTTAAACTTATCTAGGATTTGGGCCCTATGGGGCCTTGTGCCCCTGGCCCAATGCGCAAGGACACTCCCTCATAGGACCATGCCCCCCTCCGGAAGGTGGGGCCACGTTGGTCCCCTTCCGGAAGGTTCTAGAAGCTTAAGACAATACCAATTAACGGAACAATTCAACTCCAAAAACTGCGCCTTATATGAATCTTATTCTCAGGACCATTCGGAACCTCGTGATATCCGGATCCCATCCGAGACTCGAACAAAATTCATAAACCAATTATCCAATCTATCCTAGCGTCGAGACACATTAAATGTGTGACCTGGGTTCGAGAATATGCGACATGATCTTCTATCAATAATCAACGGGTCGGGCACCCATATTGACTCCACACATTCATCGATGATCATATCGATGAACCACGATGCCAGATTCAATCAATCCCATATATTCCCTTCGTCTCGCGATATTTTACTTGCCGAGATTGATCGTCGGTATCGCCATACCTAGTTCAATCTCGTTCACGCAAGTACTTTACTGCTCCGTAATCCGATATCACTTTGTGATTAACTCCTTAACCACATGCTTGCAAGCGGTGTTGATATCGACACCGAGTGGGCCCAAGTATATCTCTCCGACTTGGGAGGGACAAATCCCATCTCGATACATACAACCCAGATACTTTCCGATCACCGAGAGACACCTTTATGATCACCCTCTCATAGGATGACGTTTGATGACCTCAAAGCTTTCTTCCGGTACCAGGGAGTTTCATTATCTCATGGTCTAAGGAATACAATATTTGACATAGGAAAAGCTTCGCAAAGACGAACACGATGACACGATCTAATTGCTCTGCTTTGTTTGGGTCTATCCACCATATCATTCTCCCAATGATATGATCTCATTATCAATTGACAACTCATGTCTATGATTAGGAAACCTTAACCATCATTGATCAATGAGCTAGTCCATAGAGGCGTACTAGGGACACGGTGTTGTTCACAAACCACACAAGTATTAAAGTTTCCGCTTAATACAATTCTAGCATGGAATATAAACTTTATCATGAACAAGAATTATAATAATAACATCTTTATTATTGCCTCTAGGGCATAATTCCAACAGAGCTCCTCTGGAATCGTGCATTCCAGTTGCTCAAGGCGTTGAGTGTAGCTCGTCATCTTAATGGCGTGCTCACTAACGGAACTCCCTTCCTCCATCTTGCAGTTAAAGAACTTCTCAGAGATCTCATATCTCTTAGAACGGGCCTGAGTCTGAAACATGGTTTTTAGCTCTTCGAGAATCTCAAAGGGCCCGGGATAGTCTCCAAAACGATTTTGAAGTTCCGGTTCCATAGCAAACAACATGGTGCTCTTAATCACACCATAATCATCTTTGCTTGTTGATAGACAGTTTTCTCATCAGTAGCGCGATTGCGAGAGGGGTCACCTAACGCTTTTCCAAGGACATAGTCCTTTTGACCGCCAGAGAGAATGATTCTTAGATTGCGGAACCAATTGGTGAAGTTAGACCCATTGTTTCTAAGCTTTTCCTTCTCAGCGAAAACGTTGAAGTTGAAGTTGGACTTAGCCATGTGATCTACAGTATTTGCAAGTACAAATTAGACTATGTTCATGATAACTAGTTCAACTTAATCAAATTACTAGATGAACTCCCACTAAATTCAACATCCCTCAAGTTGTTTAGTGAACATGATCCAAATTCACCACACCTAATCCGATCATCACGAGAAGAGATGTGGCTTCAATGGTGGACAACGAAGTGTCGATCATATCATTCATATGACTCATGCTTAACCTTTCGGTTCATGTGTTCCGAGGCCATGTCTGTACATGCTAGGCTCATCAAGTTAGACCCAAGTATTTCCGCGTGTGCAAAACTGTCTTGCACCCGTTGTATGTGAGCGTAGAGTCTATAGCACCCGATCATCACGTGATGCTTGGACACGACGAACTTTCGCAATGGTGCATACTTGGGGAGAACACAATTTTTATCTTGATCTTTAAGTGAGGAATCATCTTATAATGTTACCGTCGCGATCTAAGCATAATAAGATACATAAAAGGATAAACATCATATGCATATAACTTTATGTGACATGGTATAGCCAATCTTCGTGCAATGATCTCCATCTTGTGCGTTCCGGCATGATCTCCATCACTCCACCATGATTGCCTCCACCACGAATAGAAACTACAACTATTGCTAACTACTTAGCAATAAAGTAAAGCTATTACATGGCGTATAAGAAGTTGACTCGCAGGTCATACACAATTATAAAGACAACCATATGGCTCCTACTGGTTGTGTACTCATCGACATGCAAGTCGTGAAACATTACAAAACATGATCATCGCAATATACACATCACATCTTGGGCCATACCATATCACAGAAAAACACTCCCTGCAAAAACAAGTTAGACGTCTCTACTTTGTTGTTGCATGTTTTACGTGGCTTATGGGAGTAGATGCTAAGAACGATTCTTACCTACGGAAAGCCACAACGGTGATATTATGGTTGCCTAACTCCGATGTTAATCCCATGACAACTATAGTGAGAGAAACTGACATCCACCAGCCGCATGTGTGGAACAAGCCACACGTCAAGTGCGGGCGGTCTATGACGACGTCGCGTAAGGTTGGCCTGGACCGCTTCAATCTCACTATCCCGTCATAAGAAGAACACAAACAAGAGGCTTGCAACAGAAAACATCAAGCGCGCAACAACCATGTTGCGTTCTACTCGTGAAACACATCTACGCATAGATCTAGCTCGATACCACTGAAGGATTTGGCGGCATAGTAAATCAAAATTTTCTACGGATGCGAGCGGAGGAAAGCCAAGATCTAATCTAGGAGATGAAAACAACGAGAGATTGGATTAGATCTTCATACCCTTGAAGATTACCGCAATGAGCGTTAAATCGGGCGTGGGTGATGTAGTCGTACTTCTCCTCCTCACGATCCGATCCGATCTAGCACCACAAGTGGCGGTGCCTCCGTGAGATGCTGCGTGCAGCACCTCGGCGTCTCCTCCTTCCTCGGACCAGCAAGTATGGTGGAGAAGGATTGGATCTACAACACGCGGCGTGGTATATGATGGAGAATTGCGGGCCGCTTCTGGCGATCGGGAGGGAGAGGAGGCGGGCGGCTAGGGTTGGATGGGAAGGTGTAAGGGTTGATGCCCCACCCCTCTTTATATAGAGGGGTCAGCCTAGCCCTCCCAAACCGGGCCCCAAAGGATAAGGTGGGGGCAAGGAAACCCCCTTCTAGAAGGTCTATCTCGAGTTTAAACCTCTCTTGGCGGCTGGGTCCTATGGGGCCTTGTGCCCTGTTGACCAGGCACTCCATCATAGGCCCATGCCCCTCTCCGGAAGGTGGGGCCACGTTGGTCCCCTTCCGGAAGGTTCTAAAGCTTCGGTACAATACAGGAACAATTAGAACTCCAAAAGCTGCCTTGCCTTATATGAATCTTATTCTCGGACCACTCCGGAACCTCTCGTGATGTCGGATCCCATCGAGACTCGAACAAAAACTCATAAACCAATTATCCAATCTATCCTAGCGTTGAGACACGTTAAGTGTGTGACCTGCGGGTTCGAGAATATCTGAGACATGATCTATCAATAATCAACAGCGGTGCGAAACCCATATTGACACCCACACATTCATCGATGATCATATCGGATGAACCACGATGCCAGATTCAATCAATCCCATATATATTCCCTTCATCTCGCGATATTTTACTTGCAGATTTGATCGTCGATGCAGTCATACCTAGTTCAATCTCGTTCACGCAAGTACTTTACTGGATCGTAATCCGATATCACTTTGTGATTAACTCCTTAACCACATGCTTGCAAGCGGTGTTGATATCGATTACCGAGTGGGCCAGTATATCTCTCCAACTTGGGAGGACAAATCCCATCTCGATACATACAACCCCGGATACTTTAGATCACGAGAACACCTTTATGATCACCCTCTCATAGGATGACGTTTGTTGACCTCAAAGCTTTCTTCTGATACCAGGGAGTTGTATTATCTCATGGTCTAAGGAATACAATATTTGACATAAGAAAAGCTTCGCAAAGACGAACACGATGACACGATCTAATTGCTTCGCTTAGTTTGGGTCTGTCCACTATATCATTCTCCCAATGATATGATCTCATTATCAATTGACAACTCATGTCTATGGTTAGGAAACATTAACCATCATTGATCAATGAGCTAGTCCATAGAGGCGTACTAGGGACACGGTGTTTTTCACAAACCACACAAGTATTAAAGTTTCCGCTTAATACAATTCTAGCATGGAATATAAACATTATCATGAACAAGAATTATAATAATAACATCTTTATTATTGCCTCTAGGGCATAATTCCAACAGTCTCCCACTTGCACTAGAGTCAATAATCTAGTTTACATTTGGCAACAATCTCACACCCATGGCACTGAGGTGTTGATCATGTTTTACACGTGGAAGAGGTTTAGTCAATGGCTGCTGCAGAAGCGTCAAGTGAAGGAGTTTGGATCAGGAACTTCATCACTGAGCTTGGTGTGGTTCCAAGTGCTTTGGACCCACTGGAGATATTGTGTGACAACACTGGCGCCATAGCACTGGCTAAGGAACCAAGATATCATCCAAAGACCAAGAACATCAACCGCAAGTTTCATATAATTCGAGATTATATAACAAATGGAGATCTGAAGATTAGCAAAGTACATACAGATCTGAATGTCGCAGATCCGTTGACTAAACCTCTTCCACAAGCAAAACATGATCAGCACCTTAGTGCCATGGGTGTTAGATTGTTGCCAGATGTAAACTAGATTATTGACTCTAGTGCAAGTGAGGCTGATGAAGCCCTAGAGGCAATAATAAAGATGTTATTATTCTTGTTCATGATAAAGTTTATATTCCATGCTAGAATTGTATTTGATACTTGTGTTGTTTATGAACAACAATGCCCCTAGTATGTCTATGGACTAGCTCGATTAATGATGGTTAAGGTTACTAACCATAGACATGAGTTGTCAATTAATAATGAGATCATGTCATTGGGAGAATGATATGATGGATGGGCAAATCAAGAGCAATTAGATCGTGTCATCATGTTCATCTTTGTGAAGCTTTTTATGTCAAATATTGTATTCGACCATGAGATAATGCAACTCCCTGTCGGAAGAAAGCTTTGAGGTCATCTGATCAAAGGTGTCTCGTGTGATCGAAGTAATGTATCGAGATGGGATTTGTGAGTTACTCACAAAGTGATATGGATTAAAAGTACTGCGTGACGAGATTGAACTAGGTATGACTATGCAAGAATGCAAAAATCTGGCAAGTAAAATATCGCGAGACTAAGAATATATATATGGTATTGATTGAATCTGGCATCGTGGTTCATCCGATATGATCATTGATGAATGTGTCAATATGGGTTTCATCGACCCGCGATTGATATAAGATCATGTCTCGCATATTCTCGAACCAAGGGTCACACTTAACGGCGTCAGCGATTGGATAATTGGTTTATGAGTTTTGTTCGAGTCTCGGATGAGATCCGGGCGACCGAAGTTCCGGAATGGTCCGAGAATAAGATTCATATAAGGCAATGCAGCTTTTGGAGTTTGGAATTGTTTTGGGTTGTACCCAGCTTTAGAACCTTGGGGAGGACAACGTGGCCACCTGCCGAGGGGCATCCTATGAGTTCTGGCGCATTGGGCCAGGGGCACAAGGCCCCATAGGGCCTAGGGAAACCCTAGGGAGCTTCTGGGGAAACTTGCCCCCCTCCTCAGGCGTCGGCCCTGGGAGGGGAGGGGCAAGGGCCGCCCACCCTCTATATAAAGAGGGCTGAGGCGCACCCACGCCTCCTCCTCAAGACCTAGCCGCCTGCGCCTCCTCTCTCTCCCGATCGTGTGGCGAAGCCTGTCGAAAACTCTCCACCACTTGCACCATGCCATCGCGTTGTAGATCCAATCCACCTCTCCACCATACTTGCTGGACCGAGGAAGGAGGAGACGTCGAGGTGCCGCACGTGTGCATCTCTCGGAGGCATCGCCACTTGCGGTGTTAGATCGGATCGGACCGCGAGGAGGAGAAGCGAATGCTCACATCACCCACGTTAATCGGCGTTCATCTGTAATCTTCAAGGGTATGAATATCTCATCTACCCCCCCCCCTCGATTTTTGCATCTCCTAGATTAGATCTTGGCTTTCCCGTTCGCATCCGTAGAAATTTTTTGATTTACTATGCTGCGAAACCCTTCAGTGCGGTGGCGGGACTTCACAAGCCTCCGCGGGCTCGGCCGGGCCTGAGGGCCTGGTTTGTCTTGTTGCTGCATCCGGTCGGCTACCACCAGCTGGTGGTGGAGGTAGTTCCCTCCCGAGTAGGCTGGCCCTCGCCGAAGTCTATGCCCTCTCGGTCTACCGGCTTCGCTCCGTGGCTCCCGGTGTGACGGCGGTGCGACTTCAAAACCGGGATGGCGCGTGCTTGTGGGTGACGTGATTGGTGGAGCTTTACAAAGTGCTCGGGAGTGTGGGTCTGGAGGGGTCGGGAGAAATCCTTGTATGTTGACACATGCACGGTGACGTCCGCGGGTATCACCTTCATTCTTGAAGGGGTGTCTGGGACCACCACCCTCAGCTGCGTCTGGAAACCCTAGGTCCTGGCCGGACAGCAGTGTCGTCGTCACTCCCCTTCTTGGAAGTGCTATCTTGGTACGCAGGCGCTTTGGACTGCGGGTCGGGTGGTGGTAGTGTGCTCGTGGGCGCATCGGTGGCGAGTTGTTTCCGTTTTCGGCACATCGCCGTTCTTTGCTTTCCTTTTCTTTTATTTCTTCTTCTTTTCCGTCTTGGGCTTGGGTTCTCCCCAGCCTCGTGTAGCACGTTGTTCCTTTGAGCGTTGTGTTGTCTTGCCTAGCAGTGGTCTCACCTCTATGCTTTATTTATAAAATGGAATGAAAGCCTATTTCGAGAGAAGAAAACGTACATGTCTCTACAATATGTATTCAGTGATGCTACTATTATCCTAACATGAAAATGACTTTTTGGGAGTCATTTATAAGGTTCTAGTGGAGATGCTTTAACTGAACCGGTCGATTCTGTTGGAGCCACCACCACAACATTTATCTCGTCGATCGACAAGATCCAGGAGATGATGATACTACTTGCTAGTTGCAACTTCATTGCTGCCTTCCCTTTCGGGTAACAAACAGGAAATGGACTCGTCGATCGGTTATACTAACAGAAGGATCCCAATTTTATTGCCATGGAAGCATGTGTGCTACCCAGTGGATGCATGGACGGATCAACTGGGTGATCTATCCTGTATTGGATGGGAACTATGTATGCCACCAATTCCTCCTACCTGTCACTTGTCCCACGTCGAATTTAATCGGTGCTCCGGATTCCCGCCCTATAAATACCAGGTCGACACGGGCGCCGTACCGGCCCGTTGTCTCCAGTGCGCGGCGTGCCTGTCCGAAAGCTACCGGCCGATAGAGCAGCGCCATGAAGAGCTCAGCATCAGCAGCAGCAGTCTTGCTGCTGGTGGCGGTGCAATGCCTCGCTCTGGGCTCCGGCGCGGCCGCGAAGGCGCGACGGCCACGGCAGGGCGACTACCTGAACCGGCTGCGCGGGTCGCCGTCGTCGGCGTGGGAGTCGCTGGCGGCCGTGGAGGAGACGGCGACGACAGCGAAGGTCGCGGGTAGCAGCAGGAAGCCGGTGGTGGCGGCGGCGGAGGCCGGGCGCAAGGAGGCCGACCGCGTGGAGGCGCTGCCCGGGCAGCCCCGCGGCGTGGACTTCGCGCAGTACGCCGGGTACGTGACGGTGGACCAGACCGCCGGGCGCGCGCTCTTCTACTATCTCGCCGAGGCCGTCGGCGGCAACGGCAACGGCAGCGCGTCGTCGTCGAAGCCCAAGCCGCTCCTCCTGTGGCTCAACGGCGGGCCCGGGTGCTCGTCGCTCGGGTACGGTGCCATGGAGGAGCTCGGTCCCTTCCGCGTCATGAGCGACGGCAAGACGCTCTACCGCAACCCCTACTCCTGGAACCACGGTACGCGCCTCGGTCACACGCCGTGTCCCAGACTCCCAGTAGGTGATATCCATTGACAATTAATTAGTGAGTGATCGGGTGCCTGGTGTTTGTGCAGTGGCGAACGTGCTGTTCCTGGAGAGCCCGGCGGGCGTGGGGTACTCGTACTCGAACTCGACGGCGGACTACAGCCGGGGCGGCGACAACCGGACGGCGGAGGACTCGTACGCGTTCCTGGCGAACTGGATGGAGCGGTTCCCGGAGTACAAGGGCCGCGAATTCTACATCACCGGGGAGAGCTACGCGGGCCACTACGTGCCGCAGCTGGCCCACGCCATCCTGCGGCACGCCTCGCCGGCCATCAACCTGAGGGGCATCATGATCGGGAACGCGGTGATCAACGACTGGACGGACACGAAGGGCATGTACGACTTCTTCTGGTCGCACGCGCTCATCTCCGACGAGGCCGCCGACGGCATCAACCGGAACTGCAACTTCACCACCCGCGCGCCGTCCAACGACCTCTGCGACGACGCCTCCAGCGAGGCCGACGAGAGCCTCCGGGACATCGACATCTACAACATCTACGCGCCCAACTGCCAGTCGCCGGAGACGCTCGTCACGCCGCCCATCACACCCTCGGTGCGTTCTTCACCATCGATGATCATCGTCACTAGCCAGTACAGTAGCACAGTATATACTGGTACAAAATCATGGAGGGACATGAATTGATTAAGCTAACTTGGGTTCTACGTGTGGGCAGATCGAGCACTTCGATCCGTGCACGGACTATTACGTGGACGCCTACCTCAACCGCCCGGACGTACAGAAGGCGCTCCACGCCAACGTCACACGCCTCGACCACCCATGGTCGGCCTGCAGGTACACCCCTACATCCATCCTGCTCGCTCCCTCTTTCTAGAAAGAAATATTCTGAATCATAGGATGCAGAAGCCCATAGATTTGGTCTTCCATTATCCAAAAGTAAAGCTAGATAAACATGACAGCACTCGGGCATTAGTGTTGCTCATGATCGATCTGAGCACAGTGCACGCTGCCGTCGAGCTGAAACCGATAGATAGATGGAGAAAACCCAATCAGGGGCTCGACATGACACTGCATTATTGGGGTTCTTTTTGGGTGCTGCTGCCTCGTCAATCATGCGTCAACAACTAGTACTACTAAAACCCTGGTTGAAGCGAACCACACACATGACACACCGCACTAATTAATACCCTTGCACGAAAAAGTGTTCAAACTACTACCAGGTAGACCAGTACTTAATTCTACCATGCACGCAGAGCTTGTTCCATTTGATCCCTAATTTTTTATCATCAACAAACACTATAATACTACTCCAATTTGGTAAGTACCACTGTGGTAGTAACTAGTATATGCCCTGGCGTCCATGGCAGGGCTACTACTATTCTACCATGGACGGTAGGTGCATCACAAGAAGGTAGATGCGAAATTGTAAGCAATGTGGTAATTCATTAGTGTGTACTCAAAAGGCTGGTTGGTTTTCGCAACAAAAAAAAAAGGCTGGTTGGTTGTTCAAACTTGCAGAGATCACCAACCAACCTGCAGCCCGTCACACGATCTAGATGCAGATGCAAACTAGTGAGTATTTTTTTTTCAACGGGTTGGCGTCCAAACTCCTGTTCCTCCAGCATCTCCTTCGAGCTAATTAACAAGTGAGAAGATAGGCCATGCATGCACGTGTGGTACCAGTTCGCCTCCCACTAATTTATACTGCGTGTTCTCGAGGAAAGATCCATGCCAAGATCTGACGATGTTATCGCCTGCGTCTGCTCTGATTTCCTATTCAGCATGGCGGCGAACTGCATCTACCGCCATATGCTCTTGGGTTATACTAACCATGTCATATGCTCCGCATCTCGCACAACATGCGTGGAATTATTGGGGATCTTTTGTCCACACTGATAGTTGCCCATGCAGCCATGCTGCGAGAGTCCCCGATGATTGGCTGGCCCATGTGCAATCGCACCCTTCAATCCAGATCACTCTGACAAATCGAGTTTATTATTTCCTTGGCTTTGAGTCATGGCATAACTTGTAAAAATGTCCGTTCAACTATCTTATTTTTCAGTGAAGTCTTGAGACGCTGGGCCGACAGCGCCACCACGGTCCTGCCTATTCTCCGGGAGCTGATGCAGAGAAACATCAGAGTCTGGGTCTACAGGTATGTATATGCATGATATGGCTTTTTTCAACGAGAAGTGAACTGGTTTGTGCTATACATGAAATGCAAATTGATTATGACATCACGGGCATTGACCTCTGCAGTGGAGACACCGACGGGAGAGTGCCCGTCACTTCCAGTAGGCTCTCTGTCAACCAGCTCCAGCTCCCTGTCTTAGCAAAATGGAGGCCATGGTTCAGCAGCACCACGGTACTTACTTAAACTCAGCTCTTCCCTGCCCTGACCTGTTCACTGCAAACAATAAGCAAAAACACAAAAAAATAAATACTCAGTTGCTAAAAAAGAGCGAAGAAATAACTCTACCCCGGGAATAAACTCGGGAGAATTTGAAATCCCGAAGCTCTGATATTATGATCACTAACTCCTCTGCTCGGACTCGACAAAACTAATGATCTGCTCAATCTTGTGAAATCAGGGCGCTGGAGAGGTTGGTGGCTACGTTGTGCAGTACAAGGGCGACCTCAGCTTGGTAACCGTGAGAGGAGCAGGCCACGAGGTCCCCAGCTACCAGCCGCAGCGAGCGCTTGTGCTTGTCCAGTCTTTCCTCACGGGCACCACGCTCCCTGACTGCAGAAACTGCGGACTGGATTAACAAAACCAAATAAATAAGTTTTTACAGTAAAAGTAGTACAGCAGGAGCTTCACAGGCTGTACCATTACATTCGGTACACGAAATAAGCAAAATCAAGTAAAGTTAGACACAGAAACCCATCAAGCCATTTCACTCCGCAGATCATGTAACTGCAGGTCAGCAATGCTTTCCTATAGATAGGAGACTGTATGAAGTAATTTATGAGTCTGAATATTTATGCCAAAATGGCATGCTGCAATACTAGAGATAACTGTATGAAGTGGTGCCTCATTGTGTTACGATGACCGATCAAGAGAATGAAATTTATATATTGGTTCTAAAGCAGGGGATACTCTGTAAACTATCGAAATTTGGCAGCAGCAGCAGCAGCAGCAGATCATGTAAGTGCAGGTCAGAAATGCTTTCATATAGATAGGAACTTGTATGAAGCAATTTATTAAGTCTGAATATTGATGCCAAAATGGCATGCTGCAATACTAGAGATAACTGTATGAAGTGGTGCCTTCTTGTATTACAATGAACAATCAAGAGAATGAAATTTATATATTGGTTCTAAAGCAGGGGATACTCTGTAAACTATCGAAATTTGGCAGTTGCTATATCCATTTCAGTTGCTATATCATTTCATTTCATGGAACCAATAAGAAAAATCAAGTAAAGTTAGATACAGAAATCCATCAAAGTACCCATGCGCTTCGGAATCATGTAACTCCAGGTCAACAAAATGCTTTTACATACATAGTAGACTAGTAGTCTGTATTGTGCAATTTACCAAGTTTGAAGAATCACTGTCCAAATGGTATGCCGAAAAGCTGGGGCCTGCATGTATTAGAATGACCAATCAGGAGAATGAAATTAAATATTGGTAACAAAGCAAGGATACTATAAAATTTGAAAATTTCACTATGCCTCAGATATCACAACGCAGCGGTAACAATACTTCTGGATGAAACAGTAAATATGAAAATGCTCTAGAAATTCAGAAGAGGATTCATGAATATACTCTTTGAGGAAACTGGTAATTGTTTTTTCATTGCGTATATTATGAAAATCGGACACATTTTCTTCCTTAAATGAGCCAAACAATCCTGTGCTCTTTCAGCACGACATAATAACCAGTGTAACACAATATAATGACATGCTGATTCTTACAAGATTGCTGAAAAAATGTTTACACGTGCAAAGGCACAGTTTCTATCTTTGGATGGCCATAATGGTGGCAACATCACGCCGTTTGATCTTGTAAATATCACACCAATGCACACATATTGTGAGACGAAACTTCCTACATCTCACTCTGAATCTTGCATCTCTAAGTGGTTTAAAGTTGGAGAACCTATCCCTGTAATCCATGCACCTTTTTGCAGACATAAATATAATGAGAGTCGGGATCCTCCGGAGTATAGCCATCAGGCAATCTACCATTCTCCGTCAGTGGAACGGGATCAAAGACAGACCTTCTTGCATTTCCCTTGAATCCAGGTCTTGCTGCAATACATTAAAATACCAATGGTAAAGTACATTAAAAAATATATAAATTACAGAAACTAAACTCACTCAGCCAGGATTTGTGACAAAATATTGTTTTCATTTAATCATACTGCACTTCTTTTTTCATCTTTCATGTAAAGTTCTTAGGAATTACAGTTAATTCGTAAGTTAAAGCCCAAGGAATATGAAACGTGGGGCAACCCTATTCATTGGCAAACAAACAGAAATACTATTTTATTAAGCAGGAAAAGTGTCAACACAGCAGACTGAACTTGAACATGTCTGCCATGCAAAAACAGGACCAAAGTGACATAATACTTGTACGTACGCAGAATGTACAGTACAATCTCCCAATTGCATACTGGTTGGTTCAAGTGAGGAATTCGTGCTGATGGATCTCCATAAGTTATCTAGCAGTTCAAGAAACAAAATTTTGATCATTATAGTCAGTGGCAAGAAATAGCATATTAAATCTGCTCTGCAAAGGAACTTATCCAAACTGCGTACCAACATAAAAACTCCCCCTGGTTTAAGAAGCCTACAGTAAGAAGGTACAGCTGATAAGAATGCAGGAATGCTGAAGTTTACAAGATATATGGATGTTGATAAGAATGTAAGTGATACTCGAATGGGGGTGAAGGTACTAAAACCTGTCCACTTCTAGGACCATCTGAGCTGCGCTGAGAGGAGCCTCCACACCACACTGTGGAAGTAGCAAGGCCGAGATGTTGAAATAGTACCAAAATAAGGAAAATACACAATGAATAGAATGTTACCTACTTACCATCAAAGAGTCCAAAGTACCTTGAATAAATGCCCAAAACGAACAAGCGGTATTAAGCACGTTTGTCAATAGACACAATACTTATTAGAATGCCACTGCAGCCTGAAGAAACTCATACCTTTGTCAATGGCACAATCAAATGATTCATCAGGAAATTTACTCATATCCCGAACATCCAATTGCATGTCTACGGATCATAAGAAAAACAACAGACGCTAGATTGCACTTCCCAAGAAAAGGAAAGGAAAATCTATTTAAGGATACATTGTAGCTGTGGAAGATCAAAGTACTTCTTTCTCATCAACTCGATTAAAACCGAAGAAATGTCAATGTTTATTATCTCTCTGTACCCATCAGCGACCATATCCTCTGACATAACTGCAAACAGCAGAGCATGGGAAGAAAATCTAAGTTAGCACAGGGAGTGTAATCATTGATGTTTTGGAGCTTAGATTTAGAAGCACAACGTATACTCTGTCGTCAAAAACCCATCCCAGATTGCAAAACCCATTGCATTAGCCTTGACATATCTGTAACCGAATATGACTAATGGAACACAACATGGCACAATGTTCGTTCAGGCAGTGAAAAACAAAGGTGCTGGCCGTGATTTTAACTTGTCACAGGATGCTACTTCATGCAGTACATCCCGTCTGCACCGCAATACTGAGCCCGAAGCAACTCTGTGTTGCCTTGGAACTCGCTGAATCAAGGTTGTTTTGTGGTTGGGATTATCATAGAGAGCTATGCTGGTTTCAGATGTGTGCCTCCATATAGTCCCTCTTAAAATTTGAACTTTTCGTACAAGCTGTTCCTGCCACATTAGGCCATGACAGTTCCCAGTGACTGCAATTGTGTGGCATCAGCATCACGACCCTGTCAATTCACACATTGCCTAATTGTGGCGACATACCACGGTATCCGATTCAGAATAAATACCAGATTAAGGGCACTAACACATGTTGGATTGGTAGAATGGCATGTAGAATCGACAGAGAAAGAATTGCAGTCAAATCACCACCTAGACGAGGAGCTTTCGATAAAACTATTTTCTAGCTACAGAGCGACAGCAATTTCAATCAGAATAGACGCTGACTATGCGCTGCGCAAGCAGCTACTAGTCTGAATGATCACTCGCTCATCACTGCTCCGTGACAGTCACCCCAATTCACAGATCGCAATCACGCCAATATATTTGAATAAATTCCGAAAGGGGGTGAAGAAAAAGAAAGGAGGCTTCTACTTCCGGATAAAATATGGAGACAAATACGAAAGCACTGGCAGAATCAGCACACGTCAGTCGTCAGGTACTCCAGTTCGACTGTTCGAGCACTATAAGGGAGCGCAGTCTCTACGGTTCAATCAAGGGGACGAGGAGAAGGGAAGAGAGTGGGTGCGTACGCGCGGATCCGCAGCCGATCATGAGGAGGCGCGAGGCCGGCGGCACGAAGCGGCGGACGAAGGGGCGGAGCGCGGCGTAGCGCTGGTACCAGTCGTACGGCGCGCCGCCCTCCTCCACGTAGCGCGCGTCCCAGTACCCGGCCTCCCCGTAGCTGAACACCGTGCCGCCGCCGCCGCCGCCGATCCCGGTGCCGTCGCTCCTGGCGGCCCCCTCCTCCGCCGCCGCCCCGCGTGGCGACAGCGGCGCCGACGACGATGACATCGTCCGGGGAAAGAGGGAGGGAGGTGTGGGCGGGCGAGCGAGTTGATGGAGGTGGGGCGGATAGGCAGGGGAGGGGGGAATAGTAGGTGGGCTGGGCTGGGGGGGAGTGGGAGGAGCATCGGCATCGGTACCGGTGTGCCCGAGCTTGGGACCAGCCGCCCGCCACCACACGTCGCCGTCGTCGCCAGCCGATGCGCATTCTTTTTCCCCTCGGTTTTGTTTACTACTCTTTTCCGTTTTACTCCCGCCTCATATTTTTTCTCCTTTCTTCTCAGTTGCCAATATCATGCTGACTTTTCGGATCGTCTGTTTTTGTTTTGGCCGTTGGCCTGGTCCTGAGATTATATGCGGCTCAAAATTTCTTCTTGGCTTTTTTTTTTGAAGATGAAAAAAAAAGGCAGTTTATGGCTTTCTTCCACGTTGGCTTCGAGTGGATGTTAAATTGGTGGTGTTCAGTCATGTCTGCTAAGACTAGCCCCGATCGGTATCATGGGTAATATTATGTACTATATACATGCAAAATGTTTACGTGTCATGGCAATGATAAAAGAGATTATATTGATATCATAGTAGATATGGTATCATAGTACATAAAATTAAAAAAACTAATTTTAAATAAATCTTGAACACAAATTTACATTGAGATTCTATAAAACAATAAATATACTAAGACTATGATACTGCTACATAATACTATGCATTGTGAACATAATATCATATACTAGTATCATATACATGATACTATTATATGATACTTTCTATTATGACTAGTCTAATCAATGTAAAAGGTTTTATCCAAGAGTGGCCACACACACAGTCATGTGGTTTTCTGCGAGGTTCACATCTCCGACCACGTTCCCGCCAAGCTCTCCCACACCGAGAAAAACCTCCATGCCTGGAGGACGTACTTCTACCTCCTCTTCCACGAGTACCACCTGCGCAATCACGTCGACGACACCATCGACCTCTTCAACCGCCGCGACCCCGACTGCATTAGTGATGGCTGTGAAATATAGCCATCCACGTCCGCATTTAAACTAGATATTGTTCATATATTTAATGAAATATCTCTCTATTTCCTACCACTAATGCCTAATGATCAAAGGAGTATACAAGCCTTTCTTGCTATTTTTGCATGCACAGATAATGACGTATGATGATGGAAATCACTACATAAATGCCAAAGATACGAGATTTCCAACACGCCAAAAAAACCAGAAGCCGTGAGGAGGCTACTGCAAGCTTAACGACCAACTATACGGCCCGCCGTCGTATAGTTTGCACCGACCTCCTTAGGTCAAACAGAACAACTTTCATGAAGGGACCCTATATAAAGAGGCTTCAGGCGACGAGAAACAAGCCCCCAGCTCCACAATATCGCTTTTTTCACCCTAAACTCTCCATGTCGCCACACCGAAGGAATAGATCTAGATCTAAACCCTTCTCCACCACCATAGCCATTGCGGTAACCCAGCATACCACTGCATGATGTAGTACACTATAGTCGTTGACATAACACCAATGAAACAATGTTCACTAGTATTACATCCCTCAGAGTGGTACAACAAAAACACAGCAGGTCCAAGACATAACTATATGTTATAACTCAACTCTTTACACAAGATCCAGAGAACACTCTAGATAAAAGAGAGAGAAAGAAACTTCTTACAAATAAGATCTGAGATAAACAACTCAAAAACTATCATACTAATAAGACTAGTATTTTAACTAATGGTCTGGTATTGCTACTATTGCAATACTCTATAGAAGTAGGTTCTATGGCTAGAAATTCTATTCTTATCTATTCCGCAACTTCGTCTTCACTTGAGTGGATATATATGTGTTGGAGATATGCCCAAGAGGCAATAATAAAGTGGTTATTATCATATCTTCATGCTTATGATAAATGTTTACATACCATGCTATAATTGTATTAACCGGAAACATTAATACTTGTGTGATTTGTAAACATAAAAGGGTCCCTAGTAAAGCCTCTTGTTAAACTAGCTTGTTGGTTAATATATGATCATGGTTTCCTGATCATGAACATAGAGATGTTATTAACAACATGGTCATATCATTAGGAGAATGATATGATGGACATACTCCTATAGTTAAGCGTAGCATAAAGATCAAGTCATTTAATATAGTTCATTTGCTATATGCTTTCTAATACATAGTAAACTAATTCCTTCGACCATGAGATCATGTTAATCACCATCACTGGAAGGATGCTTTGATGACATCAAACACCACACAATAACTGGGTGGCTATAAAGGTGGCATTGAGTGTTCGGAAAGTATGTGTTGAGGCACATGGATCAAGAGTGGGATTTGTCCATCCATATGACGGATAGATATACTTTGGGCCCTCTCGGTGGAATTTCATCCAATTAGCTTGCAAGCATGTGACTGGCTCACAAGGGATCACATATCACGGGAACGAGAAAAGAGTACTTATCGGTAACAAGGTTGAACTAGGTATGCAGAGATATCGACGATCAAAACCTCGGATAAGTAAACTATCGTGAGACAAAGGGAAATTGGTATCGTATGTAAGTGGTTCATTCGATCGCAAAGTAATCGTAGAAATATGTGGGAGCCATATGAATTTCCAGATTCCTCTATTGGTTATTATTCAGAGAAGTGTCTCGATCATGTCCGCATAATTCACGAACCATAGGGAGACACACTTAAGGATTCGATGTTGTTGAGTAGTTATGGAATGATGAGTAAGAGACCAAATGTTGTTCAGAGTCTCGGATGGGATCCGGGATATCACGAGGAGATCCGGAATGGTCCGGAGAATAAGATTCATATAAGGAAAGTCCTGTTCCGGAGTTCGGAAATGATTCCAAAGAGCCACCAGAATGATCTAGAAGGTCCGAAGGTCCTAAGACCAAGGGAAGGGTACATGAATGTGTCATGATAATGTGGAATGGTTGCATCATGTACTAGGTCACTTGGCTGTGCAATATGGAGAGAGAAATCAAATCCAAGTTTGAAAGTCAAACGACAATTTGAAAAGTCAAATCCGAAGTTTGCTTGGTGGAGGGAGAGTAGGAAACCTACTTGGGGAGGAAGTCCCACTCCCTCCACCCGCCGTCCATGAGGAGGAGTTGGAGGAGGACTCCCTCCTCCCAAACCGCCCCCTCCCACCTATATAAGGAGGGGTAGGGCACCCCTACCCCTCACACCCAAAAACCCTAGCTCCTGGCGCCTCCACCCAAGTGCAGTCGCCGCCTAGGGCTCCTCCAAGTCGCCGAGTTAGGGCTTCCCCAAGCCCTAGCCGCCGTCTACACCACCCCCTTGGTGCCCTCTAATCCGTAGATCGCCAAGGCCCTCTCTTACTCCACCATACTCGCTCTGGCTTAAGGCGAAGCCCTGCGGGATCTCCCCTCTACTTTCGACACCACGCCGTCGTGCTGCCGGAATCATGAGGAGAGTGCTACAACCTCCGCTGCCTGCTGGAACAAGGGAGAGGAAGGTCTTCATTGAGTACCGAACGTGTGACCGACTGCGGAAGCGCTGCCGGAACGCAGCGCCGGAAGGATCGTCTACGCGATCTTGAGATCAGCAAGTGTACGACTACATCGCCCACGAGAATCTGCTCTCGTTAACCGCTTTGGATCTTCGAGGTTTAGTACTCTATCGACTCGTTGTTGCAATCTAGTAGATAGATCTTGGCTTGTGTGTGTTCATGCGATAGAAATTTTTTGTTTTCCATGCTACGAACCCCTACAATATGTTGACTTCCTTGACTTCATTGAAGAGATTTAGCTTTTGATGATGATTCTTGGAGCATAACTTGATGCAGACGTCGTCTATACTGGCTTTAGAACCTAGCAAGGGTTAAGAAGATACTTTGAGTACGAGTGTACTCAACAAGTTCACTAGAAAAGGAGTGTTTGATGCACTATATCTATAGCCACAGACCATAGGTCGTAGGCAATGCAGGTTTTCGTAAACATTTCTTCAAAGGTTGCGTTTATTCTGAAAAGCTATGTCCGTCAGCCTTCATGGGTTTACCAGAACTTTTATGGAGTTCCTTTCCACCGCTGTCAGATCACCTTCCAACAGGGAGTAACAAGTTACGATTCTTACACTCTGCAGAGGTGCGTCACTTTACCCATGAGAGATCTTAGCTTTGTTGCACATCCGATTGCGGTGTTCGTTCACACTTCCTTGGTGTGAGGCCCAGACTAAGATCCAAGCCAATCATCGCTTCTCCGCGACCCGATGTCTCCTTGGTGTACGCCAAATCCACCTATTGAATTACGCCAATTGGCAAGATGCACTGCTCAAATGTCGGACTATCGTGGGACGTTGAGGATCCCACCCATATGATGCATATCCTCTTAAATACCATATAATATGCACGCTAAGTGATAATGACCACGACCCGCACATCCGGCTCCATGCGAGAGGGAAAAGATACAGCTGACTTCTCCGTCCCATTCCAAATCTCATGGTCAACGCGTGATATACGACACAAGAATCACTGGCGACATTGGTTGTTAAGTCCTAGGTAATATGTTCCTTTACCACCGGAACTCTTATAGTAGGTTATTACCTCATGGTAAATAACCTATAATCACATTATTATGAAAATAGTGTTTTTTGTCCTTTTTCAAATGCAGGTGATGACAACACTGTATTTGCAAAATACTTAATCAAAGGACATGAGCAAGTGTGAACTTGCCTTTTGTGATTGCAAGATTATGCACTCACGGTCTTCAAGACAATATAAAAGATCCAATATCTAAAATCAGCATCATTGGTCCAGTAAGGACTAATGTTTAAAGAAGCAAGATGCTTTTATGCATAAGCAATGTAATGCAAGTTGATAAACGCGAATCCCGAGGATAACATTGTTCCAGGGTTTGGATACTGGAAAGGGTTTCCTTGGAATGTGTTGCCCTTTTATATTAAGTTTCACACATGTGCTTCTTATTAAGGCTTGCGAGTGTGTGTGAAACAATATGTAAGTATAGTAAAGCACACATAGTAATGGAATACTCAAGTGGAAAATATATCTGTAGACTATGTATATAAGGTTTGTTTATTATTTAGATCTTTCATAAATATGCTTATGTCTTGCTTTATACTGTTTCTTAAAAGAATAACTTTTGAAGAAAATCTTACTTAGCTAAAGAGAAGTATTTAAATTTTAAGTTAACCTTATTAGGGTTTCTTTTAAGTTATAGTCTTTAAGTAAGAAAGAATTTCTTGACTTGAATAGTGATATTAATAGTATTTGAGACTTATCTATCTTGGTTTTGAACTTGGTTAGTTTGGGATTAAAATGCTTTATAACTTAATTATAATAGACCAAGGTTAACTATAAAACACATAATAAAGTCTTTTTAGAATAGTATTTAAAGTATTATAGACTAAAGTTAACTTTAGAGACATAGATGGACTTAAGTCATATTGCTTATGTTATTTTTACCAGGTGTACTTTATAATGTTTCCCTAAGGATACTTTAAGAATGGTAATACTTCTATTTGAATAGTGGTTTCCTAATTGTTTAGTGGAATATAATCATTTTCCTTTTTATGGATGAGTGGTTATAGTTTGTAAACTTGTGGTTAAAGTAAAGGAATAGGTTCTATTTCACTACAAATTATTCTTTGACATTTTATATTAAATAAGAATCCTTTAATAAAATAATCTACATTTATGGTTGGAGGATAATTCAATAAAATTGTATTTAAAGTGTGTTAATTCATTTTGAATGCACACCACCAATATTTAAGATTAATACTATTGATTAGACTTAATTGACTAATTTTAGAATTATTACAATTTTATTTACCTTTATATGAATTATTAATTAAGGAAAGGGTTTAAATTCAAGTTGTTAAAGTGTTTGAATTTTTATTTAACTTAAAGTGGAATATTATTTTTTTAACATATAGGTATTATTTTTGTGATCATTTTTGGTATATTACACTTATTTTTGTGATTTATAAATAATAAGATATGATTTTTTAAGGTTTATTACTTTGTAAATAATTAATAAATAATAAATACTTAATTAATTGAAATAAGAATACATGATTATAGTTTAAATTATAGTTCTTATTTTTCTAAGATTTTTGGTATTTTATTTATATTTTTAACATTTACCAATATTAAAATATGAATTTTCAAAGTACCAAATTTATAAAATCTTTATTAAATAATATTTATTTAAATTGTTGGAATAATAATGTTTGATAATGGTTTAATGTTATAGATTTTATTTTTCTAAAAAAAAATCATATATAAAACATACATTTCTAAATTACGAAACAAAAGTTATTAATTAAACAAGATTTAATTATTTAATTACATTTCAGGAAATATTTATATTTGATATTATAATATTTTATCTAATTCCTAAACAGAAAAGATGTTTTGTACCAAAGCTAAACCTACCCAAGGTCACTGACCAGTGGGCCAGTGACCACGTCATCCGCCACGCGTGCAAGACTAAGTCAAATTTGTTGACTGGGCTGGGGGTGACATCAGCATGCTGTCATGCTGACCTCATACATGGATGATCCTTCCAGATCGATTGTCGATCGATGGATTCCGTTCGCGCGCGCGGCTGCGGTTGTGTGTATCGGAAAGAGGATGATGCAAGGAGCCTAGCTATGGTGGCGCCGCTCAAAAATGGTCATCGGATGGCGGGGCACGACGGCGACTGGCGGCGGTATACGTCGGCGCACGGCGAGACCGCGATACATGATGCAATTGAACCAACGACGACTACTGGAAGATAGAGGAGCTCACCCTTATTGTGATGGAGTGCTTGGGGAAGCGAGAGGAGGCGTGCAGACCACGAATCGACGACGATGGCCATGGTGGCCGTTAGAAGGGAACCTTTGATTCCACTTGATTCTCGGCACGCCGAGTCCCGTCCTTGATCCTAATCGAACGAGTCCACGATGGAGCTTCTAATGGTGGCTTTGGCGAGGCATACGGTGGTCGGACTTGGCCGAAGCAAGTAACACCAAAGAACTAGGGTTCGGAACAGAAGAGGAAAACAGGAAAGAGAAGGAGATAAGGCTCTCCGGCGCGACAGCGATATTCTTATAGGCAACGATCAGTGGCGGCTCGGATCTTGGCGACAGCGGGCATCGCGACGACGGATTTGCCGACGGTGTAAAGAAACACGGCCGTGATTCTGGCGAGAGGAGGAAGAAAGGAGAAAGAAGTGGCGAAACGGTATGGGCCGAGGAAGTGGGCCAAGTGGGTTGCGGTGTAACGCGCGTGAGCGACAGAAAGTAAAGAGGAAAGATGGGCCGTGGGCCAGATTTGATTCTTCTTCTGTTTTTTCCTGGTTCTTTCCCTTTTCTTTATTCTGTTTTGTTTTCAATTCAAATTTCTTCAAGGTTTTAAATACCATAATTTTTGTATAATATTTTTAATATTCCAAATATAACTATACTGATTGATTACTCTAATCATGTTGATATTTTTCAATGCTCACAATTATATAAAAAATCATTTATTGAATGAAAAAATAAGAATTAGGTTTTTAGGGTTTTGTTTCTAGATTTTTATTTTAATATTTTATTTGAACTTTTCTTTATGAAATTTTACTTGCTGAACAATTGCAGTATAAAAATGTATTTCAAATTCTGGTATGAGTTTAGTATTTGGATATCATACTTTATTTATTATTTTCTAACTTTATAATTATAGAGACATTCCTTTATTAAATAGAGTACGTAGGATTTAGGTTTTTTTGTTTAGGATTTGTTTTAAGATCTTAAAATTAACTCTAACATTACCTTTACTTTTATTTGGAGTAATGAAGTTTTAAAATGTTTAGTGATATTCATAGGGTTTATTTTTATGTATTTAATCACATAGCAAAGCATAGGGTGGTTTATAATTATTGTATCCCCACTTATTCCATGCTCATATGGAATGAGTGGTTAGAGAAATGGATCAAAGACTTTGTTTAATGAATATAGATAAAATATTTATGGGTGTTGATAAGAAAACTCATTAATAAGTTTAGGGTTCTGAATTATAATTGCTGACCCTAGGGTTTAGGGTTCTTAATTTACTTATAATCTTTTGTTGATGTGAATAAAGATTAATGGCTAAACATAGTGTCTTTATGTCTATGATCATAATGATGTTACCCTTTTACAAACAGTGGGGTGATTCTTTAGAATGACTTATGAGAAAGAATTGATAAAGATAGCTCCTAAGCACATATGGTTATAATAAATGGAATTGAGAAAAGATGTGCTTAATTAATTTGTTATAAGAAAATATTCCTACAGAAGGATTTATCCATCAAATGAGATGGATGTTAAGCTTGATTATACATTTAGGGTTTAGGGTTTACCAAGGATTCCTATCTTCCATATTTCATAATTCTAGACTTCTAAATAAGGAATTCCTTTCCTAGATATATTACTTCTCTATGTCCATCATCATGTGCTAACATGATGAGCTTTGCTTTACAGAATATTCTTATCCACCTTTTATTCTTCTAAATTAATTTGTAAATCCAATGAGCTTGACACTAAAGCTTTTCATAATCTTTTCATATCCATACTTGGTTATATCCACTACTCTGATGTTGATAATCCCCAATCCAACAAGTGGTTACTTCTAACTCCAATCATACTCTTCCTTAATCATCCTTCACTAATATCACTTCAATAGATGTATACATCAAATACTACTTCACCTCAAGTGCTTAGTATTTCCAAAGAGGAAAATACTACTTCTTTAATCCAATGTTGCTCTAACATCATTTTAATCATACTATCTTGTCTGTACTTGACTCCAATATCTAACATTCCAACCTCACATTATATTAATGTGACTTGTAATGACTAATCTAGGATAATATATCTATACTATGGTTCAATCATGTTTTATCCACCAATGTCACTTATACATGGTATAAGCATTCAATATTGGTGAGTAAGGCATGATCATTATAATCCTGTGATCCTTTATGGTTCAGTTTCCGAGCTAAACAAGGCTTCCATCCATACAACATTACAGTTGTATTATAATTATCTTCTGTTTAGCTCTATTGGATTAAGATATATAATTCATTGACTATACCTACTTGATCCATTAGGACTACTCCTGGTAACTATCTTTAGACTTCATTCTTGTAATCTTCTTTGTTACCATATTGATTTGATTTCCTCCAATCACTCCCATCCTATAGATGACATCTTAAACTAGCATCACTATTTACCTCTTCTTACTTATTTCATTATAAGCCCTAAGTGAATGCTATAATAAGTACAAGAGTTGATAGGTCAAGAATTGATAGGTTAAGAATTGGTGAATCAATAGTTGATTTCTCAATATTGATGAACAACAAATATAAGGATAGGATTCAATAGAGATGATAAGATTGATATGGAAAGAAAGATATATGGTGAATGATCTTAACTTTGGTTTCTTTCCTACTCAATGTCACTAGAGAGTTAAAGTTAGGTATTTCCATGATACTCATGGTATAAGTAGATGAGATTAAGATATAGTTGTTACATTCTTATTATTTGTGTTATATTTATAATTTGGTATTCATGAGTGATTGTAATGAATACTATGATATGATCACCTAAGGATCAAATATAAATCATTAAGTAATGTATTAGGTTTGAATTTTATTACATTTGATCTACCCTTAGATCAAATCATGTTTACCCAAAATAAGGTTTTAGCAAAGGTCCTATTGAAACTTATTGCAGTCAACTTGATGATCTACTTCAATTCCATCAAGTTAAGAGAAGCTTCAATCACTTTGACAAGTTTTATTTAAAAGCACGAAAATTATTCAGATTTCTATGCATGAATGCAATGCACACATCTGTGTTCAGCTTATTTCTAAGCTCTAATGCTTGGATGTTACATCCATCTTCCACCACTTGTAATAGTAGATCTCATCTCCAATTGGCGACATTGTAAGACTATTTGCTATCAACTCTATGATCTCTATTACAATGTTTATGATTGTCGATTCCATCTCTAGCCATGTAGCTTTTGTGCATGTTATTTATCATAGATGGGATCATGTATTAGTTTGTATGACATGATGATTGTAGTACCCTCTCTTGCCTCAATATAAGGACTTGTCAGGTACCCAAGACCCCGAGGATTGATCCAAGTAAAGGGAGTGTGGGTAACCACTAATATGCAGGATAGGAATCCCAGTGACAGAAAGGGTAGTACCGATGTATGTGAGGAACTTACTTGGGATTAACGGTGACATCACTATGCATATCATTAGTTCTCTTTCTTTTATGGATGAGACTAGTAGGTTATTGCCATAAGCGGTTGCGGAGGTGATAATATTTATGGATGCACTGCCCACATATAATTATCTTGCTCTAACAATTACATGAGTACTTTATTATTATCTGTTTTTCCCCGTCAAATCTTTTTGCGTACTCTAAACCGAAGAGTTTGCTGGTGAAAACAGAAGACCCTAGGCCCTCTCTCTCTCCATGAACAACAACAATAACAAGATCGCAAACTCTTGGTCCGGTGAAAACGCAATAGGAATTCTAAAACTCTCGAATGTCCATTTAAGTAATCTCGATTTGCTTTCTGCTTCCCGAGGATTTGATAAACCTAGGTCTACTAGGAAAAAAGAGCTATACTACATCCATAATCCGGATCGAAGGTATCAACCCTTTTTCTGGCGCCGTTTCCGGGGAAGCAATAGCTACCCTGGTGAGGTTAGTAGGAACCTTGCTAGTTTTAATTCTCGTTTTTAATTTTGTTAGTTTGCTTTCAGTTTTTAATTGAAAAACCAAAAAAAATAGTTAGTCTTTTAATTCTTGCTTTATCATCATTAGTACTTTTTAAGAAAATACAAAAACATAGGAAGTATGGCTGAAAAGAACCTTGGGGAGTTTGCAACTCCTAACAATGATTATTTGCGTACTCCCATTACTCAGCCAACAATTGTTGCTGAATATTATGAAATTAAGCCTCACTATTTAAGTTTGGTTCAACATAATCAATTTGGAGGCTCTGTTGTATAAGATGCGGGTATGCACTTAAATAATTTCACTGAAATTTGTGATATGATGCGCATTAAAGATGTTGACCCCGATGCGGTCAAGTTGCGTTTATTTCCTTTCCCTCTTAGAGGAAGAGCAAAAGAATGGTTATCTTTTCCTAGAAATACTATTACATCATGGGTGGAATGTCCTTCTTTATTTATGACTAAATTCTTTTCACCTGCTGATGGCTCAGTTGATGTGGAGCCTGTTGTGAACCCCAAGAGCAAGGTGTGAAGCAGCACAACAACAAGTCTTCCCTCAGTAAGAAACCGAGGTTATCGAACCAGTAGGAGGAAGGAAACGTCACACAGGTGTTGCAAGCAACGCGGAGACCTGCACAACACAAACTCAAGACTTTGCTAACCAACAAAGGAGGTCAATCTCACCGGTCGTAACAAAGGATTAAATGTATGGTGTGGAAGGTAATGGTTTGTAGAAAGTAAACAAGTAACAGTGGAAGATGTATCAATGGTAAAGATTGTACCAGGGTCCATAGTTCACTAGAGGTGCTCTCCTTAGATAAACAACATGGCATGAAGGGTAAACAATTTACAGCATGGCAATTGACAGGAACTGAGCAAGGCATAACAATGCAATACCAGAGAAAAAGATCCTATGAGATTCGATTGGGCAATACAACAATATACATAGACCTCCATCCAACTGCATCTATGACTAGAAGTCCACCTTCAGGTTATCATCCGAACCCCTCCAAAGATTAAGTTGCAAGCAGACAACCGCTTAAGAAAAGTGTGTAAGGTAAACAATCCACTTGTTCTATGAACAAGAGACCGTTTTCTCCCTAGTGGCAACAACACATCTACAATCAAGAGATTACCACTTCCCTTGGAAACTAGAGGCATGAACCCACTATCGAGCATAAATACCCCCTCTTGGAGTCACTAGCAACTACTTGGCCAAGATAGCTACTAACAACGAAGAGCATGCAAGATCACAAACAACACAGACATGATAGAATCATAAAGACAAAACCATTAATCAATATGACATAGTAATCTCAGTATCCATCGGATCCCCGCAATCACAACATGCATGATTACAAATAGATTAGATCTTGATCATGAACGGAGCTCACAAGATCTATACATGAAAGCACAAGGAGGAGATACAACCATCTAGCTACTACATGGACCCATAGTCTAAGGTGTAACTACTCACGCTTCATACCGGAGAGAAGGCCTCCGGGATTATTTCCCCTCCGGCAGGGTGCCGGGAAGAACTTTAGATCCCCCGACCTAGGGACGACGGTGGCGGCGGATACCAAAGGTTTCGTGGAGTTTTGATCAGGTGCCTAGGGTTTCTGCATCGGGGGCTTCTTATAGGCGAAGAGGTGAGGCTAGGAGGCGGCCAGGGGCCCCACACCCTACCCAGGCGCGGGGTGGGCCCATCCGCGCCTAGGTGGATTGGTCGGCCTGATTCGCTTCTCCGTATCGTCTTCTGGCTTCGTGTCCCCCACGGTAAAATATCGACTTCGGCTTTTGTCCTGTACAATTCCGAGAATATTGATTTTCTGCCTTTCTGGAACCAAAAACAGAAGAAAACAGGCAACTGGCAGTATGGCAACTTGTTAATTGGTTAGTTCCAAAAAAGATATAAAAACACCTCAAAGTGTAGACAAAGTAAAGCAAAGTAGATACTAAACAAGCATGGAGCATCAAAAATTATAGATATGTTTCCGACGTATCAAGCATCCCCAAGCTTAACTCATGCTCGTCCTCGAGTAGGTAAGTGATAAAAGAATAATTTTTGAGGTGACATGCACCGTCAAAACCAAGATCAAACCATTTGCAAGCATTGAAAGCTGAGATCAAAGAACTCTAAACATGTGCATGAAAGATGGAGTTCTAACAATAGGACATAGTAACTATGCATGCAACATGAAAGGCTACAAACAAAAATCATGAATAACATGCATTGAAAAAGTTTGTTTGTTTCACATACAAAAAACATGGCATAGTGGCATTGATCTTGTCCCTCATAGAGTAGCAAATAGATGCATAGGACACCTTCAAAGTTCACAAGGGTGACTAGAAACAAGTAGCACAAGAATAAGTAATATCACAATATGCACCAATCAATAAGTTTTGGGACACTACACAAAGAATGACAACTATGCTCTCTTAATGGTGCCTAAAGGTAGAAGGTGGAGACTCAAATAATGGTGGAAGAAAGGCCCTTCATAAAGGGAAGCAAGGATTTCAAGTTTCAAAAAGAGCTTCCAAAAATTATGGTACTTGTTAGCTTTCAGCCCTCATTGCCCCTATCATAAGCATCTTGAAGTGGTTAGGGTTAACGTGAACAAAGATGGAGTATATGCTTGACAAAGTATAAGTTGGAAATCTCAAGTCCCTTGAATACGAGGGCCACACCTCATGCTACTCAACTTTAGTCACCTATAAGTTCTTGTCATTGTAAGTACATGCATATCATAGAGAACCGCCAAAGGTATACCCCTTGCACATGGTACAGGAGCTATCCCATAACCAAAATGACAAGGCAAACAGATAATGGGCATCTCAGCGATCTTTTTATTTACTATATGCATAGCTTTTTATTGAGGATGCTTCATAGATAGCTCATTATGGTGATGCTGCAAGTTTCCACCATGATTAGGCATGGCTTAGGCTAGCGGCCCAGGCGTTTCTCTAACACAGGATACAAACACCATGGACTTACAAGTTCCCTCTTTATTTCACACCGGTGACATCCATAGACAAAATAACATGATATCAACTGAGTACAAAGTACAGGTGCAATGTTGAAAACGTTCCCCGTGATAGCACAGTTCTGCTAATTCCAACTTATAATTGCAAGCATATACAATAAAGTTATCACAATGGTTCAAGTTTATTAGGGGCAAAGAATATAAAGTGTGCCATCAAGTTCGTGAGGGCTTTAATCACTAAGTTTTCACATAACAAAATAGTTTTTAATTGGAAGATAGCTGAAAACAAGAATATACTTGGAATGGTGTAACACACCATGCATATGAGTTTATAGTGGACACTTTGTAATAACTTGGTTTCTTGGGAGTTGTAAGCATGAGTAGAGCTTATTCATACAAGTGGAGGCTAGCAAAAGACTGGGACCAACCAACTAAGAGAGCATAATGGCCATAATCATGCAGAGCAACAAAGAATTACTAATCAAAGCATAGAGTGGTACTACAAGTCAAGGACTAAATGATCATAGAGGCTAATGGTGACTTGTCATAGTCATAACATGGTGTGAGAATGTGCCAAGTCAACCCAAGCAAAGCATCAAAGTATACCACAATACTATGCTTTTTGCATGCTAAAACAACGCATAATTTCTTCAAGGCACACTAAGCAATCTCAATTGTTTGGAACAAGACATGCTACAACAATAATCACTAAGCATAAGGTCAAAACAACACCTAGCATGTCATGCTAAAGTCTAAGTCACAGTCAATGCAAGCTCATCTTGCACTTACAAGCAAGAACTTACTACTCTTTTCCAACACCAAGCAACTTATTTGAAACAACTCACAAAGATAATAATAAATAAAGATCGGTGAGCTTGTATAGCAAATCCACAAAGAAGAACTAAAAATTTCTAAGCTAAAAGCTCAAGAAAACTAAGGCTAAACACAGTGCTAGCAAAAGAGAACACTCACAGAATAATAAGAGTGAAAACTAGAGTGTTCTAGGCAATGAAAATAGAGTGTGTTGTCGTGGTATTGCCGATGAGTACACCATGGAGGGGTCCTCACAGTGCGTGTTTAGAGACGTGGGGGAAGGCGGACGGTTGACGGGTATGAGGTAACACAGCTTACCCAGGGTCAGATCCCACGACGGTGGCGGAATCCTACTCCTGCTATAAATCACTATAAGGGCAATACGCCGAGTTACAGAGATAGGTTCGCTGTGCGAGGTTGTATGAAGTTATCTAAAGTTGTGCCCTAAAGGATACCATAGGCCCGACTTATATAGTCGTCAGGTCCTAGGGTTACAGGGAAAAGTCCTAGCCGGACAGGTCACAGAGTTCTACACCGTCTATTACTAGTCTGGTGTATCTTGCACTCCATGGCTCCGGGTACGTCGGTGACTCAAACCGTATCCTTCCTTTATCCGGCATGGGCCTCCCTTATGTATCCATCAAACTAGGCCTCCCAGCAGGCCATAGGCCATGCTACCAACTGTGGGCCACCCGGGTTATACGGATAAGTGACATGCTATGAGGATACCCATGTAGCATATCCCCAACAGTAGCCCCCGAAGAACTCCGAGATCTTGCGCGTCTTTCCTCTTCGTGTGGAATGCTCCGTCTAGATGGATGTCGGCAAATCGTCAAGCAATATCTTGTAGTCCTCCCAAAGAACCCTGCAAGTAAGGATGGCAATTTTACCCATGGGTACGGGTACCCGCGGGTACCGTACCCGCATGGGTAGGGTATGGGCACACTTTTATACCCATGGGTAATACCCATACCCTACCCGTTAAGTCACGGGTACGGGCACAGTATAGACTTGTACCCATGGGTATACCCATACCCTGCCCATTTAAACTGACATGTCAAATTACCTATAGAGTTTGAATAAATGAGCCGAGAAGCCTAGCTTAGTATGAGATTTCAACTTCTAAACTTTAATTTGATACTTTCATGTACTCATCTACTATTAGTAAGTAGAGACTATTGTATTTTTTCAAATATTCTATTGATGAAAGTAAAATTTTGAATAACTTGTATACTATTGGATATACCCGTCGGTTACCCAATGGGTACGGGTACCCGCCGGGTATGGGTATGGGTAAAGTTTTATACCCGCGGGTACGGGTATGGGTAAGCTTTTGTACCCATTAGCTTCACGGGTATGGGTATGGTATTGCTCTACCCTGCCCATACCCTGCCCATTGCCATCCTTACCTGCAAGGCTTTCTCCGTCTTCAATACGTAAGTCGGAGAAATGCTAAATCTTCCATTGTACTCTTCCGTAGCCGGAATGGATCCGTCCATGCCGGAATCTTTCGATGTGACGGCCCATCTGCCTAAGCCATCTAGGACGACGTAGGCTTAGGTCAGCGTGTAGGGGTTCGTAGCATGGAAAACAAAAAAATTCTACCGCATGCAAACAAACAAGCCAAGATCTATCTACTAGATTGTAGAAACGAGTCGATAGAGGAACTCACCCTCAAAGATTCCAAAGCGGTTAACGAGAGCAGATTCTCGTGGGTGATGTAGTCGTACTCTTGCCGATCTCAAGATCGCGTAGACGATCCTTCCCAGGTCGCTGCGTCAAAGAACGCTCAGCATCGGTCACACGTTAGGTACTCAATGAAGACCTTCCTCTCTTGTTCCAAAGAGGGCGGAGGTTGTAGCACTCTCTCGCATTCGACAAAGACGACAAGGGTACCTAAGTAGAGGGAGATCTCGCAGGCTTGCCTTAAGCCGGAGCGAGTATGGTGGACTATGAGAGAGGCCTTGGCGATCTAGGGTTTAGAAGGAACCAATGGGAGAGTGTAGCCGGCGGCTAGGGTTTGGGATCACCCCAACTCGGTGAGTCGGTGGTGCCCTAGGCGGCGACAGCAGTAGGGGTGGTGGCGCCGGCGTCTTAGGGTTAGGGTTTTGGGGTGTGAGAGGTGTAGGATAGAGGGGCACCCATGCCCCTTCTTTTACAGGTGGGAGGGCGCCGGTTGGGAGGACGGAGTCCTCCCCCAACTCGGCCTCCTTGGCCGGCGGGTGGAGGGAGGAGGACTTCCTCCCCAAGTAGGTTTCCTACTCTCCCTCCACCAAGCAAACTTACCGTTTGACTTTTCAAATTGGCGTTTGAATTTTCAAACTAGGATTTGATTTCTCCCTTTATTTTGCCCAACCATGATACCTAGTACATGATTCAACCATTCCACATTGTCATGACACATTCATGTACCCTTCCCCTCCGGAGTGCCGGACTTTCCAGAACCTTCTAGAACATTCCCGATGAAAACACCGGAATCATTCCCTAACTCCGAAACATGACTTTCCTTATATGAATCTTATTCTCCGGACCATTCCGGATCTCCTCGTGATATCCCGGATCCCATCCGAGACTCCAAACAACATTCGGTCTCTTACTCATCATTCCATAACTACTCGACAACATCGAATCCTTAAGTGTGTCTCCCTATGGTTCGTGAATTATGCGGACATGATCGAGACACTTCTCTAAATAATAACCAATAGAGGAATCTGGAAATTCATATGGCTCCCACATATTTCTACGATTACTTTGCGATCGAATGAACCACTTACATATGATACCAATTTCCCTTTGTCTCACGATAGTTTACTTATCCGAGGTTTTGATCGTCGATATCTCTGCTTACCTAGTTCAACCTTGTTACGTATAAGTACTCTTTTCTCATTCCCGTGATATGTGATCCCTTGTGAGCCAGTAACATTCTTGCAAGCTAATTGGATGAAATTCCACCGAGAGGGCCCAAAGTATATCTATCCGTCATATGGATGGACAAATCCCACTCTTGATCCATGTGTCTCAACCCATACTTTACGAACACTCAATGCCACCTTTATAGCCACCTAGTTACAGTGTGGTGTTTGATGTCATCAAAGCATCCTTCCGGTGATGGTGGTAAGCATGATCTCATGGTCGAGGGAATTAGGTTACTATGTACCATAAAGCTTATAGCAATTGAACTATTAAAATGACTTGATCTTTATGCTACGCTTATCTATAGGAGTATGTCCATCATACCATTCTCCTAATGATATGATCTTGTTGTTAATAACATCTCAATGTTCATGATAGGGAAACCACAATCATCTATTAACCAACAAGCTAGTATTATGAAGAGGCTTTACTAGGGACTCTAATTTAGTTTACAATTCACACAAGTATTAATGTTTCCTGGTCAATACTATTATAGCATGAATGCAAACATTTATCATAAACACAAAGATATAATAATAACTATATTTATTATTGCCTCTAGGGCATATCTCCAACAGTTTCCAACTTGCAGTAGAGTCAACTAATCTAGATTACATGGTAATATACCGAACACCCATGGCAGTTTGGTGTGGGTCATGTTTTGCCCTCGAGAGAGGTTTAGTCAACGGATCCGCGACATTCAGATTTGTGTGTACTTTGCAAATTTTTATGTCACCATCTTGGACATGTTCTCGAATATCGTGAAAACGCAGCTTGGTGTGCTTCAGCTTCTTGTGTGACCTTGGTTTTTGCTCATTGGCTATGGCGCCCAAGTTATCACAGTAGATAGACATTGGTTCCAACGCACTTGGAACCACACCGAGCTCTGTAATGAACTCCTTCATCCATATCGCTTCTTGTGAAGCCTCCGAAGCAGCTATGTATTCTGATTCAGTTGAAGATCTCGCCACAACGCTTTGCTTTGCACTCCTCCAGCTAACTGTTGCACCATTCAAAGTAAATACGTATCCAGGTTGAGATTTAGAATCATCCGGATCGGTATTCCAACTAGCATCGGTGTAACCATTAACAACGAGTTGTTCATCACCTCCATAAGAAATAACCATATCCTTAGTTCTTCTCAAGTACTTAAGGATGTTTTTGACCGCTGTACAATGATCCACTCCTGGATCACTTTGATATCTGCTAGTTAAACTAACAACATATGCAATGTCGGGTCTAGTACATAGCATGGCATACATTAGAGATCCTATGGCTGAGGCATAGGGAGTCTTACTCATCCTTTCTCTATCTTCTGTCGTTGCTAGACTTTGAGTTTTACTCAATGTCGTATTGGGCAACATGGGCAAGAACCCTTTCTTGCTATCTTCCATTCCAAAACTCTTTAGAACTTTGTCCAAATATGTACTTTGTGACAATGATATTAGGCGTCTCGATCTATCTCTATAAATCTTTATGCCTAATATGTAAGCTTCTTCGCCAAGATCTTTCATTGAAAAACTATTATTCAAATATTCCTTGACACCATTAAGAAGGTCTACATCATTCCCAATCAATAATATGTCATCTACATATAGTGTTAAGAATGCTACAGAGCTCCCACTCACTTTCTTGTAAATACAAGCTTCTCCATAAGTTTGTATAAAACCAAAACTTTTGATTACCTTATCAAAACATTGATCCCAACTTCGGGATGCTTGCTTCAACCCATATATGGACCGTTGAAGTTTGCATACCTTGTTAGCATCTTTAGGATCGACAAAACCTTTGGGTTGCATCATATACAACTCTTCATCAATGTCTCCATTGAGGAATGCCGTTTTGACATCCATCTGCCATATCTCATAATCGTAATATATAGCGATTGCTAACATAATCCTCACAGACTTTAGCTTCGCTACTGGTGAGAAGGTCTCATCGTAGTCAACTCCTTGAATTTTTCGAAACCTTTTTGCGACAAGTTGAGCTTTATAGACAGTAACATTACCATCAACATTTGTTTTCTTCTTGAAAATCCATTTGTTCTCGACATCCTTCCGGCCATCCGGTAAGTCCACCAAAGTCCATACTTGGTTTTCGTACATGGATCCAATTTAGGATTTCAGGCGTCTTGCCATTTATTGGAATCTGGGCTCATCATCGTTTCCTCATATGTTGCAGGGTCATCGGTGTTGTCCACCAACATGACACTCATAACGGGATCATACTAATCAGGAGTGGTACGAGTTCTCGTTGACCTGCGAGGTTCTGTAGCAACTTCAACCGAAGTTTCATGATCATCATCATTAGCTTCCTCTCTTATTGGTGTAGGATACACATGAACTTCTTCCGGTGCTACGCTAATCGCAAGTTCGAGAGAAGTTTCAACAACCTCGTCGAGTTCTACTTTCCTTCCAGTCACTTCTTTCGAGAGAAATTCCTTCTCTAGAAAGGATCCATTCTTGGCAACAAAGATTTTGCCCTCGGATCTATGATAGAAGGTATACCCAATAGTTTCCTTCGGGTATCCTATGAATACGCATTTTTCCGCTTTGGGTTCAAGCTTGTCCGGTTGTAACTTATTTACATAGGCTTCGCAACCCCAAACTTTAAGGAACGACAATCTAGGTTTCTTCCCAAACCATAATTCATACGGTGTCGTTTCAACGGACTTAGATGGTGCCCTATTAAAAGTGAATGCGGCTGTTTCTAATGCATAACCCCAAAATGATAGCGGTAAATCTGTAAGTGACATCATAGAACGAACCATATCTAAGAGAGTTCGATTACGACGTTCGGACACACCATTACGCTGTGGTGTTCCCGGTGGTGTCAATTGTGAAAGTATTCCACATTTCTTTAAATGCTCGCCAAACTCATAACTTAGATATTCACCTCCACGATCGGAACATAGAAATTTAATCTTCCTGTTACGTTGATTCTCCACCTCACTTTGCAATTCCTTAAACTTCTTGAAAGTTTCGGACTTATCTTTCATGAAATAGATATACCCATATCTACTCAAGTCATCCGTGAAGGTAAGAACATAATGATAACCACCGCGCGATGCTACACTCATTGGACCACACACATCGATATGTATGATTTCCAGTAAGTCCGTAGCTCGCTCCATCATACCAGAAAATGGAATCTTAGTCATTTTACCCATCATACATGCTTCACATCTTTCAAGTGATTCGAAATCAAGTAATTCAAGAAGTCCATCGGAATGGAGTTTCTTCATACGCTTCACTCCAATGTGACCAAGACGATAGTGCCACATATAGGTCGAGTTATCGCTCAATTTCAAACATTTAGCTTCAATGTTATTAATATGTGTATTTCCACTATCGAGATTCAATAAGAATAGACCATCTATCAAAGGTGCATGTGCATAAAACATATTACTCATATAAATCGAACAACCATTATTCTCGGACTTAAACAAGTAACCGTCTTGCAATAAACATGATCCCGATATAATGTTCATGCTCAACGCAGGCACCAAATAACAATTATTTAAGTATAAAACTAATCCCGATGGTAGATGAAGAGGTAGCGTGCCGACCGCTATCACATCAACCTTTGATCCATTTCCAACGCAATCGTCACCTCGTTCTTCGCTAGCTTCCGTTTATTCTGCAGTACCTGTTTCGAGTTACAAATATGAGCAACCGAACCAGTATCAAATACCCAGACACTACTATGAGTACTAGTGAGATACACATCAATAACATGTATATCGGATATAACTTTCTTCTTGATGTTGCCGTTCTTCAAATCCGCCAAGTACTTTGGGCAATTCCGCTTCCAGTGACCCTCTCCCTTGAAGTAAAAGCACTCAGTATCAGGCTTAGGTCCAGCCTTGGTCTTCTTCGCCGGTGCGGAAACTTTCTTACCACCCTTCTTGAAGTTCCCCTTTTGCTTAGACTTGCATTTCTTGAATTTGGTGGTCTTATTGACCAACAACACTTGATGCTCTTTCTTGATCTCCACTTCTGTAGATTTCAACATGGAGAAGAGTTCTGGCAACGTCTTGTTCATGTTTTGCATATTGTAGTTCATCACAAAGTTCTTGTAACTTGGTGGCAGTGATTGGAGGACATGGTAAATCCCCAAAGCATTAGGAATCACTATACCCAAACTTTGGAGTTTGTTTGCGTGCCCAGACATCTTAAGCACATGCTCACTGATGGAGCTGCCCTCTTCCATCTTGCAGTTAAAGAACTTTTCAGAAGCCTCATAACTCTCAACTGCCGCGTGAGCCTCAAATATCATTTTGAGTTCACGGACAATATCATGTGGGTCATGGTTCTCAAACCTTTTCTGAAGCTCCGATTCCAAACCATACAAGATAGCACATCGAATCTGGAGTACCGATTCTTCCGTGATGTAAACGTTTACTTCATCGGTAGCATCACCGCAGCGGGTCACCCAATGTGCATCCAAAGACATAGGTCAAATTAAAAGCATTGAGGACAATCCTCAAATTGCGGAACCAATCCGCAAAGTTGCTTCCATTTTTTTTCAACTTTTCTTTCTCTAGGAACGCATTAAAATTGATGGTAGGGGCCTCCATTGATCTACAACATATTTGCAATATTTTAGACTAAGTTTATGACAAATTGAGTTCTAATTAATAGTTAAATTAATCTAGGTGAACTCCCACTCAAAACAATATCCCTAACATTGTTTTAGTGATCACATGAACCAAATCCACCACATCAAAACCGATCACCACGAGAGTTGATGTAGCTTCAATGGCGAACAATCGACATGTTCATCATATCTACTATATGACTCATGCTTTACCTTTCGGTAATCCGTGTTCCGAGACAATGTTTGTACATGCTAGGCTCGTCAAGATCAAACCTTAGTTTCCGCATGAGCAAATTTGGCTTGCTCACATTGTATACACTTGCAGAATCTAACACACCCGATCATCACGTGGTGCTTCGAAACAAAAAGCTTTAGCAACGGTGCTTACTAAGGATGAACACTTTAAAACTTGAAATTTATGTGCATGAGGGATTATAATGCTACCGTCGTTAACTAAGCAATACAAGATGCATAAAGGATTAACATCACATGCAATTCATAATATGTGATATCATATGGCCTTTCTTCTTGTGCTTCCGATCTCCATCTTCAAGCACGAACATAATCTCCATCATCACCGGCATAGCGTCAAGGTCAATGGCGCCGTTTCATGGTTGTCGTCCACCAGCTCCAACTATTACAACTACTTTGAATAGACACACTGGTCTTAACAGAAATTAAAGACAACCATATGGCTCCTACCGGTTACCAACTTACAATAAGGAACATTGCATACATCAAATATAATCACTATCATGGCCATATCACATCACAGCACACCCCTGCAAAACAAAGTTAGACGCCTCTAATTTTCTTTGCATATTTTACATGGTTTGGGGCTTTCAATAAGTGTCGATCTAACTTACGAACAAGAACCACAATGTTGATGTTTGAACTATCAAGTGCCCATTGTAAATTGGATCTATACTATAATGGGAGAGACAGACACCCGCAAAGCCACTTATGCAATACAAGTTGCATGTTGAGCGTGGAGCAAGTCTCATGAACGATGTCATGTAAGGTTAGCCCGGGCCGCTTCATCCCATCATACCGCAAGATGCAAAGTACACAAGAAGAAATTGATAATAAAAGCACCACCGCCCACAATGACCATTGTGTTCTACTCGTGCAACAGATCTACATATAGACACGGCTCTGATACCAATGTAGGGGTTTGTAGCATGGAAAACAAAAAAATTCTACAACATGCAAACAAACAAGCCAAGATCTATCTACTAGATTGTAGCAACGAGTCGATAGAGGAACTCACCCTCGAAGATTCCAAAGCGGTTAACGAGAGCAGATTCTCGTGGGTGATGTAGTCGTACTCTTGCCGATCTCAAGATCGCGTAGACGATCCTTACGGCGCTGCGTTCCGACAGCGCTTCCGTAGTCGGTCACATGTTCAGTACTCGATGAAGACCTTCCTCTCCCTTGTTCCAGCAGGCAGCGGAGGTTGTAGCACTCTCCTCGCGATTCCGACAGCACGATGGCGTGGTACCGGAAGTAGAGGGGAGATCTCGCAGGGCTTCGCCTTAAGCCGGAGCGAGTATGGTGGACAATGAGAGAGGCCTTGGAGATCTAGGGTTTAGAAGGCATCAAGGGGAGAGTGTGTCCGGCGGCTAGGGTTTGGGATAACCCCAACTCGATGAGTCGGTGGTGCCCTAGGCGGCGGCAGCAGTAGGGGTGGTGGCGCCAGTGGCTTAGGGTTAGGGTTTCGGGGTGTGAGAGGTGTAGGCTAGAGGGGCACCCCTGCCCCTTCTTTTATAGGTGGGAGGGCACCGGTTGGGAGGAGGGAGTCCTCCCCCAACTTGGCCTCCTTGGCCGGCGGGTGGAGGGAGGAGGACTTCCTCCCCAAGTAGGTTTCCTACTCTCCCTCCACCAAGCAAACTTGCCGTCTGACTTTTCAAATTGGCGTTTGACTTTTCAAACTAGGATTTGATTTCTCCCTTTATTTTGCCCAGCCATGATACCTAGTACATGATGCAACCATTCCACATTGTCATGACACATTCATTTACCCTTCCTCCTGAGTCCGGACCTTCCGAATCTTCTAGAACATTCCCATGAAAACACCTAATCATTCCCAACTCAAACATGACTTTCCTTATATGAATCTTATTCTCCGGACCATTCCGGATCTCCTCGTGATATCCCGATCCCATCCGAGACTCGAACAACATTCGGTCTCTTACTCATCATTCCATAACTACTCAACAACATCGAATCCTTATGTGTCTCCTACGGTCGTGAATTATGCGGACATGATCGAGACACTTCTCAACAATAACCAATAGAGGAATCTGGAAATTCATATGGCTCCCACATATTTCTACGATTACTTTGCGATCGAATGAACCACTTACATACGATACCAATTTCCCTTTATCTCACGATAGTTTACTTATCCGAGGTTTTGATCGTCGGTATCTATGCATACCTAGTTCAACCTTGTTACTGATAAGTACTCTTTTCTCGTTCCCGTGATATGTGATCCCTTGTGAGCCAGTCACATGCTTGCAAGCTAATTGGATGACATTCCACTGAGAGGGCCCAGAGTATATCTATCCGTCATATGGATGGACAAATCCCACTCTTGATCCATGTGTCTCAACCCATACTTTCTGAACACTCAATGCCACCTTTATAGCCACCCAGTTACAGTGTGGTGTTTGATGTCATCAAAGCATACTTCCCGTGATGGTGATAAGCATGATATCATGGTCGAAGGAATTAGGTTACTATGTATCAGAAAGCTTATAGCAATTGAACTATTAAAATGACTTGATCTTTATGCTACGCTTATCTATAGGAGTATGTCCATCATACCATTCTCCTAATGATATGATCTTGTTGTTAATCACATCTCAATGTTCATGATAGGGAAACCACAATCATCTATTAACCAACAAGATAGTATTATGAAGAGGCTTTACTAGGGACTCTAATTTAGTTTACAATTCACACAAGTATTAATGTTTCCTCGTCAATACTGTTATAGCATGAATGCAAACATTTATCATAAACACAAAGATATAATAATAACTATATTTATTATTGCCTCTAGGGCATATCTCCAACACAGTGACGCCCCGTAACTCACACATGCAGAAAATGCAATCATGTCCGATTTCCCCGCGCGAGCGATACAAACCGTTGACGTCGACGGTTGGAGACGTGGCGAAAATTCCACGCACGTTCGCAAACACGTCGTCTACGTGGCAACCGTCTGATCAAGCTGCACGAATCTTGACGCTGGAGATGATAAACAGTAATCGCGGTGGAATTTCCACTTTTTACCTCATTCTCCTCGCATCGTCTTCTTCCTCCAGCGCGCGCATCCTCGAGCTCTCCGCGCCTAACTCGCGAAAAAACCCTAGCCTCCAATCTGCACCAGTCACACCCAACCACACTCCATGGCCAGTAGCAGCACTTCTCCCTCCATGGCGGCGTCAAACGAAGCCGCGGTGAAGCCGACAAGCTCCATCGTCGTGCCTCTAGAGGGCCTAGTCATCCCCGCATCGTCGGTGATCGAGTCCACTGGCGGCGACCTTAATCTGGCGGCGCTGGAGACGTTGGAGGAGGAGTCAGATTCGCACAAGGGCGACTGGCGCGGCTCAGATATCATGGACCGTGATATCCAAGAGATGATCGCCGAGGGCTACCTCCCTACGACGGAGGGGCTCGCCTGGTAGGCCGCGCCGGCCGGCGAGGTTACACCTTCTCCCCAAGCCGGAGAAAATGTGTACCTCAAAGCCCAACTGGTACGCGGCGTCTCCCTACCCATCTCCAACTTCTTCCTCTCCGTCTTGAATCACTATAGAGTCTAGCCACAAAATCTTTCCCCCAATAGTATCTTAGTGCTTAGCAACTACGCGGTGCTTTGCGAGGGATACTTAGGGATAAGGCCTAGGTTAGACCTTTTTGTGTACTTCTTCATCGTCAAACGTGAAGCCGGACATATCAAGGAAGAACTCAGGAACTGTGGCACCATAAGCTTCAAGATTCGACCTGGCCGGCGGTTCCCCGACATCGTCGGCCACGAGTCCTGCAAAAATTGGCAACAGACATACTTCTACGACCCAGACATCCCTCTGGCTGGCTGAGAAGTAACGTACCCGGACTTCGTTGACGGAGCTTCCGCTGAAGCCTCGTCATGGAGATCATAGGCCTCCCTTCCCTCCGACCTCGATGCTTCCCGCGCCATAAGGCAGATAGAATGGTTCGTAGAGACGGGTTTGACCGGCTTGGACCTAGCCATGTGCTGGTTCATCAGGCGAATCCAACCTCTGCAGCACCGCGCGAAGCTCATGCACGAGTATACCAGTGACAGAAGGGATAGCCTCCGCATCTCCGTGGACAACTTCTCGAGCGAATCCGTCAAGCTCCGCCTTAAGGACATAATCAAGATGAAGGATAAGAAGCGTGGATTCACCATCACCTATGACATGTTTGTAGACGGCAAGTGCCCAAAGGTATTTATTTATTTTCTGTGTATGACATATACTCCAATTTTTCCGTCTTGCAAGTGCCATCTTATCTGACACAGTGACTTCTCACTTAACAACTTAGCGATCTAGAGGAGGGCAACCTGGCTGCCCAAATCTATGATCCAAAGATGAAGGATGTCACGGTCGTGTCCGACGATGAGGCGCCGTTGGCGTGAAAGCGGAAGAGCTCCACCTCTAACGCTTCTGATGGAGGCAAGAAGAAGAAGACGGAGGGTGGAGCCTCCAAGAAGACTACCGCCGCCCTGGAGGCGGAAAAGAGAGAAGTTACTGGGATCCCCTTTGCCAAAGCACCCCCACTTGTGTAAGCTTCTCTTCCTCCGACATTGTCTATTTATCTGTCTTGCTCCTGTACGTATGCATGTTGCACGTTTCAGGAAGAAAGCCACGACCAGCCTCAAGAAGACCTCCAAATTGGGGGCTTCTAGAACTATCAAGGACATGCTGCATCGCGACGCATCTCCCGCCATCGCCCCTACCACTCCCTCTGTCAAGCCTTCGTCTGCCCCGACAAGCTCACAAGCTAAGGAGGCATATGGCCCTTCCACCATGGAAGTGGACTCAGGTGCTTCTACCGAGGTTGCGGTCGTCGGCGAGCAGGCGATGCAAGAGAGTGCCGCCCACCAAATGGATGAAGCTTCGGCTAAGGATGCCATCAGTGGAGGTAAGGAGGTGGTGGAAGCAGGTACCTCTGCCGTTGGCGGCGCCCCCGCACCCAAGAAAACCATAGCCTATCCAAAGATAGTCTATCCGGTACTTACACCGGGTAGCACTACTTTGGTCCCTGGTGTGGCGCCGACATCTCCGACGTGCGGTCTAGAGGAGCTCCGCCGGCAAGCAGAAATCTTGCAAGGAAACAACAAATCCTTTGCCAAGCTGTTGTACGAGAGTGCTACGAACCTCAAGATCATCGCACTTGTAAGTTTTCTTTGCCTTTTTCATTTCATATGAGTATCCCACTGTAGGCCCTGAGGATGTAGACGGAAAAACCATAGGTTTTTGCATCTATATGCTCTAAGAGTGACTAAGTTAGAAAAAACTCTCATTGTATCCCGCAAGCATGTAGATGGAATGAAATGTTCCTACTAGATGCTTTAAGAGTAGCATACGCAGTGTTTATAAATTTCCATATTGTAGCCCCCAAGCTTCTAGTTGTAACTGAATTAGTTCCGACTAGATGCTTAAAGAAAAGCTAAGCATATATCCGAGTTATAAAACTTTATACTGTAGCCCCCAAGCCTCTAATCGAGAACTGAATTAGTTCCGACTAGATGCTTAAAGAAAAGCTAAGCATATTACTAAGTCAAAAATTCTCGCTGTAGCCCCTGAGCGTCTAGGTGGAAATTTTCCGTCTAGATGCTCCAAGCAGACCAAACAACGTTTTAACTTTGAACTTTTCTCCATAGAACGAGAGTGCTCGGAGGGGCATGGCCAATGACAAGTACCATAAGATGCACGCAGACCTGGAAGCTGAAAAGGGTAAAACTGCCTTCTTGAAGGAACATATCACCAAGAGCAAGCGTCTGTTTTCTTTTTCGCATTCCGACTTGGTATTGTGCCCATATTCTCTGAGTACTCATTGTATACTTTGCTTTCTCCGACTTGCAGAAACCATCGCCAAGGCCAAGAATATTGTCAAGCAATCCAAGCATATTCAAGAGCTGGATAGCGAGAACAAAATTCTTAAGCAGGAGAGGAAGGACATGCTGAAAATGCATGAGGAGTCGATGAAGGTCCTGTAGGACTCCGCCACAAGGAAATCAATCGCTTGAAGGAGGAGATTGCGATCTTAAAAGATCAGAAGCAAGCTGTCGATGAGCAAAATCAATGCCATAGCGAGGCGTATAAGCTCCTCCAACAAGAGAAAAAATCCTTGGCGGACACCCTCTGGCAAGCTGAGGCCAGCATATTCAGTAAGTTTTCTCCGTCTTGGGTTTCTGTAGTCTGGTTACTTTGAATTGTTGAACTCATGCGCTCCTTGTCGGAATTTGCAGCTCCTATGGGTTTAACCCGGTCACCTCCTCCAGCCAAGGAATGCATGGTTCTTGCCGGCAACTTCATCAACACCGCCATCACGCAAGCCAAGGAGATCGCGAAGCCCCTCTAGATAAACATCAAGGCATCGGACTCCATGGTGAAGTACTCATAAATTCTGCGCCGAGCCCCTGAGCGTATCACAAGCTGGAAAGCTTCATCTGCACGGGCTGGCGCAAGGATGGCGCTGTCAATGGTGAAGTCACACTATGAAGATGCTGACATTGACACGGTGACCTCTGGTATTCGCGACGTCGACGATGATGGCAAAGATATTAACCATGAAGCCATCTTGTCGTCACTCGCGGGCTATGACACCAGAGTCGCCGAGTTGATGGACGTCGACGTTTTCGTGCCCATGAACACCATCGACAGCGGCAACCAAGGTTCCTCTGAGTCCCACCAGAGCACCGACTTCGAGGGTGGTTCTCCGGCTGGTGATGATGCTGCTTCCAAGTCACCTGCGCCAAAGGAGTGAAGAACAACTTTGTAATATTTGTTTCACCTTTGGTGCATATGCAGAAAAAACTTGTTTATGTAACTTAAGGCGGAAAACAATGGTTGTTACTTCCTGCTGCTCAAGAACTAGTTTCCAGCATGTATATATTGTTTTAAGCAAGTGATGGCTTATCCATTGCTTTGGTTCTTATGCTTGACTTTTCGTGAGTCGGAAGACTCGTTGTCAGAACCATGCGCTTAGGTGATGATGCCCAATGGCACCGGCAATAACCTGAGCACAAAATCGCTGATAATAAGTGCTGAAAGTCACTACTCCAAAATCCACATAAAAACAACAAAGAACGTGTAGACCAGAAAACTTAAGCTAACGCCCGTAGGCGGAATTTTCACAAGTGCAATCGCGAAGCTTGTGCATAAAGGTTTTACATGATTCAAAAATCAACACTAAAGGAGGTAAAAGACTCAGAAATATGAGTGAACCAGAGAGACTTATTTCATTGATCATATAAGAGGTACACAATTAGATAAAAAATGCTAAGTGTAAAAAGGACGTAGCTGTGCTATGTTCCATGGCCGATCAAGCTCCGGGTAGTCATCATCCGGGTCACGTCGCTTACGCTTATGATCCTCGTTGGGTCTATCCTTCAGTTCACAATTTTCAACAAGGTAGTAAGACCCATTGAGTAGCGCCTTGCTTATGATGAACGGTCCTTCCCATGGCGGGGATAATTTGTGTGACTTCTTCTGCTTAAGTCGGAGCACCAAATCCCCCTCTTTAAACAAGCGATGCCTAACGCGGCGACTATGGTAGCTGCGTAGCTTCTGCTGGTAGATGGCGGATCTTTGGCATGCCAAAACGCGCTCCTCCTCGAGAAGGTCCATATCTAGGCGTCTGGATTCTTCAGCGTCATCCTCGTCGTAGGCGGTAACTCTTTGGTGCATCATGAAGGATGTCAGAAGGCAAGATGGCTTCTGCTCCATATACCATGAAATAAGGGGTGTAGCCGGTGGATCTGTTGGGTGTAGTTCGTAAACTCCACAGCACAAATGGTAATTCTTCCGCCCAGGCTCTAGATGCTCTATGTAGCGGTGCCTCAAGATGTGGCTTGATTCCCTGCAGAATTAATCCATTGGCTCGCTCAACCTGACCGTTGTACTGCGGGTGTGCCATAGATGCAAGGTCAAGTCCGATGCCTTTCTCCCAACAATAAGCCTCCACTTCTTTGAGTGACAAATTGCTGCCACTGTCGGTGATAATGCTATGTGGGAGACCAAATCTCACCACTAAATCTCGGACAAACCTGAGGGCAGTTGCCCCATCAAGCTTTCTAATGGGTTTAGCTGTTGGAGATATGCCCAAGAGGCAATAATAAAGTGGTTATTATCATATCTTCATGCTTATGATAAATGTTTACATACCATGCTATAATTATAGTAACCGGAAACATTAATACTTGTGTGATTTGTAAACATAAAAGAGTCTCTAGTAAAGCCTCTTGTTAAACTAGCTTGTTGGTTAATATATGATCATGGTTTCCTGATCATGAACATAGAGATGTTATTAACAACAGGGTCATATCATTAGGAGAATGATATGATGGACATACTCCTATAGATAAGCGTAGCATAAAGATCAAGTCATTTAATATAGTTCATTTGCTATATGCTTTCTGATACATAGTAACCTAATTCCTTTGACCATGAGATCATGCTTATCACCATCACCGGAAGGATGCTTTGATGACATCAAACACCACACCGTAACTGGGTGGCTATAAAGGTGGCATTGAGTGTTCGGAAAGTATGTGTTGAGGCACATGGATCAAGAGTGGGATTTGTCCATCCATATGACGGATAGATATACTTTGGGCCCTCTCGGTGGAATTTCATCCAATTAGCTTGCAAGCATGTGACTGGCTCACAAGGGATCACATATCACGGGAACGAGAAAAGAGTACTTATCGGTAACAAGGTTGAACTAGGTATGCAGAGATATCAACGATCAAAACCTCGGATAAGTAAACTATCATGAGACAAAGGGAAATTGGTATCGTATGTAAGTGGTTCATTCGATCGCAAAGTAATCGTAGAAATATGTGGGAGCCATATGAATATATTCCTCTATTGGTTATTGATCAGAGAAGTGTCTCGATCATGTCCGCATAATTCACGAACCGTAGGGAGACACACTTGAGGATTCGATGTTGTTGAGTAGTTATGGAATGATGAGTAAGAGACCAAATGTTGTTCGGAGTCTCGGATGGGATCCGGGATATCACGAGGAGATCTAGAATGGTCTGGAGAATAAGATTCATATAAAGAAAGTCCTGTTTCGGAGTTGGAGAATGATTCCGGTGTTTTCATCGAGAATGTTCTAGAAGGGTCTGGAAGGTCCGGCACTCCGGAGGGGAAGGGTACATGAATGTGTCATGATAATGTGGAATGGTTGCATCATGTACTAGGTCACTTGGCTGGGCAAAATAAAGGGAGAAATCAAATCCTTGTTTGAAAGTCAAACGCCAATTTGAAAAAGTCAAACAGCAAGTTTGCTTGGTGGAGGGAGAGTAGGAAACCTACTTGGGGAGGAAGTCCCACTCCCTCCACCCGCCGGCCAAGGAGGAGGAGTTGGAGGAGGACTCCCTCCTCCTAGCCGCCTCCCTCCCACCTATAAAAGAAGGGGTAGGGCGCCCCCCTACCCTCACACCAAAACCCTAGCCTCTAAGTCGCCGGCCACCTCCAAGCCGCCACCTAGGGCCTCCTCTAAACTCGGCGAGTTAAGGTTTCCCCAAACCCTAGCCGCCCACCAAGCCCTCCCCTTGGTTCCCTCTAAACCGTAGATCGCCAAGGATTCTATCATACTCCACCATACTCGCACCGGCTTAAGGCGAAGCCCTGCGAGATCTCCCCTCTACTTCCGGTACCACGTCGTCGTGCTGCCGGAATCACGAGGAGAGTGCTACAACCTCCGCTGCCTACTGGAACAAGGGAGAAGAAGGTCTTCATTGAGTACCGAATGTGTGACACCATTGAAGCGCCGAACGCAATGGCCGGAAGGATCGTCTACGCGATCTTGAGATCGAAAGTGTACGACTACATCACCCACGGGAATCTGCTCTCGTTAACCGCTTTGGATCTTCGAGGGTTAGTATTATATCGAATCGTTGCTACAATCTAGTAGATAGATCTTGGCTTGATCATACATTAGATCTTGATTGTGTGTTCATGCGGTAGAATTTTTTTGTTTTCCATGCTACGAACCCCTACAGTGGTATCAGAGCCGTGTCTATATGTAGATCTGTTGCACGAGTAGAACACAATGGTCATTGTGGGCGTTGATGCTTTTGTTTTCAACTGCTTCTTGTGTACTTTGCATCTTGCAGGATGGTGGGATGAAGCGGCCCGGGATAACCTTACATGACATCGTTCATGAGACTTGCTCCACGCTTGACATGCAACTTGTATTGCATAAGTGGCTTTGCGGGTGCCTGTTTCTCCCAACATAGTTAAGATTCAATTTACAACGGGTGATTGACAATAGTAGTATCAATGTTGTGGTTCTTGTTCGTAAGTTATAACGACACTTATTGAAAGCCCCAAACCACGTAAAACATGCAAAGAAAATTAGAGGCGTCTAACTTTGTTTTGCAGGGGTGTGCTGTGATGTGATATGGCCATGATTGTGATTATATATGATGTATGCAATGTTCCTTATTGTAAGTTGGCAACCGGCAGGAGCCATATGGTTGTTTCCATTAAGTGATGCGTGTCTATTATTCAAAGTAGTTGTAATAGTTGATGCTGGTGGAAGACAACCATGAAGCGGCGCCATTGACCTTGACACCACACCGGTGATGATGGAGATCATGTTCGTGCTTGAAGATGGAGATCAGAAGCATAAGAAGAAAGGCCATATCATATCACATATTATGAATTGCATGTGATGTTAATCCTTTTATGCATCTTGTATTGCTTAGTTCACGACGATAGCATTATAAGATGATCCCTCAAGCACACAATTTCAAATTTTAAAGTGTTTATCCTTAGTAAGCACCGTTGCTAAAGCTCGTTGTTTCGAAGCATCACGTGATGATCGGGTGTGTTAGATTCTGCGAGTGTATACAACATGAGCAAGCCAGATTTTCTCATGCGGAAGTAAGGTTTGATCTTGACGAGCCTAGCATGTACAGACATGGTCTCGGAACACGGATCACCGAAAGGTAAAGCATGAGTCATTTTGTAGATATGATGAACATGTTGATTGTTCGCCATTGAAGCTACATCAACTCTCGTGATGATCGGTTTTGATGTGGTGGATTTGGTTCGTGTGATCACTAAAATAATGTGAGGGATATTGTTTTGAGTAGGAGTTCAACGGCAATGTGATTAAAAGTTGAACACTATTTATCATAAATTAAATCAAGTGAATTTGCATAATTGTTGTAGTCATTGGCATCCGTTTACCACCTTGCGCTTAGTTATAATTGAGATGATAGAACTATAGAATTCTGGTTAGTTACTTTACGAACTGGTATCGTATTGTTTTGAAGTGTTAATCTAAGGTTTAAAATTCCTATTGCAAACTTTCAATAAGTTCCGGTTACTCCATGAAGTTTAATAATTGGTATTAAATCAAGAGTGACAATTCCAAGTGTTAGTGTATTAGTATCATGTTTGTCTCCATGATTCTTGATATTCAAAGGATTGTCTTAATATCAAGGTTATCTAGGATCTGAAAGAGTTGTTTCAGAAACCATGATGTGTGGAAGATATTGTGATATCTGAAACGAAGTTTTGGTTGCAACATGATAGAGTATAATATGGCAAAAGTCATGTTCTCATATTTGATGAGAATTTGCAAAAGGTTGGGGACATTAGTTGTCCTAATCCTATAAAAGGTTTTAGAGAGCAACATTATACTCGCGATTCACCGTTATAAGCTAAAAGTAGCTTGAATGATAAGGGTGAATATTTGATGTAGGTAAAATGTTTACTACACCAAGAGATTACTAAAGAAAGGAATTTGAAAGAACACCAAAAATTTGATGATAGTTATCTACTTCAAAGTGCAAGTCCAAAGACATTGGTATTTTACTAAACATGCTTTGGACTATGTGTCATGTATATGGCTCCACTATTGATGTTGATAGATTCTTTCAAACAGAAAAGGAAATACTGAAAGAGAATCTCATAAATATATGGCAGAAAAGAAAAGACTAGATTTGTTCAGCTTAAGTATATAGATGATATACATGTTATGGCTATATTCTTTGCTTATTAAACAATGTGGTTCTTAAGTATTTGATACTGAATTTGTTGGTGTGAATCTTCATACGAAACAACACAATTCATGAGCTACAATGGCCTAAGTAACTAGCAAAAGAATATGTGATGATGTTCATCGAGAACAAATAAAGGGTTATTGTGCTGCTTGTTAAACATCAAAGCTTGCCTTCAAGATTTGTTTTATCAAGTGTTATGAGAACAAAAGGGTTGTTCAAATAATTGCCGTAATCCATAAAACATGGATGATTCACAAATCTCGTTGGAGAAATCACATCCATAAAACTAGTGCTAAAAATGTCGAAAGACAAATTGATTGAAAGATCACTTAGGAAGTGACATCGCCGTTTAAATTATGTTGGAAAGAAAACATGAAGAAACTCCATGTGGGTGGAATTTTGGAGTCCTTTTGATTTTGATCAAATGACGCTTGTGAAACTTTCCTAGAGATAATTAAAATTTCGTTCATAGGCCAAAAGGGAACGAATGACTAGCTTATTGGAACTTGTAAATATTGTTGTATGAAGTCCATTATGTGTAGTCAAGAGCGATGATTTCAACTTCATATGCTTTCTCCAAAAATTTGAGTGAATATATGAATATTTACTTAATAAGGATGAAGTATGAAACATTTGAAAAGTTCAAAGACTTTCAAGATGAAGTGCAAAATCATTGTAACAAGAATATAAATAGTTTATGATAAGATCATAAAGGAAGATATTTGAGTTACAAGTTTAGAATAATACCTAAGATTTAAGGAATCGATCCGTGATTTGTATTTCCCGAAACACCATAAGAATATGGAGCATTCGAGATATGTAATTAAACCTTGTTTGACATGGTAATATCAAAGGTGTAATTCATATAACTGCCATTATATTTTAAAAGATTAAAAGCTTTAGAGACTACCGTTTTTCCACTAAAAAGAGCTCCATCATAATCCGTTGAAATGACACCATATAAAGCTATGGTTTGGGATAAAACCCAAGTTGCCCTTTCTTAAACATTGGTATGCTATGCATAAGAAAGATGTTTGCAACCAAAGTCGGATGAACCTATCTTTGTATGATTATTTTGAATAATTGTTAAGTATTCCTCCATAACACTGGAGACAAAAGTGTTTTTGCTTAGAACGTCAAGTTTCTTTGAGAAGGAATTTTTCATGAAAAGTTAAGTGGGAGGACAATAGAACTTTGATAAGGTTAAAAGAACCTTAGCTATATAAAAGTTGCACAAATAAAAAGTGTTAGGAGGCGAATAATGCTCATGGCTCACGTGCCTCAAAGGTTGTGGTTACGGAAGTCAAAGTTTCTATTGAACCAAGTAGGTCGAGTAAATAATCAAATACCAAGATTTGAGGGTTGAATCATTATTTGAGAATAATGAACGGACTACATGCAAAGAAGCGATGATGGACCCTGACTCCGTAAAATGGCTTGAAGCCATAAAATCCGTGTAGTTCCATACACGAGAAATCAAGTTTTGAACTTGAAGGACCCTCGAGAAAGGTGTAAGACCTTACAGTTGTGTTTGGATCTATAAAGAAATAGACATGGATGTTTCACATCTATGAAATAATCGACATGTTGGGAAAGAGTTCACAAAATGTTCAAAGGTTGACTATGACAAGATTTGATCTTTCATAGCGATATTTAGTCTAGACAGATTAATGTAGCAACCACTACATATAATTTTTTTATGTGGTAGTTGAATAAACAAAACAAGTTCTTCTAATAGAATTGTTACCTAGGACATGTGCATAACACGGTCCATAGGTTTTTTTTTAATTCAAAGGATGCTAAAAGCATATGCAAACTTCAATGGTTGAAGTAAGCATTGCGGAGTTGGAATCTTCACTATGATGAAACTATTAAAGGAGTTTAAATTCGTCGGATACGATGAAGATGCTTGCATTTTCAAGAAATTAAGTGGGAGCGCTAAGACATGTTTCTAATACATTATGTGGAAGACATATTGTTGATTGGAAATGATGTATCTTTCATTAACACATATTAAGAATTTCATCCCGATGAAAGACTTAGGCAAAACCCAAATATTTGGCATCAATAGACGCTAATATGGTTGTGCCGAAAGTACATAGATAATGTATTAAATGAGTTCAATATATAAACTACAAGAAAGGTTCGTGTTGCACAGAAAGGATTGAATGAGTTCAATATTGATGATATATTCAAGTGTATTGACACTTGGTAAGTGAAACAAAGATTCAAGTATAGATTGATACTTGATGTATGAAATCACAAAGAGTATTTATATCAATCATACCGTGATATGTACAAATCCAGATATGTCCTACGCTCTAAATTTTATGAGCACATACCAGAATGATTTAAAAGATGATGATTGGACGATAGTAAGGATATTCTTATGATCTTTTGGAAGAACTAAGAGTATATTATTTTGTAGAAGTGGCAAATAGATGGTCAGTTCATTGTAAAAGTACAACATTGATACTAGTTTTGTCACAAAGTACAAATTAAGTTTATCTCAATCTAAACTAAGGGTGGCACAATATAATGGAAAGTAAGTTCCATAATGGATATGGATGAGTTCCAAATTTAAGACATTGTGACAGATACTACAACAAAAGGCTAAGTATATGACTGCTATAATAGCAGCTAAAGAGGGCATTTGTGTCAAGTAGTTTGTTATCAAACTAGGTATAGTTCACAGTGGTATAATACTAGGAAGATATATTGTACGACAATATTATAAACATGTTTTAACCCCAAAGAACTAAAGGTCTCACCAAAGGACCAAAATTATACAAAGCCATCTCATTAGAGAATGAGTGATGCATAGATACGCAAAGACATGCAATTACACACGGACCTGGAAGTGTCAGATCCGGAGATTAGTTGACCACTAGAAATCGTGAACATGCAACACCAGAAAGCCATAGGTGTTGAATACACAAAGGTTTGAAACTAGATTATTGACTCTAGTGCAAGTGGGAGACTGTTGGAGATATGCCCAAGAAGCAATAATAAAGTGGTTATTATCATATCTTCATGCTTATGATAAATGTTTACATACCATGCTATAATTGTATTAACCGGAAACATTAATACTTGTGTGATTTGTAAACATAAAAGAGTCCCTAGTAAAGCCTCTTGTTAAACTAGCTTGTTGGTTAATATATGATCATGGTTTCCTGATCATGAACATAGAGATGTTATTAACAACAAGGTCATATCATTAGGAGAATGATATGATGGACATACTCCTATAGATAAGCGTAGCATAAAGATCAATTCATTTAATATAGTTCATTTTATATATGCTTTATTATACATAGTAACCTAATTCCTTTGACCATGAGATCATGCTTATCACCATCACCAGAAGGATGCTTTGATGACATCAAACACCACACCGTAACTAGGTGGCTATAAAGGTGGCATTGAGTGTTCGGAAAGTATGGGTTGAGACACATGGATCAAGAGTGGGATTTGTCCATCCATATGACGGATAGATATACTCTGTGCCCTCTCGGTGGAATGTCATCCAATTATCTTACAAGAATGTGACTGGCTCACAAGGGATCACATATCACGGGAACGAGAAAAGAGTACTTATCAGTAACGAGGTTGAACTAGGTATGCAGAGATACCGACGATCAAAACCTCTGATAAGTAAACTATCGTGAGACAAAGGGAAATTGGTATCGTATGTAAGTGGTTCATTCGATCGCAAAGTAATCGTAGAAATATGTGGGAGCCATATGAATTTCCAGATTCCTCTATTGGTTATTGATCGGAGAAGTGTCTCGATCATGTCCGCATAATTCACGAACCGTAGGGAGACACACTTAAGGATTCGATGTTGTTGAGTAGTTATGGAATGATGAGTAAGATACCGAATGTTGTTCGGAGTCTCGGATGGGATCTAGGATATCACGAGGAGATCCGGAATGGTCCGGAGAATAAGATTCATATAAGGAAAGTCCTGTGTCGGAGTTGGAGAATGATTCCGGTGTTTTCATCACGAATGTTCTAGAAGGGTCCGGAAGGTCCGGCATTCCGGAGGGGAAGGGTACATGAATGTGTCATGATAATGTGGAATTTTTGCATCATGTACTAGTTCACTTGGCTGGGCAAAATAAAGGGAGAAATCAAATCCTTGTTTGAAAGTCAAACGCCAATTTGAAAAAGTCAAACAGCAAGTTTGCTTGGTGGAGGGAGAGTAGGAAACCTACTTGGGGAGGAAGTCCCACTCCCTCCACCCGCCGGCCAAGGAGGAGTTGGAGGAGGACTCCCTCCTCCTAGCTGCCTCCCTCCCACCTATAAAAGAAGGGGTAGGGCGCCCCCTACCCTCACACCAAAACCCTAGCCTCTAAGTCGTCGGCCACCTCCAAGCCGCCGCCTAGGGTTTCCCCAAACCCTAGACACTGACCAAGCCCTCCCCTTGGTTCCCTCTAAACCGTAGATTGCCAAGGCTTCTCTCATACTCCACCATACTCGCACCGGCTTAAGGCGAAGCCCTTCGAGATCTCCCCTCTACTTCCGGTACCACGCCGTCGTGCTGCCGGAATCACGAGGAGAGTGCTACAACCTCACCGCCTTTGGAACAAGGAGAGGAAGGTCTTCATCGAAAATCGAACATGTGACCGATCATGAAGCACCGCCGTAACGCAGTCACTGAAGGATCGCTCACGCGATCTTGAGATCGAAAGTGTACGACTACATCACCCACGAGAATCTGCTCTCGTTAACCGCTTTGGATCTTCGAGGGTTAGTATTATAACGACTCGTTGCTACAATCTAGTAGATAGATCTTGGCTTGATCATAGATTAGATCTTGATTGTGTGTTCATGCGGTAGAATTTTTTTCCCATGCTACGAACCCCTACATTAGCTTCTATCCATTTAGTGAATTTATCAACTGCTACAAGCAGATGCATAAACCCACAAGGTGACGTCTGTAATGGTCCCACCATGCATAGCCCCCAGACTGCAAACGGCCAAGTTATTAGTATTGTTCGCAATTCTTCAGCAGGAACATGTGGTTGTCGGGCATAATACTGGCATCCCATGCATGTCTCAACCAGCTTGTCGGCGTCCGCCTTCGCGATCAGCCAGTAGAATCCTTGTCGGAAGGCTTTCGCGACCAACGATCGAGGAGCGGCGTGATGCCCGCAGTCTCCCAGATGGATTTTTCGTAGGATTTCCATTCTTCTAGCTGGGAAACACACTTTAGGTATACACCAGCAGTGCTCCTTTTGTAGAGTTGCCCATTAATAATGGTATAACCCTTTGCTCGTCGTACTATTTGCCGTCTTTCGACCTCGTCGTCGGGCAAAGTTCCGTGTTCGAGATATTCCATGAACGGTTTTGTCCAAGCCGGAGGGACCTTAGTCACCATGTTGACAAAAGAGTCAGCTCTATCCGGGTTGTCGATGTCGGCTCCCTTCACAGATGGTGTGCGTAGATGCTCTAGGAAAACTCCTGGCGGAATTTTCTTGCACCCTGATCCAAGTTTAGACAGCAGATCAGCCGCCTCGTTTTGCTCCCTAGGTACATACTTGACTTCGTAATCCAAGAAGCTCTTGGCTATCTCGTCCACTTCGTCTAGATATGCCACCATCATAGGGTTCCGCGCATTCCAGGTGCCAGCCACCTGCTGGGCAACCAAGTCGGAATGTCCACAACAAACTATGCGCTTGATGCCAATATCCTTGGCTACACGTAGTCCGTGAATGAGTGCTTCATACTCCGCCATGTTGTTTGTAGCCTCGAAGTGGATCTGCAGAATGTAGTGTAGCTTGTCTCCTGTTGGTGACTGTAGCAACACACCAGCCCCCGAGCCGTTGAGCAACTTTGATCCGTCAAAGTGCATCACCCAGTACTCTGGTTCCAGCAACGGAGTAGCATCTGGAATTTTCGTCCAATCTGCAACAAAATCCTCCAAGGCTTGTGACTTGATAGTGTCGCGTCTCTTGTAGGTGATCTCGAAGGCGGCAAGTTCAATGCCCCACTTCGCGACCCTTCCTGTAGCGTCGCTATTGTTAGTCGTTGAATGTCCTTTCATAATGTCGGACGGTTTATGTTTAAGATGGCCTTGATTTTCTCCGGGTTGACCTCGATTCCGCGATGGGAAACGATGAAACCCAACAATTTGCCGGCTGTAACCCCGAAGACGCACTTCTTAGGGTTAATCATCATGTTGTATTTCTGGAGATTATCAAAGGTTTCTTTTAAGTTGGAGATTAAGTCATTTGACTTTTTAGACATCACTGCGATATCGTCCACATAGGCGTGAACGTTCCGACCAATTTGGTCGTGGAGGCAACGTTGCATTGTCCGCTGGTACGTAGCACCTGCGTTTTTTAGCCCAAAGGGCATCGTGACATAGCAAAACGTGCCATATAGGGTAGTGAACGAAGTGGCCAATTGGTCCCTTCCTCATCTTTATCTGGTGGTATCCTGAGTATGCATCAAGAAAACACAAAAGCTCCGAGCCAGCCGTCGAGTCAATGACTTGGTCAATGCGAGGCAAAGCAAACGGATCTTTGGGACACGCTTTGTTCAAGCCGGTGTAATCAACGCACATTCTTAATTCATTGGTGCCCTTTTTGGGGACAAGTACAGGATTGGCCACCCATCGGGTGTGAAGGACTTCTCGGATAAACCTATCTTTAAGTAACCTAGCTATCTCTTTGCCAATGGCGCGTCTCTTCTCGTCTCTGAAGCGTCGTAGAGGTTGTTTCACTGGTTTGCATTTTGGATCAATGTTTAAGCTGTGCTCGACAAGTTCCCTAGGTACACCTTCATGTCGGCAGGTTGCCAGGCAAAGATGTCCCTATTCTCACGGAGGAACTCGACGAGCGCGCTTTCCTATTTGGGATCCAGGTTCGTCCCAATGGCCGTGACCTTGGAGGCATCGCCTACCACAAGTTCCACCGGCTTGGTCTCGATGGGTGCCTTGAACGCAGGAGCAGAGTCGAAGATCTGTTTCTTTGACGCGGGCATCTCTGAATCATCGACCTTGCTCTGGATCTCTTTGAATTCTTTGTTGTAGAGGACAGCTTCTGCAACGGCTGCTTCATTGATCTCGTAGTCCCTTGCCTTGGTAAAGCTTCCGGATACGATGATGACACCGTTTGGTCCGGGTATCTTGAGTTTGTTGTAGACGAAGCATGGCTTGGCCATGAACGTGTGGAATATATCGCGGCTGAATATGACATGGTACACGCTCTTGAAGGGGACCACCTCAAAGGTCATGCGCTCTTGGCAGTAATTTTTAAGTCGCCAAAGGCAACCTGAAGTGTAATGCACCCAAGGGACCGAGCCTCTCGACCAGGAACTATGCCATGGAAGATGGTGTTGGTCCGCCTTAGGTTTTCCTCCGTCAAGTTCATCTTCTGCGGTGTATCCAGGTACATGATGTTGATGCTGCTTCCACTATCCACCATAGACTTCGTGAAATCCACGCCGTTAATCAAAGGGTTGATGACCATGGCGTACTGGTTCTCCGTAGGTATAAGGTCTGGGTTGTCCGTACTGTCCCAAGTGATTGGAACCTCCAACCAGCGTAGGTACTGGGAACTAGGGGGAGAGTAGCCATCAGGATCTTCAGAGAGGTCTTCTGTTGTCGGATGGTGGGGGTGCCAAGGAAAGTGTGGTAGACTGGAGCCTTCTTCGCGAAGGGGTTCTTGCCTTTGTCGTCTCTCTTGGCGGCGTGCTTGGGGTCAACGTCTTCGTCCATGTCACTTGAATCCTTGGAATCCTCCTCATTCTTCTTCCCCTTGCCCTTTCCTCGCAGTCTGTTCTTTCGACTTTGTTTGTAGCCGGACTCTGGGTCTTCCTTGAGGTCGTTGACGAACTTGCAGTGTCGATTGGTATGGCTGGATTTGCTGTTGACGTCGAGGTGTACGAGGCACGACATATCGTGGTACTCCTCGTAGGTTTGGGGAATGCGGAGCGGCGCCGAGGTGGTTTGACTTCCTCGTTGCTGCCCACGACCAGCTCCCCTTCGTCGGCCACGTTGTCCGCCATCACCTCGTCCTGCAAAAGTCATAGCGACCATGTTGGTAGATTGCTTTTCTTCTGGAGAGATTTTCCGCTTTGTACTGCTGTTCCTCCGAGCTTGAGTTGGAACGGCTGTTGCCGGCAAGGAGCCGTGAGCATCGTCGTCGGCAGCTGCGAACTCACTGGCCAACTGGATCATCTGATTCAAGTCAAGCTGGTGATTGTCCTGCAAGCGCTTCAGCTTATGTCGGAGAAACGTGCCCCTTTCCAACCCGTCGATGAAGGCGGCCATGGCGGTCTGAGCGTGCACTCCTACGCAGGAATTCTTCATCTCCAGCCAGCGGGAGAGGTAAGCGCGAGATGTTTCGTCTTTCTCTTGCATGCACCACTGTAGATCGCCCACAGTGCAGGGACGCTTGTATGTACCCTCAAAGTTCTTGGTGAACGCTTCTTGCATGTCCAACCAGTTGTAGATAGATTTCTCCAGCAAGTCGTCGATCCATTGACGGGCCGTGCCCGCCAACATTAATGGGAGGTACTTGACGGCGACGTTGTGGTTGCCTCCGGCAATCTCCACCGCGTTGTCGTAGTCCTGCAACCATGTGGCTGGCTTGGCGGTGCCGTCATAGGGATTGATGGTCTTGTCAATCCGGAAACCTTTAGGGTAAGTTGTGGACCGTATTGCAGGTCCAAAACAACGTGGTCCCAGGTATGGTCCTTCCCGGGCCTCGTGGATCTTATCGATCCGCGAACGTGCATAGTACGAATCCGGGTTCTTCTTCTTCTTGTCAACAGGGGATGGGCTGCGTGAATGACGCGAGCCTCTTCCGCCATGGTGACTGCTTGGTGGTGACGGAGGCGGAGGTGGCGGTGGGTTAGCCTTCTTGCGGTTACCCTCCTGCGACGCCTCACGCCTGTCACAGTTGCTTGTCGGAGGCGGAGGGTCATGGTGTGACCTTCTCCTGTGTCCTTGGTTGCGCTCTCCGTCATGACGGGTCTGCTCCGTGTTGTCGCGGATGACGATGCCGCACTGCTTTGGTGGGGGCATATCTGTACGATGGTGAGCCTTGTAATCTTCGCGATGTCGGGGGGATTGGGGCGGTGGCGATGGACGACGAGGTCAGGCCTTTTCTCCGTGGTTGGAGGATATGGGGATGGCATCCTTCCTGTTGCGTGCATCTCTCCGTCTTCGTTCTGATGAACCCGTCTGGGACCCGACATCAAGAGGAGACCTGTCCCTTGGCGGCTTATATTGGCTAGACTGGCAAAGCACTGGGTCGGACTCAAGCCTCTGAGAGGTGGCCTTTTCCTGCTGCTTCACCGCCTTGGCCACTAGGTCATAGACCTGTTCCACTGCCTCAGGCGATCTATCCTGCTCCAGAAGGGTCTTGGCGACGGCGAGGTTAAGGAGTGGGGTGGGCATCACCTGCTTGCCTTCACTGTCAATGTATGAATTGGCTTGTGCTGGCTTCGAGGGAGCCCATCCTAGGTTGCGCCGTACACCAGGATCGTTGATGACGCGAGCTGGAGCTTTCTTGGCCTTCTGCTGCTGCAGCAAAGTCTTGTACTCAGCCTCCATTGCTCTAGATTTCTCTATGGACTTCTGCGTGTTGACCGGATCTCTATCTAGCTTAGCGCCTTGCTCTTTGATGGCTGCACCTCCTCCAACAGCTGCTGGCGCTTCTCGTCAAGCTAGGTCACATTCCGGATATGAGCAAAGACTAGTGGCTCGAAGAGGAGATTGCCGTACATCACTCTATCAGCTGGAGGCGGCAAGTTTGCGGTGTTGTTGTTGCTCGGGCCGGTGCCGAGTTCCTGCGGCTGCTGCACTGGGTTAGGCGGAGGAGGCATGACCTTTGTGCGATCATCGTCAGCAGCAATAAGTGGCCCCTTCCCCTTTTCCAGCGCTGTAGGCGGAGCTCGTCCGGGTTGATCTTCATCCATCGCCGTCCCAATGGTGACGAACACCCCTCGAGACGTGACGGCGTTGTTGGCTTTCTCGTCGTGCGAGTACTCCTCCATCTCCTGCATAGCGGAGTCTAGCTCTTCTGGACCGGAATCTATCTCCTCTGAATCTGCACTGAAGTCAGCATAAAGTGCGTCAATGACAGAGTCGGAGGGTGCCCGGACTTCCTCGATGACGGGCGGTGGAGGTGCAACGGCGGCGACAATGACTGGAGGTGGTGGAACAGCTGCGACGATGGCGGCCGGAGGCGGGGGTGGCGGTGGCTGAATCGGAGGTTCTCCGTCGATGAGCGCAAGTGCTTTCTGGGCTTCTGAATCAACCTTCGTGTAGTTGTTGACAGTGCTCACCATCTATTCAAGGGTAAGGCATCCTATTGCATGTTGCCGTCTTAAAGAATGTCGGAGAAGCGTGCCACGGTCCAGTCCTTCCACGAAGTGATACAAAGCGTTATCATCGGGGTAGTGGGCCAGATCGGCTCGTATACGGAGCCACCTGGCTAGGTAATCGCGGGGGTTTTCACCTTCTCTCTGAACGCAGCGCGCTAGATCGAAGATGGTAACCACGCCGACGAACTTGGTTCTCTGCTGTCCAGACGCGCGAGCAAAGCCGGCGGATTTGCAGTGATCTTCCACCTTTATATCCTACACAGTGCGGTTTGGGTGGGCCTTGAATTTTTCCGATCTTTGCCGGCAAAGTTCGAAGAGAGATCCGACATCAATCCTTCTGCGAACGTATCCTGCCCGTAGGTGGTCCGTGCGGGCCTTGATGCTCCCCGACTCCCCGGGAACTAGTGCCCAAGTCAATTTCGCCGATGAAGAGGTGGATGTCTCCGATAGTAACAATCGAACACCGCGTAGGGTTCGTCTTCGCCGGGATCCAGAACTCGTCAAGAAGGACGATCGGAACGTTGTCGGAGAAGAGAACACGACAGATGGCTACGGTTTCGCCGATTCCTGCGAAGAAATTGGTCCTCGCCCGCTGAAGAGCCTGAAGTGCCCCTTGCCCCATGGTGGGCGCCAACTGTCGTGGTATTGCCGACGAGTACGCCATGGAGGGGGTCCTCACAGTGCGTGTTTAGATACGTGGGGGGAGGCGGACAGTTGACGGGTATGAGGTAACACAGCTTACCCAGGTTCAGATCCCACGACGGTGGCGGAATCCTACTCCTGCCTCGAGGAAGAACTACTCCCTCCTCATCATGGGAATCAACAACGGTGATGAAGATGTCGATGGAGATCGATGGAGATGGATTTGGGGGCACTTCCCGTCCCGGCAGGGTGCCGGAACAGAGACTTTCTGTCCCCCGAATCTCCCCTTTGGTGGCGGCGGCGCTACGGAGGTTTTCGTGGATTTCTTCTGGATCATTTAGGGTTTACCCATCGGAGGCTTCTTATACACGCAGGAATCAAGGTCGGTGGGGGTCCAGGGGGCCACACCCCCTCCATGCGCCTCCAGGGCTTGCCCACACCTAGGGGGGTTTGGCCACCCTATGCCCCCCTCCTGCTCTTCTTTGTTGTTCCATGTTGCTCCGGGAAAAATAATAACTTTGGTTTTGTCCCGTCCAATTCCGAGAATATTGATTTTTTGCCTTTCTGGAACCAAAAATAGAAGAAAACAGGCAACTGGCACTGTGGCAACTTGTTAATAGGTTAGTTCGAGAAAATATATAAAAACACCTCAAAGTATAGACAAAGCAAAGCAAAGTAGATACAAAACAAGCATGGAGCATCAAAAATTATAGATACGTTTCCGACGTATCAATACTCCCCGTGAGTTTCTTTTTAGCATTATCATTAAGTGGGACATCCAAATAAAATCTTCCAAAGGTGGCAAATCAAGCATTTCATAAATCTTCCTAGGCATAATAGAGACACTGGAACCAAGATCACATGAAGCTTTGAGATCAAAGTCATTCACTTGCATATTAATAATGGGCTCCCAACTATCTTATACTTTCCTAGGAATAGAAGCTTTGTGTTTTAGCTTCTCTTCCTTAATTTTCACAAGAGCATCTGTAATATGTTTAGTGAAAGCAACATGCATATCACTAGCATCAGGACTTCTAGCAAGCTTTTGCAAGAAAAGAATCACTTCAGAAATATTGCAACCATCTATATCAAATTCAAACTTAGCATCACTAGTAGTAGACTCAATAGGCTTAGGCATAGTAGGAGGAGGAATAGGGACTTCTTGTGGTTTAGTGGTATCCATTCTAGTGATGGTGCACACACTATTGTTTCTATCAATTTCAGCTTCACTTTCCCACTTAGCATGAAGTTGAGCTAACAGTCTAACATTTTCATCAATAGTAACTTGTATGGCATGAGCAGTATCAAAGGTATTTTCCATGGTTTCAGGTTTAGCAGCCATTTTATTAATCAAGGAGGACTGTGCTTTAGACAAAGAGGAAATATTCTTCTCAGCACTCAAATTTTTTGACTGTAAACTAGGAATTTCTCTATTCAGATTCTCAAGCTGATGACTAATGTTTTTCAAGATAATAGATTGTTCCTCCATAGTTTTAGTGAAAATCTTATTCTGCTCATATTGCATTTGCATAAAAGTCTTGGTGGATCTCTCTACTTCTAGAATCCTTTCTTCACTAGGCATTCCAGATCTACCATGATAAACACTTCCACTAGGAGGATAAGGCCTGTAATTACCATAAGTATTATTGCCAAAATTGTTGTTTCTAATGAAGTTCACATCAACTTGCTCTTCTTGAGCAACCAAAGAGGCTAAGGGAACACTATTAGGATCTATAGGAGCATTCCCATTAACAAGCATAGCCATAATAACATCAATCTTATCACTCAAAGAGGAGGTTTCTTCAACAGAATTTACTTTCTTACCATGTGGATCTCTCTTAGTGTGCCATTCAGAGTAGTTAACCATCATATTTTCAAGGAGCTTTGTTGCAGCACCCAAAGTGAGGCCCATAAAAGTACCTCCAGCAGCTGAATCCAACAGGTTTCTTGAGGAGAAGTTCAAACCTGCATAAAAATCTCAGATAATCATCCAAGCAGTGAGTCCATGAGTGGGACAATTCTTAACCAAAGACTTCATTCTTTCCCAAGCTTGAGCAACATGTTCATTATCAAGTTGTTTAATTTTCATAATGTCACTTCTCATAGATATAATCTTAGCAGGAGGATAGTACTTTCCAATAAAAGCATCCTTGCACTTAGTCCAAGAATCAATACTATTTCTAGGCAAGGATAGCAACCATTCTTTAGCTTTCCCTTTCAAGGAGAAAGGAAACAACTTAAGCTTAATAATATCTCCATCTACATCCTTATACTTTTGCATCTCACAAAGTTCAACAAAGTTATTAAGATGGGCAGCAACATCATCAGAACTAGCGCTAGAAAATTGCTCTCTCATCACAAGATTCAACAAAGAAGGCTTAATTTCATAAAAGGTAGCATCAAGAGCAGGTGGAGCAATAGGTGTGCTAAGGAAATCATTGTTGTTTGTGCTAGTGAAGTCACACAACTTGGTGTTCTCAGCAGAGTTCATTTTGGCAAAGGTGGGCAACCAAAAATAGCAGCAGCAGTTAGAGCGTGAACTAATTTTTCTGTGTTTTTTAATAAAGGAAGCAAACCAAACTAGACTATTTTTTTTGAGTTTTTGAAAAGAGGCAAACAAAACCAAGCAAAATAAACTAAGCAAACTAAAAACAAAGTAAAGAGAAAGGAAGTGAAGGACTCCCCTTGTAAAGACGTCCTTAGCCTCCCCGGCAACGGCGCCAGAAAACTTGTTGATGGTTCAGTTGATGCGGAGCCTGTTGTGAACCCCAAGAGCAAGGTGTGAAGCAGCACAACAGCAAGTCTTCCCTCAGTAAGAAACCGAGGTTATCGAACCAATAGGAGCAAGGAAACGTCACATAGGTGTTGCAAGCAACGCGAAGACCTGCTCAAGACTTTGCCTCAACTAACAGTGAGGTTGTCAATCTCATCGGTTGCTATAATAAAGGATTAAACGTATGGTGTGTAAGGTAATGGTTTGCAGCAAGTAAACAAGTAACAGTGGAAGATGTATCAATGGTAAAGATTGTACCGGGGTCCATAGTTCACTGGAGGTGCTCTCCTTAGATAAACAACATGGCATGAAGGGTAAACAAATTACAGCAGGGCAATTGACAGGAACTGAGCAAGGCATAACAATGCGATACCAGACAAAAATATCCTATGAGATTCGATTGGGCAATACAACAATATACATAGACCACCATCCAACTGCATCTATGACTAGAAGTCCACCTTTAGGTTATCATCCGAGCCCCCTCTAGTATTAAGTTGCAAGCAATAGACAACTGCTTTAAGCAAAGTGTGTAAGGTAAACAATCCACTTGTTCTATGAACAAGAAACTGTTGTTTTCTCCCTAGTGGCAACATCACATCTACAACCGAAGATATTTCTGTCACTTCCCTTGGAAACTAGAGGCTTGAACCCACTATCGAGCATAAATACCCCCTCTTGGAGTCACTAGCAACTACTTGGCCAAGATAGCTACTAAAAACGGAGAGCATGCAAGATCACAAACAACACAGACATGATAGAATCATAAAGACAAAACCATTAATCAATCTGACATAGTAATCTCAATATCCATCGGATCTCCGCAAACACAACATGCATGATTACAAATAGATTAGATCTTGATCATGAACGAAGCTCACAAGATCTATACATGAAAGCACAAGGAGTACATACAACCATCTAGCTACTACATGGACCCATAGTCCAAGGTGGAACTACTCACACTTCATACCGGAGAGAAGGCCTCTAGGATGATTTCCCCTCTGGCAGGGTGCCGGGAAGAACTTCAGATCCCCCTGATCTAGGGACGACGACGGCGGCTACAGGAGATTTCGTGGAGTTTTGATCGGGTGCCTAGGGTTTCTGCGTCAGGGGCTTCTTATAGGAAAAGAGGCGAGGCTAGGAGGCAGCCAAGGGTCCCACACCCTACCCAGGCGTGGGGTGGGCCCACCCGCGCCTAGGGGGATCTGGCCGCCCTGGTTCGCTTCTCCATCTCGTCTTATGGCTTCGTGTCCCCCACGGTAAAATATTTACTTCGGCTTTTTTCCCGTCCAATTATGAGAATATTGATTTTCTGCCTTTCTAGAACCAAAAACAGAAGAAAACAGGCAACTGGCACTATATCAACTTGTTAATAGGTTAGTTCCAGAAAAGATGTAAAAACACCTCAAAGTGTAGACAAAGTAAAGCAAAGTAGATATTAAACAAGCATGTAGCATCAAAAATTATAGATATGTTTCCGACGTATCACCTGTAAAGACTATGCAACTCAGATCTAATATTACTGGTTTTAGACAGGAAGAGCGCGAGCCACTAGCGCTTGTGTGGGAGAGAATGAAAGAATGCATGAGAAACCGTCCCAGCCATGGGATGGAAGATTGGTTAATTCTCCATTTATTTTATAATGCTCTTAACCATGTTTCTAAGTCTATGCTAGACACTGCATCTATAGGAACATTTATGGGTAAGAAAATTACCGAAGCAAAGCAGCTGCTAGAAAACATGCCCAATGGCATGTGGAAAGATCAAATACAAAAAAGGTGAACTCCGTCACACCTCAAGAGAATGAACACATCAATGCTAAGTTGTATGAGCTCATATTATCCGTTAAAGGTAAGGAAACTCCGATAAGAGCTACTCCTGAACCAACTGTTGAAGAAGTAGACTTCATAGCTCGTAATGATTACAACTCTGCTAGGAAGAAGAATTATAATCCTAATTTCTAGAAACATTATTCTAGTCCAGCAGGTAGCTCTAATAATAACTTAGCATCAAGTAATACTAGTCTCCAAGAAACTCTTAAAGCTTTTATGGACTCACAAAATGAGCAAAACAATATTCTAGTCAAAATTACGGAGAATCATGATGCTATGCTTGGTAAATTATCTAACCAAGCTGTTAGTTTGAGAAATGATTTGCAAGCCCTTCAAGAAAGAACAAGGATCGTTGAGGCACATCTAGGTAAGATAACCGAGAGTCAAACTATTATTCTATCTAAATTTGTAGGTAGAGCTGAGCCCAATCCAGTGGAAGATCTCAAGATGATAAGAATCCAAAGGGAGGATCCTGAAGAACTTGATTATATCAATGCCCCTTCACCAAACTACACAGTTGAAGATCTTGTAAAAAGGATCAACGTCAAGATTCCGGTAAGTGAAGGAAATTAAGAAGGGTATCAACACTTCGTTAATCAGGTAGCAATAAAGGTATGTGATCTTGAAGAATAATATAAGAAAATTGCTGAAAACTTGCCTGTTAAGATAGATGATATATTTGAGCCTACCATTAAGATTAAAATTGGGAGTAATGAAATAGCTACACCGTGTGATCTAGGTGCAGGTGTTTCAACAATTCCAAAGAGTCTTTTTAACAAGTTAAATTTTGGCTCTTTTGAAATCACTGAACTAAAATTAGATCTAGGATATTCTACTTATAAATAAGCAGTAGGCATTAAGGAAAATACTTTAGTTTACATTAAAGGCTATCCTGCTCGTATTGATTTTGTTATTGTTGACATGCCCAAAGATGCTACTGCCCCTATCATATTGTTAACCGTTGGGTATTCCTCCATAACACTGAAGACAAAAGTGTTTATCACTTAGAACATTAAGTTTCTTTCAAATAAATTTTTTATGAAAAGTTAAGTGGGAGGACAATAGAGCTTTAATAAGGTTATTACACCTTAGCTATATGTGCTGAATTGCGCAACGTCGGAAAGTATCCCGGAGGCAGCAACAATGCTCATGGCTCACGTGCCTCAAATGTTGTAGTCACGGAGGTCTAAGTTCCTATTGAACCAAGTTGATCGGGTAAATATTTGAGATTTAAATCATTATTGTTTGACAATTATGAATCAACTGCATGCAAAGAAGTGATGATGGGACATGACTCCGTCAAATGACTTGAATCCATAAAATCCATGATACACGATAAATCAAGCTTTGAACTTAGAAGACCCTCCGGAAAGGTGTAAAACCTATCAGTCGTATTTGGATCTATAAACCGACATGGATGTTTTACATCTATGAAATAGTTGACATGTCGGAAAAATAGTTTACGACAATGTTCAAGGATTTGACTATGACAAGATTTAATCTTTCATAGAGATATTTAGTCTGGACGAATTAATATAGCAACCACTACGTATAACTTTGTTATATGGTAGTTAAAAGAATAAAAACAAAGCTATTCTAATAGAATAGTTACCTAGCACGTGTACATGACATGATCCAAAGGGTTTTGTTAATTCAAAGGATGCTAAAAGAACATGCAAACTTTAATGGTTAAAGTAAGCATCGCGGAGTTGGAATATTCATCATTATGAAACTATTAAAAGGTTTAATTTCATCAGAGACGATGAAGATGCTTGTATTTGCAAGAAATTAAGTGGGAGCGCTAAGACATATTTCTAATATATTATGTGGAATACATATTGTTGATTGGAAATGATGTATCTTTTATTGACACATGTTAAGAATTTCATTTCGATGAAATAATTAGGAAAAACCGGAATATTTGGCATCAATGTCTATGTGGATAGATTGAGATGCTAATATAGTTGTGCCAAATGTAAATAGATGAGATATTGAATGAGTTTAATATGAAAATGACAAGAAAGTTACTTGTCGCACAAGAAGGATTGATTCAAGATTCAAGTGTATTGACACTTGATAAGTCAAATGAGATTCAAGTGTTTTGACACTTGGTGATTGAAATCACAAGAAATATTTTGATTAATCATTTCGTGATATGTACACATCCAGATATGTCCTATGCTCTAAATGTTATGAGCATATACCAGAATGACTCATAAGATGATCATTGAACGATAGTAAGGATATTCTTATGGTCTTTAGAAGAACTAAGAATATGTCATTATGTACATGTGACAATAGATAGATAGTTTATTGTAAAGTGTTACATTAATGATATAAATTAAGTTTATCTCAATTAAACTATGGGTGACACAATGTAATGGAAATGAAGTTTCATAACGGATTTGGATGAGTTCTGAAGTTAAGATATTGTGACAGATACTACAACAAAAGGCTAAGTATATGACTGCCATTGTAGCAGCAAAAGAGGGCATTTGTCTCAAGTAGTTTGTTACCAAACTAGGTGTCGTTTACAGCGGGCTAGTACTATGAAGATATATTGTACGACAATTATATCAACATGTCTTAACCCCAAGGAACTAAAGGTATCACCAAAAAACAAATTTATACAATGCCATCTCATTGGAGAATGAGTGATGCGTAGAGACGCAAAGACATTCAATTGCACTAGGACCTGAAAGTGACGGATCCGAAGATTAGTTAACCACTAGAAATCGTGTATATACAATACTAGAAAGCCATAGGTGTTGGCACAAAGTTTTTCAAACTAGATTATTGACTCTAGTGCAAGCGAGAGACTATTGGAGATATGCCCAAGAGGCAATAATAAAATGGTTATTATCATATATTTATGTTTATGATAAATGTTTGCATCACATGCTATAATTGTATTAACAGGAAACATTAATACTTGTTTGTTTTGTAAATAATAAAAGAGTCCCTAGTATGCCTCTTGTTAAACTACCTTGTTGATTAATAGATGATCATGGTTTCCTGATCATGGATATTGGATGTTATTAATAACAAGGTCATATCATTAGGAGATGATGTGATGGACCCACCCATCCAAAGTAAGCATAACATAAGATCAAGTCATTAAGTTTATTTGCTACAAGCTTTCAGATACATAGTAACCTAATCCTTCGCCATGAGATCATGTTAATCACCGTCACCGGATGAGTACTTTTTGACATCAAACGTCACTTCCGTAATTGGGTAGTTATAAAGGTGGCATTGGGTATTTTGAAAGTATGTGTTGAAGCGCATGGACCAAGAGTGGGATTTGCCCATCCATATGACATATAGATATACTCTGGGCCCTCTCGGTGGAGTGTCATCCAATTGGCTTGCAAGCATGTGACTAGGTCACAAGGGATCTCATATCACGGAACGAATAAAGAGTATTTATCGGTAACAAGATTGAACTAGGTATGGAGATACCGACGATCAAACCTCGGATAAGTAAAGTATCACGCAACAAAGGGAATCAGTATTGTATGTAAATGGTTCATTCGATCACGAAGTCATCATAGAAATATGTGGGAGCCATATGGATTTCTAGATCCCTCTATTGGTTATTGATCGGAGAGCGGTGTCTCGATCATGTCTGCATAGTTCACGAACCATAGGGAGACACACTTAAGGATTCAATGTTGTTTAAGTAGATATGGAATATGAGTTGGATACCGAATGTTGTTTGGGGTCTTGGATTAGAACCAGGACATCACGAGGAGATCCAAAATGGTCCGGAGAATAAGATTCATATAAGGAAAGTGGTTTTCCAGGGTTTGAAAAAAGTTTCTGTGTTTTGACCGGATACTTCTAGAATGTTCTAGAGGGACCACTAGTGGTTCCACCACCCCGGGAGGGGGTCACTTGGACAGTGGCATGCCCTAGGGGCTAGCTGCACCAAAATCTAAAGGGACAATTTGTCCAACACTAGTAAAAGGGTCAAACCCTAGTTTGAATAGTCAAATCCTAGTTTGAAAAGTCAAACTCTAGTTTTTGGTAAGAGGGAAGACTTGGTGGAAAGGTTCCAACTCTCCCCTTGGTGGCCGAGTTGGGGGGGGGGTGACACGGCCTAGGCTAGGAACCCTTGGTCGGCCGCCCCTACCTATATAATGAGGGGTGGGGGCGCACCCTCCCACACCTCTTGTCCCTTGGCGCCTAACCCTAGCTGCCACCTCTCTTCTCTCTCGTCCATCGTCCTGATCCGGCTTAGGCGAAGCCCTGTATAAATCTCTTCTCCTCCACCACCACCACACGGTCGTGTTGTTGGGATTCCGAGGATATCTCCTACCTCCGATGATGGGGATATGCCTACCGGGGTATACCCAGCAGGACGTTTCCGATCGCCCAGAATCCGCGAGTGGGCTCAGAGGCGATCGGATCAAGACTGGCGTGGATCCAAGCGATCGAAGTCAAGGCCGTGAGAGTAGATAGGCCCAATGGATTAGGTTAAACGAGTACCAAACCTTAACTGATTCGGTTGAGATATGTAAACCCTAGGGATGAGTCTATATAAACCTCCCTAGGCGTGTAGAGGATATGTTCCATCATCCACCCAAGCGACTCGCCCAGCCACGAGCTCGCCCCATTGTACTTCCATCATAATACAATCTAGCAGAGTAGGTCTTACCCTCCGGGGCCGAACCTGGTAAAACCTCGTCTCCGCCTCATCTCGCACCGCAGATGGCTGGCCGCCTTGCCCTTTGTTCTACTACTCACGCCGATTGCAGCTCGCCGTGGTCATTCCCACGGCGTGGCGCCCACCTGGGGCCTGGCGGTCGCCGGTGTTCTGCGGCGAGATCCAATCTGCCCATCAACGAGTCGGTCGCCACCGGCAGCATGATAGCGATCGGCGAGATGCTCCAGATCTTGCCGAGCAGCTACGTCCCGGCGACGCGACCCGTCATGCACAGCATGGTCTTGCCAGTTGGCACGATCAGCCTCTTCGTCGGCCTCACCGACGTCATCGTCTCGGAGGACTTGGATCGCATCCGCGAGTCGCCGCCATGCGACCGGCTCTCCGAGAGCCAGGTCCGCACGATCCACCGCCTCGCCTCCGAGTACAACTCGGCCCACAGCGACGTGGCCGATACCACCGCGGCCGCGGAAGACGCGGCCCTCAACGACGACGCCGACTCGGCGACTCCGGCGTCACTCGCCGGATCCATCATCGCGGCTTCGCCCGCAGGCTCCATCACCTAGGTCTCCAACGTGGGAGACTTCGAGGATCCCTCCATCCTTGGGATCTTCGACTTCGACTCTGGGTCGGAAAACTCCGCCGATCTCCGCGACGGGACCGGTCGCCATGACGCGACCTACATCACGACTTGCACCGACCCGCCGGAGGATCCCTTCTCCACCCCGATCCCTCCTAACGCCACGGCAACGGAGGTCGAGGAACTCCGCCTGAAGATGGCGGAGGCAGTCAAGGAAGCCGAGCGAAAAATTTCGCCGAGCGTGACGGCGCAGAGCCGCCACGTTACCACCAGCCGAATCAGGTCGCGCTGAACCCCACCGCCCGTGGGCGTCCTGAACTTCGACGATGAGAACGACCCGGCCCGCGTGGCCGAGCGCGCGATCTGCGAGAATGCGCCACCCGAAGGAAGCGCCCGGCCCCGCCAGGGTCGACGGCGAACGGCGCCCTACCTCCACCCAACCGCGCACCCCCTAGGGACCAGCCGCGGATCATGGTCTCCTCACGGGAGCGAGACGCGAACGGCCTACCACTGTTCTCCACCCGGATGGGCAACCTCGTGGCGGGCCGAGCAGTGGCCGACAACATCACGGCCACCGGCGACGGCGCCCTACAGATCCAAGACGCGTCAAGGCCCGCCGCAAAGGCGGTCGAGCAACAAACGCAGCGTCGACTCACAGGGTCGGATGTACTCGCGTTCATCAGCAGAGCGGCCTCAAGTGGCCGCCCATTGGCGGCAATCACCTCAACCGCCCGCCACCCAACCACGCAGCTCCAACACCGACGCAATGGCACTCTCCACCAACGACCCCAGGCCAGCGACCAACTTCGTCGCCGCCAACGGTCAGCCCGTCGACGCCCGCACCCACATCATCAACAACCAAAGCTGGCGCGCCCGCCAGCCCGACGACCTGCGACACACCCTAACCAATCGCCGCGACGGCGAGTCGATGGGGTCGCTAAGCCGACTCGGGCCCCGATGCTTCGGACCGATGATCCGAGGCGAAAAATACCCGGCGAACTTCAAAGAATCGAAGGAAATAGAGAAGTACGACCCTTCGTACGACCCCTCCATGTGGCTAGACACCTACCTCATGGCGATGGGGATCGCTGGCCACACCGACCTGCTAGCCGCCCGCTACCTCCCCCTGATGATGGAGGGAGCGTGCAGGCAGTGGATCAACACTCTCCCCCCGGATAGCATCGATTCCTGGGAAGAGATGCGCGACTCCTTCGTCAGGCACTTCGAGGGTTCCTACACCCGCACCACCACCATCGAGGAACTGGAACGATGCGTCCAGGGACCCCATGAGTCGACCCGAAGCTGGGTCCAACGGTGGCAAGAACTATGGTACAACGCGGTCAGCATCCACCCGGACACCGCGATCCACTGCTTCAAGACCTCGTGCCGCTATGAGCCCTTGGTCGCCAAGCTCAAACGAGCATACCGCACACTCGACAACATACCGGACCTCCTTGAGATCGCCAAAAGATACGCAGAGGAAGACCCAAACCAGGAAACCGACGACGAGTCGGGTGGTCAACGCCGCACAAACGGCAACGACAACGGACGACGGTCCGACCTACGCTACAGCAACACTCGCCTCACCGGCAAGCGCCGCAGTGACGGGCGAGTCGACTTCGTCGCCAACGCCGGGCACGCGCAGCGCGATCCCAAGAGCTTCCGTCGCGACGGAGGGCAACGCCGCGATGGCGAAAACTACAAGGAGAAACCAAGGTTCGACCCTGCGGCCCTCCTTAACCAGCCTTGTGCGTTTCACAGCAGGGAAGGGAAGCCCGCCACGCACACGACAGCCGACTGCCACTCTCTCAAGGAGATTGAGAAGGCACGGCGAGCGCGGGAGGACCCCGATAACAACCCGCCAAACGGCGGAAAATTCGGCAGTGTGGCCGGATCGCTCCACACCTTCACAAGATTCAACACGAAGCGCGAGAAGAAGGTCAATGCTCGCGCCGTCGCTGTCAACGCGGTGGCCCAGGTGGACGTTCCCCAGTTCCTCAACTGGTCGGAGCATCCCATCACCTGGAGCCGCCAGGACCACTCGCCACGCATCGAGTACCCAGGCCGAGTCGCCCTGGTGGTCAAGCCTGGCGCGGAGACTATCGGCTCCCAAGACATTGATGGACGACGACAGCTCCATCAACATCTTGTACCTGGACACCTTCAGGCGACTGTGGCTCCCGCAGTCGATGGTCTAGACGACCTACACCACGTTCCACGGCATCGTCCCCGGTCGGAAGGCGTACCCGATCGGCAAGGTCACGCTGCCAGTCACCTTCGGCACACCAGCAAACTTCCGCACCGAGCGGATCGCCTTCGAGCCGGTACCTTCGACAGCCCTACCACTCGCGTCGCCAGCGCTCGCCAAGTTCATGGCGCCCCATTACGCTGCATAACGCGATGAAGCTCCCCGGCCGCGGCGTCATCACCATCAACGGCGACCCGACATGGCCGCCGAAAGAGGCCAAAGGAGCCGAACTTCGCCGACGCCGTCATCGCGGCAGAGGCCAACCACGCCGACGAGCTCACCAAGTACGCGAGCGGGGTCAACAACGAAGACCCCACCATACTCAAGAAGCCCAACTCGGAGGGCGGCAACACCTCAGCCTTCGAGGCAACGACGCACACCCACACCGTCGAGCTGGTCCCAGGCGACTCCAGCCAGACGGTGATGATCGGGACGGGCATGAGCCCAGCATAGGAAGGCGCGCTCATCGAGTTCCTCCGTGAGAACAGGGACATCTTTGCATGGAAGCCCTCTGACATGCCTGGTGTCCCTAGGGAACTCGCTAAGCACAAACTCAATGTCGACCCCAAAGTGCGACCTGTCAAGCAATCGCTGTGGCCCTTCAATGAAGAGCGCCGCCGAGCCATCGCCGAGGAGGTGCAGCGTCTACTCGCTGCAGGCTTCATCCGACCAATAAAATACTCCAAGTGGCTGGCAAACCCAGTCCTGGTCGATAAGAAAAATGGGACCTGGAGGATGTGTATCGACTACACAAACTTAAACGGCGTCTGCCCGAAGGAGCAATTCATCCTCCCACGGATCGACCAAATAATTGATTCCACCACGGGCTCGGAGTCGCTGTGTTTCCTCGACACCTACTCTGGGTACAACCAGATCAAAATGGCTGTCGAGGACGAGGAAAAGACGGCGTTCATCACGCCATTCGGAGCCTTCTGCTACACGGCCATGACCTTCGGCCTCAAGAACACCGGGGCGACCTACCAGCGGTGCATGCAGGAGTGCCTTGCAAGCCAAATTGGCCGCAATATCCACGTCTACATCGACGACGTGGTAGTGAAGTCCGCCGCCTGCATGCACTACCGACTGGAGGAAACATTCGCCAACCCGCGAAAATACAAGATAAAGCTAAACCGTGCAAATGCACCTTCAAGTGTACCAATAGGCAACCATCGGGCTACATCGCTCCAAGCGCAGGATCGAGGCGAACCCCACCAAGATCGACACGATCGCCGACTTGGCAAACCCGAGTGCTCGCGACATCCGAAGCGGCCGGAGAGTCGCGGCTCGCCGCTTCATCCCGACATGGGCAAAGGCGATGCCCTATACCGCCTCGATGCAAGAACCCCACCTTCTAGTGGGACAAGGAGGCGGACGACGCGCTCCGCTACCTCAAGAAGGTGCTACTCGCAGCACCGCTACTCGCCTCCCCCGTCGACAAAGAACCCATGCTGGTTCACGACGCGCTTCCGAGCGCCACAAGACTGCCATGGTCGCCGAGCGACCAGGAAGGAAAGGAGCGCCGGTGCAGCGAATCGTGTACTATATCAGCAAGGTCCTCACCGAAGTCGCCACCGGTACCCGCAATACCGTAAACCTGGTATACACGGGTTCAGAGCACAGCGGCGCCGCCGACTACTTCCGTGAGCACCGATCACGCTCGTCTCCTCGCATCGCAAGACATCATCCGCAACCGTGAGGAGACCAGAGAGTCGCCAAGTGGCCGTTGAAATCGGCGCCCACAACATCAAGTATGATCCACGCAGCGATCAAGTCACAGCTCGCGACTTCATCGCCGATCGAAGAGGCCCAGAACCGAAAAGCTGCCATTTCCACCATCGAGCCTCGCACTTCGACGGCTCCAAGAATGCAGACGGCGCAGGAGCAGGGATCGTGTTGACTTCCCCGAAGGACGACAAGCTCCGCTGCGTCCTCTGCCTCGACTTCACCCCCTGCACCAATAACATGGCCGAGTACGAGGCACTACTCCACGGTATGCGAGCTGCCAAGGAGATGAATGTCAACCACCTACGCTACTACGGAGACTCCGACCTCGTCGCTGGGCAAGTCGCTGGCACCTGCGACGCCATCTCTCCCACCATGGCGGCATACCGCCAAGCAGTGGACAAGCTGGGCGGACACTTCGCAGGCTACTCCGTTGAGTGGATTGACAGGCGAAAGAATGAGGAGGCTGACGCACTCTCTCGCATCGGCTCGGCTCGACTCGCACCACCCGCCGACGTCTTCCTCGACACGATCACCAAGCCGTCTGTCTCTCCCCCAAGGGAAATCGACATCGGAGTCCTGCTGCAACCAGAGGCAGCCCTGGTTGCACTCATCGCCGAGCCGAAGATCGACTAGGCCGCACATCGCCACCGAGGGAGGCACCTTGCGCATTTAAACAGACGCCGGATGATAGCGACGCAAATCGCTTCGTCATCATCGACGATTTAGCACCACAAGCGCAGCGTGACCGTCGTGTTCCAACGCTGCGTCCAACCCGGCAAGGACGCAAAATCCTTCACGACATCCACTCCGCGATCATGCCACCACGCCGCGCCGCTCTCCGTCGCAAAGGCTATGCGGCATGGCTTCTACTGGCCCACCGCACACGCAGACGTCGTCGACATTGTCCAGCGGTGCGCCGGGTGCCAGAAGTTCGCCAACTAGACACACGTGCCGAGCTCAGCGCTCAAGACAATCCCCATCACCTGGCCATTCGCTGTGTGGGGTATGGACATGGTAGGCCCTTTCAAAAAGGCCCCCTCCGGCTTCACCCACCTCCTGGTCGCGGTCGAAAAATTACAAAGGGGTGGAGGCCAAGCTAGTTCGGAAATGCGACGGGAAGACCGCCACCAAGTTCCTACACGAGCTCATATATCGCTATGGGTTCCCAAACAGCATCATCCCGGACAACGGCACCAACTTCGCCAAAGGAGCCATGGCCGAGTTCTGCGAGGAACATCACATCTGACTCGACCTTGCCTCAGTCGCCCACCCGGAGTCTAACGGCCAGGCGGAACGGGCCAACCAGAGCATCCTCCACGGCCTGAAGCCACGGCTCCAAGTACCACTCGAGCGCACCACCGGGTGCTGGGTCGAGGAGCTACCCTCCGTCATCTGGGGTATCCGCACCTCGGTCAACAGTGCCCGACAGGTTCACCCCTTCTTCATGGTGTATGGAGCCGAGGCAGTCATGCCCACCGACCTAGAGCACGACTCGCCAAGGGTCGTCCACTACACGGAGGCTGCGAACGAACTCGCACGCCAGGATGGAGTCGATCAACTCGACGAGGCACGCGACCTAGCTCGCTCCCGCACTGCCATCTACCAGCAAGGACTCCGCCGCTACCATAGCCGGCGGGTGAGGACTCGCACCTTCCAGGAAGGTGACCTGGTACTACGCCTCATCCAGGACAAGAAGGGCATGCACAAGCTCTCCCCCCCCTCCCGTGGGAGGGACCATTCGCCATCGGGCGAGTACTCGGCAACGACGCCTACTACCTCACCGACGTCCGTGGAGACGGGAAACTCGATGTCAAGCGACCGTGGAATATAAACCTCCTACAGAAGTTCTACTCCTAGAACTCCATACATGTACCCTCCACTAGCTATGAAATAAAATATATCGGTTACCGCAAATTGCGTCTACTCTCCGTGTCTTGTGCCACTCGCACTCGTAATACCATCGTCAAGCTAACTGCAAAAGTCAACCTCTGGTACAGCGACCGGCACGGCCAAGTAGTGCGTTACAAGGGCACTGGGTCACCCCAGGACTCGCCACGTCCACGAAAAACGCCTACCCGGAGCCCCATTGGAGTCGCCTAGCTCGACTGGCTTAACGAGCCAAGACAACTGCCTTCGCTCCTCACAGCGACCACGATCCTCCGCATCCTCGACACAGCGACTCGAACGGCCAAATACCACGCTCGGGGACTGACGACCAGTTAAACACGAGCGGCTAGGGAAAAAACCAAGTATGAGAGCGTGCACAGGACTCGCCATGCGACTGACCCGACGGGTCAGGAAGGAGTGATGCGCTCACTCTGACGCGCCCAGTCCTCACCGACCTTAGAGCCGCGACTAGAACCACCAAGTACCACGCTCGGGGACTCGGCTACCGACCTCGTTCGCGCAAGGGAAAACGGTGAAGTAAAGAGCACTTGGAGTCGCCTACGATCGCTTTCCAAGCTCGGGCGAGTCGACCTCAATAACAAAACAACCGACAAAACGCTCGAAAACACAAACACATAACAAACGAGGTAAACCCCATAAAAAGGGCGGACGCGCTCGGGGACTCGTTCAATCATCAATCACAATCGCAAAAACAACCCACAAAATAACGAAAAATCCCATTATAGCATACCAAAGTTGTTACAAAATACAAGTTGTGCCCAATGGACGAACTGCTACTAACGCCCCAGGGCACAATGTTTTATTCCGCAGGCTTCGATGTCGACTCTCCGCCACCCTTGCGGTTGCGAATGAAGGGAGTGTACGGGTTCGATGGGTACGTCGTCAGCTCACCCTCCATCGCCGCACGGAAGGGCTGCTCGATCTTGAAGTCCCGATGTGGCGGCTCGGGATCGTTGGGCGCGACGATCGTCCCCTGATAAGGAAGGAGGTCGCCCATCGCCCAGACACGGTCGGAGTATACCGCGGCACGGTCCGTCAGCTTCAGCACCTCGGCAATCTCCACCGAGCCCGTCGATGACAAGTAGCCACTCGTCACGTCGTCCAGATCGAAATCCTTCGGGAAGTGGGCGAGCCCAAGGCTAAGCGCCGTCGCCGCCCCGCGCCGGAACGCCAACCGCGTCATGAACTCGACGACTGACGGCGCCTTCTCCAGATACCTCCACACTTCGACAAGGTCGCTGGGAATCACTTTCGTGGGCGACATCTCCTGAAGATACGCCCGAATGCAAGCCGCGGACAACGTGGCCGAGTCGACCAGAGTGTCCACACATTGCCGCGCGTCGTACGACTGCGCCTATTCCGAGCTGTCGATGATCCGACCTGTGGACAGAGGGTGGCAGTGAGTACAACAAAGATCACACAATGCAAATACTACAGGCAGAGGCAGGCACACTTACCAATCAAAGGACGGCAGAGACCCGTGATGAAGCTTTGAAGAGAGGAGTAGTCGTCTTGTAGCCCAGCAATGAGGGCGTCAGAGACCTTACGCTCTTCGGTGGCGGAATAAAGCAGCCTTGGCTCGCCCATCTCGCTGAACTCGCCTCCTTCGCTTCCTTAAGCTCGCTCAAGGTCGGCGATCCGCTTCTCGAAACTCAAGGTGATTGAGCCGCCGTCAGTTAACTCACCGGGACAAGGCCCTGGCGGACCTCCTCTGCCTTCGCAGCAATCGCCTGGAGTCCCTTGTTCGCCTCTTGGATGGCAACAAGCTCTTTCTCCGCGCGACACTTCGCAGCAAGCCGGTCGGCTGACTCACGCTGCAAGCCCTGCGCACAAGTCAAATAGTTAACAACAACGGAATCCTAAGTACCCACCCGCTGAAATTCAGCGACTGGACACTCGGGGACTGGAGATCAAAAATCCCAAGTGCCCACCCGCTGAAATTCAGCGATTGTGCACTCGGGGACTGGGTGCTAGAAATAAAAACAACACACCAAAAGAATCTGACCACTGAAATCCAGTGGCCCGATCCTCGGGGACTGGGCATACCTGGATGGCTGCGCCAAGCATGCCATGGAGCTGTAACGCGTCCACGGATGCGAGAAGAGCCGGAGTGTGCCCGCGACGCTGCTCGATCTCCATCTCGGCGACCCCAAGTACGCGGCTCGATGGCGCGGTACCACTCGCCGTAGCCGCTCTGGCCATGAAGCGGGGGAAGGTCGCGGTGGATGCGCCGGCACCAAAAGAAGCCGGCTCGGCCACCCCAGGCAAGGAAGCACCCTCCTTGATCTTCAAGGCCGCCTCCGTCGCAGGACCACTCAGAGCAATCGTCGTGTCGTCAGACACCATGACGACATCGTCGCCCTTGGCCTTCTTGGCACTGTCTGCGGGGGCAGCGACCTCATCAGCCTTCCTCTTCCGAGAGGGGTCCTCCTCGGTGACGACTGGCGGCACTTTGGCCACAGACGGGTGGCCTATCTTTTTAACTCCAGTCCTGCGAATTGATTACATCAGCAAAATGGTCCGAGTACAACGAAAAGCAAGTCAGGTGAACAAAACTCACTTGGCGACTGGTATGAACCGCAGCCCCGTGCGGATGCTGGCCGTCTTCTCCAGTTCGGGGCCCAGTTTCCGACTGAGGCCCATCTCCAAAACATCATGCGCCCAAGACATGTAAGGCCTCTTCATTGACGAGGCCGCGACAGGAGCCTCCGGCGATTTGGCGGGATCTCTCACAGGAGGTGAAGCTGCAGCTGAGCAGCCCCAACCCAGGCGGGCGAATGGGGGAGTGAGGCCAGAGGTACCTCACTCAGGGCGGCAGTGGCATCCGGTGCTCGTCTGGCGCTTCATCCTCAGCCGGTGGTGGCGTCGGAACTACTCGCCGAACGAGGCGGAGATGCCTGTTTCACCGGCTTCGTCTTCCTCTTCGGTGGGGCCTTCACCTCCTTTTTCTTCTTCTTCTTCTTCGACGGAGTGGCCTCGCGACGCGAGGTGTGTTCGGGAAGCTCGTCGTCGTCATCATGACGTTCAAGGCTTCTACTCGCCTCGAGTTCACGCTGATGCTGCTCGCGAGTTTTGCGAACCAGTGGGGCGGCCTCTTCCCTGGGCTCGTCGTCATCGCTCCTGTCACTCTCGACGCCGCCCTTGGCAGGAGGCGATTCACCCCCGTCCTGGACGGACGAGCTCGAGTTCTTGTCGTCCGCGGGTGGGATCCACCCTTCCACCACTTGAAATAACTACAGCAGGCATGAGACAATATCAGTATAACCGCGACAGCATCAACTGCGACTGCGAATAATGGTGAAAACAGTGACTTACCTTTGGGGCTGGATGCTTCGCGGTGTAGGGGGCGACCCCGGCCTTCGCGTCCAGGTATGCTGCCTGGGTGATCTTCTTCAGCGCCAGGGTGTAGTCTTCGAGGTTCCATTCGGCGAGGCAGGATTTCGTCGAGTATTCCCTGCCTGTGTACTCGTACATATAATGGTCACGACGGGCCATGGGAACGAGTCGCCGTCCGAGCCAACAGTTGTACAAATTGATGGTCTGAAGACCCTTCTTCTTCAGGCCGCGGATGGTTTGAAGCATCTCATCCACGACCATCCGTTGGTCTACTGGGAGCTTGCCGACTTGGAGTCGGCGCGGTTCGGTCCGGTCGGCGGAGTACCTTGGAATCGCCACCTCGCCGTCTAGAGTCGCCTCGGTGACGTAAAACCAGGACTTCTTCCACTCGCTTGCCACCTTGGCAGGTAGCATCAGGTCAAAAAAGAAGGCCTTCGACTTCAACTGAAACGTCAGGCCACCCGCAGCAAGCATTGGGCCGCCTGCTTCTTCGCGACTGATCCTCCCGTGAAACAGATCTTGCCATAGGGGGAAGTAGGGCCTGCAGCCCAGGTAGCACTCGCAGAACACCACAAAAATGGCGAGCTGCTCGATGCTTTGCGGGCCTAGGTCGGCAACGGATCCGTAGAACGCGAAGCGCCGGAAGAAGAGATGTGGGAACCCAGCCCGTTCGGATGGCTGGTGAAGCAAACAAATTCTGCCTCGCGCGGATCCAGAGTCACCTCTCCGGCCGCGGGGATGCGCCACCTACCAGCGCGCAGGAACCCGGCCTCCCCGAAGGATGCCAGTAGCGCTCTTGTGCACTTGGACCTGCCCCATGGTTCGGTAGAGGGGGCCATTGGCGGAAAGGTTCGTGGAGGTCGGTGGATTTCGGATCGATTGGATCGCGATGCGGAGGAAAACAGAGATGGGCGAAATCGGAGGAAATGACGAAGGAATGGTTCCCCGGTCGCCTGCCATTCCCTTTATATAGCGGTTGTTACCCGCCAAATCAGGGAGCCGTTACTACGCGGTGATTACGCCAAAGTTACCGTTGGATTACCCCAACGGCTAGTTTTGACTGTGTCTGACTGTCCAACTTCATCCATTCGACTCACCGACCCAGTCACTACAACAGTGACTAAATACTTTGCCGACCCATTCACCGAGCTGCGACCCGATTAACTACTGTCGTTGCGACCAGAGTAATTAGTTTTTCCTTTATTCAGGAGCCCGCCACCGATTTGACTGGGTGTCCGCATTGGACCCGTATACTCCGACTGCCAACGAACACCTGCGCCCAATCAATGACGGCCTCGGGGACTACTGATGGGGATATGCCTACCGGGGTATACCCAGCAGACGCGTTCCGATCGCCCAGAACCGCAAGTGGGCTCAGGGGCGGCGATCGATCAAGACGCATGGATCCAAGCGATCGGAAGCTGAAGGCCCGGGAGAGTAGATAGGCACGTCAAATTAGGTTAAGCAATACGAAACCTTAACGATTCGGTTGAGATATGTAAACCCTAGGGGATGAGTCTATATAAACCTCCCTATAGGCGTGTAGAGGATACGTTCCATCATCCACCCAAGCGACTCGTCGCCTGGCCGAGCTCGCCCATTGTACTTCCATCATAATACAATCTAGCAGAGTAGGTCTTTACCCTCGGAAGCGAACTGGGTAAAACCACGTGTCTCCGCCTCATCTCGCAGATGGATGGCCGCCCTTGCCCTTCGTTCTACTACTATTGCCGATTGCAGCGTCGTGGTCATTCCACGATATTCGATGCCCTGCTGGAACAAGGAGAGGAAGGTCTTCATCGACTATCATCATCGTGTGACCGATCGCGAAGCGCTGCCAGAACGTGGCGCCGGAAGGATCGTCTACGCGATCTTGAGATCGTCAAGTGATTGACTACATCAACCACGAGAACCTGATCTCGTTAAACGCTTTTGATATATGAGGGTTAGTTCTCTTCAATATCGTTGCACCGATCACGTGGATTAGATCTTGGCTTTGCCATAGATTAGATCTTGGTTTTATGTGTTCTTGCGATAGATTTTTTTGTTTTTATGCAACGAACCCTACAACATTCTCATGATTCAGTATTTTAAGCTCACAATGATCGCAAGTTTGTTAGTATTCTATCACTTCAAAATAAGATACGATGCCATTCTTTCTCTTTGACAGAAAACTGATCATTCAATTCACCTCCTTGATCAAAATTACTTTCACGCATCTAAGAGTTAATAGCGAAATGGACAAGGAGAAGATAATTTTTGGTATTTTTCAGGGATAAAAAATGTACCCAAGTGCATCAAGGATTTTTTTAAAGAATAATCACGCTCAAATAATTTCCTGAACCTATGCTACATAAACATAAATTGGCTCTTGGTTAGCTGTTGTGCTGCGGCACACATAGACGATTTATGAATATATCAGAAAGAAAATCCATGTCTGTTAAATGCTATAGCTCACATATCAATGCCAGTAACAGTAGCTTACCTTTTTTGTGCTAGTTATGATCTCCATGAAACCGGTCCGGCTACATGAGTATGCAAGGGAAGCAAGCTTCTGCCATGCTTTACTCTCTACTAATATTATCACTGTATCAAGTAAAAAAGGTGATATACCAATACCATCATCTAGAATGGACTGGCCCTCCACAAGCTCCCTCACTGATGACTTCTGCACAAACATAGAGAATAATTCCTTCTCTCATTTCCATCCTTCGAGGCCACATCTAGACTGGTTGATGCCATAATAAAGCATGCAACATCATCAGGAAGGAGTCTGCTCTAGGCGTCAAAACACAGGAGAACATCACAGATATGATGCAGGCGGCTTTGGGAGTCGAAACTGTAGAGGCCAGGAAGTGACTGAGGCATCGGGCGTCGACCTGCCCGTCGCACAACGCGGCTTACTGGGGCTGGCGGCCGTGAGAACGACGGTGCCCCATGGAGGCACCCTGGCTAGGGCGTGTACATACCAAGGTTTTGGTTCCCGATAGAAAAAAAATTCCTGAGGGGGCTTGATATTTCCGGTTACTGGAAAAATTCAAAATTTACTGTGTCAATGCTGTCCTTCGAGCACCGAAAGGTTTTAGGTTTGACTCTTAGTTTTGAACTTTTTGCGTTATTTTCTTCTAGGCACGATAAATTTTTGAAAACTAAAAATAAAGCTTTAGTGGGATTCGGACCAATGACCTAAGTGAACAAGATGACCGGACGAGGTTGGTAACCACTATGTCAAACCATCCTTCTATGTCTAAATAAAGATAAACAGTAATTTAACAAATCTTAGCCGTTTAAATTCAAAATTTTCAAAAAACAGAAATTTTGTTTGGTATTCCTTTTCGGGGAGAAGCAAATCTGGTTTCGGTGTTAACCGAATTTACCGCAGTAACCAAAACCTTGTACATCTGTGATCGGTAGCATGACTTGGATAGCACTGCCTCCTCGTCCATCGTATGAGCTCTTCTCTGATGATCCATTACCTCCCATGCCCACAAATCATTGTTGGAGTGTTGACTAGGTTATTTGGATACCACCCGGTAACCAAAACCTTGGTACATACGCAGTCGGTAGCACGACTTGGATAGCACTGACGCCTCCTCGTCCATCGTATGAGCTCTTCTCTGATGATCCATTACCTCCCATGCCCACAAATCATTGTTGGAGTGTTGACTAGGTTATTTGGATACCACCCGGTAACCAAAACCTTGGTACATACGCACGACTTGGATAGCACTGACGCCTCCTCGTCCATCGTATGAGCTCTTCTCTGATGATCCATTACCTCCCATGCCCACAAATCATTGTTGGAGTGTTCATTAGGTTATTTGGATAGGTTCGCCTAGCACCGGTTAGGATAAGATAGGGTCACTGGGGGAGCGTGAAAGCAGAGAGGAATTAGCGGCAAATCTGGTGAAAGTTTTGATTGTGAAATCATGCGGGCGTGATTTTAGGCTGCAGAGGTGGGTGGGGAGTTCTGTATTTGCTCTGCTGATGGGGTATGGTCAACCAACTTAAATTACTAACTGTACAAGCAGACAACTATTAGATCAATGCTAGTAAATGTTAGATTGATTCTAGTGGGTCTAATCATACGGTGATGGTAGGTCCATATACGTTATATAAAGTACGTTTAGAGAAGATTATGTTTACTCTTTTATTAGTATAGTAGAAATAATCCTTAAAGTTATATGTCGAGGAAGATGTTTACCATATAAAAAATGTGGTGGATTATTTTATGTTAAACAAATTCTCTATGTGTCGATTTAACATTTTTTTCCGTCTTTGTACTAACTAAAAATAGTTAGTTTTTCTAATTTATGTAACCAGGGACATTTCCAAAATTTATTCAAGCAAACTTCTTGGTTTATCTATCTTTTCTTTGGTATTTTGATTTTTTTCAAGTGATCCAAATTCTAGATTGCATAAAATCGGAGTAATATACCCATTGAAATTAATAAGTATGTTAGTTTTTCTTCTCTAGAATTGTACTAGAAATCCCAAAATGAAAACCTTTTTGATGCACTAGGTGTGTATATGCCAAATTTGAAAATAATTACTATTTTGATGTAAACGTTAAGGACCCTCTATTCTACTTTCCCGTGCCCCCGAAATCCCATGACCGGTCCTGGATTAATGTTTTATCATTTTTTTTCATCTCGGAGAAGGTTGCTAAAAAACCTAGAGAAAAACACAAGGTTTGCTACTGCCAAACCTGGACAACCGGCCGCGTCTTAGCGGGCCAGACCATGGGCACGCGAAAAAAGTCTGGCACAAGCCCGGCCCGTGATGGAGCGGGGCCGTGCCTGGGTCGTGGCACGCGTGCCGGCCCGACACGACCTGTCACGCCTGCTAGCGGTGAAAAGCGAGAAACATAGCGATAAAAAGGAGGTGCTGAGGGTCAAACCCGCGACCTGCTACCAATGGATAGTTGGATATGTTGGATGGAGGCGCCCGGCCGGCCGGAGTTGAAGGAGACGGAGGAGCCTGCCGCCACCACCGTCGCGTGGTAGGGAATGAGATGCGATGTGGGGGTGAGAGTTGGTTTAGCTAGGTTTGTTGAGTGGTGCAGGCTCAATGGACCGGATGGACTGCCGATAATTTTAAGGTTTTGTAGCGTCGCTATAACGGTATAATGTATAGCATGTTTAAAGCCATTTAGCGCCACTAAAACATAAATAACGTCATAGCAAGCATTTTATGCATAATGTAGCGTCTCTCCTGAATATGCTATAAAATAGCGTCTATTTTTCCCTTTTTCGTTGCTTATTATACGATCACAGGAAAACAGTTACCTAGCCCGTGTGCCAACTCTGCTGTGGGCTGGCCCGCTAAGCGCCAGGGCCATGCCTGGGCCTCGAGGCCAGGCCCCCGTGTCAGCCCGGCACGACACGTGAGATAGATGGGCCGTGCTGGGCCAGGCCCGTTTAGGGCATGCCGGGCCTGGGCTGGCCCGGCCCGTTGGCCAGGTTTGGCTACCGCTTCGTCGCGTGCTCCCCTCCTTTCCTTCAAGCCTCCTGCGACATCTTAAAAAAAATCCCTCCTGCGTCAGCCAACCCCGCCGCTCGCCTCTGCCTCCACGCGCGCCGGCGTCGCCTCGCTGCTGACTCCATGCGCGGCCTTCCATCTGGCGGTGCCGCGCATCCAAATTCGCACTAGCGGCCATCCGGTTCATGAGGTACGCGGCGAGGAGAGCTGTGGCTGCGCTGCTATCCCCGCCGACTCTCTCGTCTCCCTCGTCCGCGCCGCCCATCCAGCGATCCCAGTCCCTTCGCGCAAGAGAGCCCGAAGGAGGAGGGTTGGCTCTGATTCGCCGCGACCGCGTCTCCCCTGTGTGCAACTGCGTCAGAGGCCAGCACTTCCATAATGCACGCAACGTGCTTGACGAAACCCCCAAGAGGACCGCGTCCACTTGGACGACAGTCATCGCGGCCTGTGCGCGCGGGGGCCGGCACCGGGATGGCATGTCCGCGTTCGTGGAGATGCTAGCCGAAGGTGGAGTCGTGCCAAACAGGTTTGTTCTTGCTGCCGTCCTCAGGTGCTGCGCGGGGCTCGGTGACATGGAATCGGGCAAGTGCGTCCATGGGTGGATGCTGAGGAATGGGGTGCATCTGGACGGGGTGCTGTGCAATGCTGTTCTCGATATGTACGCCAAGTGTGGTGACTACGAGCAGACTAAGCGGGCATTTAGAGCCATGGCCGTGATAGACACCGTCTCCTGGAATATTGTGATCAGCGCATGTCTGCAGAACGGCGACGTTCTTGGGTCCATGCAGCTCTTTGATGAATCACCGGTGCGAGACACTTCAAGCTGGAACACGATCATCAGTGGCTTGATGAGGAATAGGTGCCATGCCAAGGCCCTGGACCGCCTATACCATATGGCACGAGCTGGGGTGGCGTTTAATCATTACACATACTCCACAGCGCTTTCCTTGGCTGGCATGCTTTCCTTGATAGACCTTGGTCGGCAGCTCCATGGCCGTCTGCTGACAGCTGCACTGGAAACCGATGCATTTGTTCGGAGCTCTCTCATGGACATGTACTGCAAGTGCAGTGCAATGGACTCTGCTGTGTTAATCTTTGATAGATGGTCACATCTTACTGGGGACATGAGGTTTGCATGGAGCACAATGGTCACCGGGTACATCCAGAATGGCAGGGAGGAAGAAGCTTTCGAGTTCTTTCGTTTGATGCTGCGTCAAGGGGTTGCAGCAGATCAGTTCACCCTCACCAGTGCAGTTGCAGCGTGTGCGAATGCAGGGATGGTCGAACAAGGTAGGCAAGTGCACGGCTGCGTGGAGAAGCTAGGGCACAGTATTGATGCACCATTAGCATCGGCCATCGTCGACATGTATGCTAAGTGCGGCAACCTTGACGATGCTTGCAGGATATTCGAGGGAGCTCACACGAAGAACGTTGCTCTCTGGACTTCAATGCTGTGCTCATATGCATCACACGGGAAAAGCACGATGGCCATAGAACTCTTCAACAGAATGACTGCAGAAAAGATCACACCGAATGAGGTTACTCTTGTAGGCGTTCTATCTGCCTGTAGCCATAGCAGGTTGGTGACTGAAGGAGAGCATTTCTTCAAGCTTATGCAAGAAGAGTATGGGATTGTTCCAAGCGTTGAGCATTACAATTGCATGGTTGATCTTTATGGTCGAGCTGGACTGCTCGAAAAAGCAAATAACTTCATCAAGGAAAACAAGATTAACCATGAAGCTATTGTTTGGAAGACATTACTGTCAGCTTGTCGAATTCACAAGGACATGGAGCATGCAAAACTTGCTTCTGACAATTTGATTCAACTGGAGCAATGTGATGCTGGATCGTATGTTATGCTGTCAGACATGTATGCCACTCACAGCAAATGGCTTGACACTTCGAAGCTCAGAAGTTCGATGTGGGAAAAGAAGGTCTGGAAGCAACCCGGACGATCTTGGACCATCTGAAGAACATTGTGCATACATTTGTTGCAGGGGACATGGCGCACCCAAGATCAGCTGAAGTCTATGATTACCGGGAGAAGTTGATGGAGAGACTGAAGGAACTAGGGTACACAAGTAGAACAGATCTTGCTGCTCATGATGTAGAGGAAGAACAGAGGGAAACAGCTCTGAAGTTCCATAGTGAAAAGCTTGCCATTGCTTTTGGGATCATCAGCACTCCGAGTGGAACTCCACTTAGGATCTTCGTGTTTGTGTGGACTGCCATGAAGCAATCAAGTACATAAGCCGAGCCACAGATAGGGAGATCGTTGATTTGTACAGGTTTCACCATTTCAAGGATGCAAAGTGTTCTTGTGAGGATTTTTGGTGAAACCTTTACCTCAACAACTTCTGGTGACAAATTTATCTATCAAAAGTAGCTGGGATATTGCTCCACATGGACTTAAAGATTTGCGCGTTTGAACAACAAGATTGATAGGTACAGGTGCTCCACTCCGAATGGGAAAGCATGAGAGAGGAAAAGGAGCCACGGACAATTATTTCCATTGATGACTTGCATATGTACATATATTGTACATGGTGATTTACATACTCCCTCCGACCCATATTAGTTGACTCAACTTTATCTAGATTCATATGTATCTAGTTAAGTATCTAGTCTAGATTCATCCGTATCTAGACAAAGTTGACTCAACTAATATGGGTCGGAGGGAGTACCAAACTAACCAACTAGATCGGTTTGGTACAAGTGCAGGCAGTGTGCACAATGGCAGTGATCTTAAGGTTATCGTTTAACAGCTTGGATGTCTCAGATGCCCTAGCACCTAGTGCAGCATCCCACTTTGCAAGGTGATCTGTGACATCAAATGTTTGCAGGGTAAACACAATACAGATCTCAGCAAACCCTCTAATAGCTCCAGGGTTTCCAATGGTGGTACGAAAAGCAGAGAAAAAGTTTAGTAGTTAGTTCATTGCTGAAACCTGTTTATGTTAGTGTTTTGAGCTCAAGAATGGCGTGAAAGCAGCTCAATATGGCCCTGAAGCTGCAATGCAGGTGATAAAGTTTTGTTTACTTCAACTTTTTTGCTGACCACCGTCCACGGATGCTGGATGACACTATGCACATATAGCTATGTTGGATGGAGTCCTTGCTCCTTCAGGCACAACAACCTACACTATGAAAATGTAAGCATGGTGAAACTGGAAAACTACAGTGTAGCTACCGTAGAAGGTCCCAATCAAACTTCTCAACTAGATAGCATCAATGTGGCAGCAACAGCCGTGTTCCTGTACTTTATGTGATAAGAGCATCCCCCTTTCAGTTTCAAAATAAATAAATATTGATATGTCAGGGATACTTGGCAGATCAGAAGATATGGCTAGGATGTGAGCAGGAAGGAATATGGGTATAGCCGCCGCCGGTGAGGAATAAGATCCGAGCCGGGAGGAAGATGGGGACTGCTGCCACCAGCAAGGACGATTTCCCCATCAAATTAATTTTGGCTCTGTCCATTTTACTGTTCTGCTAAAAGTTATGTGTTTTTCTGTCAGGCTCTCGCTATCAAGTTTGATGTTGAGTTTGCTAGTTGCCAAGCTTTTCGTTCCTATAACTTCAGATAATCACCAAGGAATTAGGTGCTGTACTGCTGTTTCCACCCTCCGTATAAATAATTACTGGGAGTTTGGGATTGAGATACTATTTTGACAATACTACAAGCACATGTATGATAACAGCACAGTTATTCTGCCCTTTATATTTTTCCCTTAGTGTCGATGCAATTTTGATGAATAGCACAGTACTCCTGCTCATAGATATATTTTCCCCGCGTGCCCTCTTCTCTTAGACGGTCCCGCCGTGTATCGGAGAGACCGATGAGCTTGCCGTTTCTCCCGTTTCTTTCCGCTCAGGTGTTCCCGTCGGTCGCCGGCTAGGTTTGATCTCTTTTCCTCCATTGATTTTTTTTCCTTTTTGTGATTCATTGCTGTTTGCAGATTTTCTGATGCTTGCTGTCCCGGTTTTGAGGTTTTAGGATGTCTGAACGTCCTGATTCTGCCCGGAGGCGTGGCCGCCCTCCTTCGTCACCTCTTCCTGCGCGGCACTGCCGTTGTGGACTGCAGGATGTTACTGCGCCTGCTCTCTGCCGTCGGCATCATGGTCTAGGCCGTGGTCGCCCTCCGTCTAATCGTTCTGTCACTTCTCGTTTTTCAGTTCCCGCCGTCATTCCTTCGACACTGTTTTTTTTCTTCTGACTCTGTTGAATTTGTGCCTCCTGCTGGTTTTGTTGCATCTTCTTTTGGTTCGATGGATCCTGTGCCAGATTCTTTGGCTTGTGTTCTCCGTGGCTCCCCAGGTTTGTGTGCTCACAGTAGTGCCTTCTCGCTGAGGGGGCCATCCTGATTCCCCGTCTCCTGCTCTGGCAATGTGCCGGCACCGTGGTTTGGAGGGAGCGGCTATTGTGTCGGATGCAAGCTATGCTGGAGGTGCTCCAGCTGTACGTGGTCGACATCCTCGGTTGCCATCTTGTGGCCACGGCCGTCCTGCCTGCTGATGGTTCTTTCTCGCCTTCTGTTGTGCCTTCGGCTCTTCCTGATCCGTTAGATGGGTCTGCTTCCGACCTTTTATTGGTGGAGGAATTTGCTCGGAGGCGCGAGATTAGGCTGGGTAAGCGCCCGATCGATGATGCCTGATGCTGTTATCGATCACGGCATTTTCGACAATGCTTCCGGTGATTACATTGTCTCTGTTTCTGCTTCCCTTCAGTTGTTGTTCGTTTTCTCATGCGCTCTGTTAGCTGTGCAGATTGTGCAGTCGGGGTCGGCGGCCAGTCGTCTTGCGGTCAGTCTACTGGTGTCGCTGCCGCCATTTTTCGGCGCAAGTTCTTCTAATCAAGGTTTGTTTGCTGCCTCTTCGAGTGTCTACGTCTCTGACAACAATGCCTTCTTTCCGGGCTCCAAATTTGCGTAGTGAAAGAACAGCGGAACTACTGGTCGACAATATATATTGAACTGCCATTTAGATGATTAAGTGCTGCTTTGGGCCAGAACAATTGTAGTTAGCAAGTATTTTAATTAGGTTAAACATATATCTTATTTTCCCCCCTTTTCCATGCCTTTTGTACTGCCGTATATAGATTCTTCGGACGACGACTCTCATGCTGGTTGGCCGTCTCTGGTTCATAAGTTTCTTGATGATGACTATCCCCATTGATTCTTCGGCTCATATGGATCCTAATTTTCTGTCTCTGCCTTTCAGGTTCAAGTAGTAGGGCTCCTTTGGCGCCTGCTCACTCTCGGGTTTAGAATATTCAGCTCAGAACTCAGCTTATAATTTGCGTGGTTTTCACACAGGGTCTTCGTTGGCTTTGCCGGTGGGTCGTTTACCTGCCATTGTATTACCCGAGCACCTCTGGGTGTATTGCCTCATAACCTATCTATAGGTAATGAATTCTCCAATCTGAAAAATTGGTTACATATAGAGTTGGTTCATTTCCTTTGGTTATTTTCATGTGCGCACACTGACATATTACAGTGTCAGAGCATGTACTTGTAGTGTAGAAGTAAAATTTTGCATTGCAGGTTCTATGGCAATGAAGTGTGTACAAATGTGCAAAAAATGATATGATCCACGTACTGCATTGCTATTCTGTGGTGTACTGTTCTTCCTACTGAATTATTTGCATTAAGTTGTATTTTCTTCAGCCTCCGTATCATGTCCTTGCTTTCTTTAGGTTGGGCAATGATTTGAACTGTACGACTGTGCCAGTGAACCTGTGACCCTACTTAAATGATGTCTACCTCTACCAAAAAAAATAGTTTTTGTCACCGTACCTTTTAACAAATATAATTGTGACCTCCATGGGATGCTTATAACAATTTTTGTATAGCGAAGAGTTTTGTTGTGATCTCTGCTTACAAACAAGGGGAAAAGGCTAACCAGATCTGTCAAAAGGATTGAGTATATTTTGAATTCGTTGTCTTATGCAATGCGACCTTCTTGAGTATAGTACATCTTATCAGCTTCCTTCCAGGTACTTTTTAGCATTTTTCTTGATCTGTAAAAGGATTGGTAGTAGTGCAAGTCTGAAATTTCTGTTTGCCAATATCAGTAAATTTTGCAATGAAACTACAGAAATGTTTTTTTCCTACTGAAAATGGTTTTTTGATGACGTCTTAACCACCATCTTATAACCTGTGCTAATTTCAGAGATGGAGTTAGCGAAAGAAAGCTTCTCAGGGCATGAACATCAAGCTTGAACAGATCATTGAGGTAGTTTATTTATTTGACGTCGCCATGTGCTATTATAGTTCCAATAGAGGTGGCTATACAGTAGTTAGCCCTCATTGTGGACACTTGGATTTTTCCTGACACAACCCGCGGTCTCTCATCTCCTTCCTCGTCTCCGCTGCCTCGCCCGCGCCCTCGCCTGCACCCGCGCCGCCCAGCTCTGGCTCCCTCACCGGCCATCACGCCCTCGCCCGTGCCGCCTGTCCGCCAATCCCTCGCCGGCCAACTTCTTTCTCCTCGCCGACCAACAAGAACCAACGAGGAGGGGAGATCAAGAGGAAAGGGATCCCCTTTTCCTGCAAAGCGCACGACTTGGGAAGCCCCAGTCCGGTGGCGGCGCTGCAATGTGGGGAACCCTAGCGAGGAGAGGTCGTCGTGGGAGCCCCCGGTCATCATCCTCGGCGATAAGGCCCCGTCCCTGCTGCAAGCCCGTCCCCGCTGGTCCCGTCCCTCACTTCACCGCCCCCTGCAGCAACATCGACGCCGGCGGCCTAGCCCCTGTATTCACGCCCCTGCTGCACCCCGCCCTCGCCCCTGTTTTCACCGCCCCGGGCTGCAGTCAAGGTATGGTCCTGTCCCCTCCCTTCTCCTCTCTTTGATGATGCTGCCAAATTGATAATAAGGTGATGTAGTGGCAGTAGGTAAACAAATGGTATACTAGAAAATCAAGCTGAAATGTCCAGTGATAGGAAGAACAATCATTGTGTGATGTGTTGGAAACACGCTTTCTGGCCAGATTTGGAGCACTTTTGTATGATGTGTTAAAATCCTTGCTAGCGAAACAATCCATACTTTTGGTGAAGATTTTTTTTTTCACCAAACTGTTTGTTTAAGTGGAGTTTGGAACTGCTGACACTACTCTCATTTGAGGTCAGAGAATCTTTATTTTTGGCACTAAAATCTACTGGGAGAACGCACTTTCCATTCTCAATCTTTCAGAGGACAAGGACCATGGTCCGTTATTACTGTGGACTCTTATGAAACAATTTCATTTTTTTTTCAATGTTTGGAAGCAGATGGAAAATTACGCACTCAATTTTGTATGGTATTTGGAAATGTTAGTTTCTCATAGCCTGTAATACTGGTCAAATTATGTTGTCATCGTAGGAAGGATGCAGAAATGTTTTGGGCTTTCAGAATGGTCTCACTTAACTCTGTAACTTGTTACGCACTAGTTCTTTCGAATTGTTTCCTTTATATGTTGATCAAGTTTTTGTTGTTTCTGTGCATTGACTGGTTCCCGATGATAACAGTGGTACGTGACTGGTAACACCTACGTTTTCATTTCATTCCAAACTTGCGTTTAAGTTAGAGTTAGAGTTAGCAAAGCATCCCTCTTTTTCAAGAATGGATGAACTCCATGTCCACCTTGATCCAATCATCTAACAGGAATAGTTGATGACTCTTCACATTCAGAAGTCGGAATTCATATGCTGAAGTTGAATGATATTTTCATTGAAGTAACCATTCAGATTCTGTCGTGGAATTCTAGAACAATCTCTTCCTACAATGTAGATTATCGTGACTTTCACAGGTTCATATCTATTGTATTTTTATCTTGCCAGGTTCTAATGTGATAAGCATGTATTTCATGAAAGGATTGCTCCATATGCATCTACCATTGGTATGGTCTAGCTCATTGCTTCGATTTTATATTGTTTAGTTCTGTTATAATTCTGTATCTTGGCACAATTGTGAAACAGAACTGAACTATATCAGCATCTTTTGTTCTGGAACTCTATTTAATTTCATCCTATTCTTTTAACAGAGGCTCATGAATAGCAACGGAGGCTCATCTTCATGTTACCCTTCTTATTCACGAGCCTCCTAGTTCAGCTGGCTACCTTCTCATCGAGGTTCTCTGTCCTCTGACCTGTCTTACTTTTTAGACATTTCCGTTATGTGTTGTCCTGTATGGCTGTAAATCTCACTTACATTGCAATTCGGCTTATCTGCTGGCCAGATCTTCGTTCCTATGGGAAGGGTTGGCGTGACTACCTATGGCTGTTTCGCCACCGTGCTGTTCTCTGCCGCCTTTATCATCTTCGACACCAACATGCTGGTCAAGCACCACACCTACAATGAGTGCGTTGTGGTGGCGATCTCACTCTCCTCGACGTGATAAACCTGTTCATGGCCCAGCTTTCCTTAGCCTCCATCCAGTGATCCACCGCTCCCACCTCCCTCCCAGCGCATTGCTTCATGAACAAAGTTAGTTACTATTAGAATTTGGTGAGTTTTGGTCTGTTGTCTCATTAGACAAATTATAAAATTTTCTTTGACCCACTTGTATATGGCAGCATATGGCTGTGATAGTGATGCTAAAGTTTAGTCTCACATTGCTAGTGGAAGGGAAGTTGGACCATCTTATATAGTAGAGTGTTGCACCACTCACTAAGGTGTGACAAGAAGAGAAGCCCTCGCGCACTCCTCCGACGTCGCTCGCCATGCCTCGCCTCATCACGACGCCCGCGCTGCGGGTTGCGGGAACCTTGCCGAGCCGAGCTTTATTTTGTGTTTGAGAAAATTAATTATGAGTCATTAAGGGTTGCGTTAATTACAACTGTTTCCAGCTTTTATTGATCGTGGGCTGTGTTACTGACTTGACGTGGGCTGAGCCCTCACGATTTTTCTAACCTGCATTATATAAGTGTCTGCGCTATACCTAATCGGTGAATCAATAACACACACGCCTACCTCCAGAATCTTGCGTCGCCGTCTTCGCCTTCCCCATCCTGGCTTGCAGCGTGCACTGCAGATCGGAACAATAGGCCTTCGGAACCTCGCCTCTCGTGAACCTATACGGGTGAGGCGTCGAGTTTTGGGCGCTCAAGCGTGACTCACGGCAACCACGTCGTCCAGGCAGCGAGTTCCGACGATAACTTTTTCCCGGACGTCACCAATCTCTTCGACAACCTCAACATGGGCAACAACGCTGCTGCGACCGCTACGGCTGCTAATCAACCTACACTGTATGTGATCATCAATCGTCTTTTTCAGACTATGCTAGAGTTCTTTGTTCTAGCGTTTGGTGTAGATGTGATAGGTTTATCTCCTATAGATATAATCTGTTCATCTACTTTGTTGATCTGCATTATTGGTTTTAGTACCGTTTGTATGATCATGCTTTATCAGTTTATTATTCGGATTAAATCATATGGATTATTGCTTATATTTTCAACAATCCAAAAACCTGATTATAGGCAACTGAATTCTACTGGTGTAGCTGTGGCTACTAGGCCGTCTCCTTTTGATGGCATGCACTATAAGAGATGGCGCAAGAGAGCAGTCCTCTGGTTTGAAAACCTGAACTACTATAGCGCCACTCTTGGCAAGCCTAAAGGGGAACTTTCTGCTGAGCAGGAAGTGAACTTTAAGAAAGCCGATACCATGTTTATGGCGGCTCTGTTCAATGTTCTTGGGGACAACATTGTTGACCCGTATATGTAATTTGATAATGGCAAGGACGCATGGGAAGCGCTCGAGGCCAAGTTTGGGGTCTCGGACGCTGGCACTGAGTTGTATGTCATGGAGAAATTCTATGACTACAATATGGTTGATGAGCGCTCCGTCGTTGAGCAAGCTCATGAGATACAATCACTTGCCAAAGAACTTGAGCAATTCAAGTGTACCTTACCGGACAAGTTTGTGGCCGGTGGCATTATTGCCAAGCTTTCTCCCTCGTGGAGGAACTTTGCTACTTCTCTGAAACATAAGAGATATGAGTTTTTCGTTACGGGTCTCATTGGGTCTCTTCATGTGGAAGAGAAGGCGAGAGCAAAGGACAAAACTGCTCGAGGATTTGAGGGAGGTTCTACTGCCAATTTGGTGTAGAAGAAAAACTTCTAATCCCATAAGTTCAAGAATAAGAACAAAACTGAAGGAAAAGGGAAGTTTGATGGCAAGAACAAGGCCACACACTCAACCAACTTCAAGAAGAAAACTGATAAGAGGAAAGACTCTTGCCACGTCTGTGGTGATCCTGATCATTGGGCTCCTAGCTACCCTAGTCACTTTGACAAGCGTCAACATGGAAATAGCGGAAAGACCGCTAATGTTGTTATTAGCGATACTGAGATGAAGGATGTTGGGACGGTATTTTACCTACTATTCTTTCAGTATGTCATTCTCCTGATTGGTGGATAGACACGGGTGCTAATACACATGTATGTTCTGATATTTCCATGTTTTCCTCTCATCAGGTCTCAAGGACTTCTTCCGTGCTGATGGGAAACGGCTCACGTGCTTCTGTTCATGGTGTTGGTACGGTAAATCCGAAGTTTACTTCCGGGAAGACCGTACAGCTGAAGAATGTGCAGCACGTTCCCTCCATCAATAAGAATCTCGTCAGCGGATCATTTTTATGTCGAGATGGCTTTAAGTTGGTTTTTTTGTCCAATAAAGTTGTAATTTCTAAGTATGTACAATTTGTTGGAAAGGGTTATGAGTACGGATGTCTGTTCCGCTTGTCTTTGTCAGACTCATGTACTAAAGTTATTAATCATGTTTGCAATGATAACGAGTCCAATGCTTGGTATTCAAGACTCTGTCATATTAACTTTGCGGCTAGCCAATATGAGTTTAATTCCGAAATTTACCACTGTTAAAGGTTCTAAGTACCAAGTTTGTGTGCAAGCAAAGCAACCCTGTAAGTCTCATACGGCTGTGGAACCGAGAAACTTAGCACCAGTAGAACTTATACATTCAGATCTTTGTGAGATGAATGGTGTGTTGACAAAAGGTAGAAAAAGATACTTTATGACGTTGATTGATGACTCCACTAGATACTGCTATGTTTATCTTCTGAAATCTAAAGATGAAGCTTTGAACTACTTCAAAATCTATAAAACTGAGGCAGAAAACCAACTTGATCTTAAAATCAAGCGGTTAAGGTCGGATCGTGGTGGAGAGTACTTTTCAAACGAATTTGATTTATTTTGTATGAAACATGGTATTATACATGAGAGGACGCCTCCCTACTCACCCTAGTCAAATGGGGTGGTCGAAAGAAAGAACCGCACTCTAACTAATTTGGTTAACGCCATGTTAGATACACCGGGTCTTTCCAAGGAATAGTGGAGGGTGGCGCTAATGACCGCGTGTCATGTCCTAAACCGTGTTCCCGTAAAGGATAAAATCATGACTCCATTTGAGGAATGGGCAAATAAAAGGCTTAAACTCTCTTACTTACGAACTTGGGGTTGTTTGGCGAAAGTCAATATTCCAATACCCAAGAAGCGAAAGCTTGGACAAAAAACCGTGGATTGTGTTTTTCTGGGATATGCTTTTCATAGCATTGGCTATAGATTTTTTATAGTAAAATCTGAGGTATCCGACATGCATGTTGGTATAATTATGGATTTGAATGATGCGACTTTCTTTGAGGACATCTTTCCAATAAAAGGTATGTCTAGCTCATCAAATCAAGAGATGACTAGTTCGTCTAGTCAGGAATTCTCTATAATTCATGAACCCACTATGTCGATAGAACACTCTGATAATCCTGTGGAGGACGACAATGAAGCTCCCAAAAGGAGCAAGAGACAAAGGACTGCAAAGTCATTTGGTGATGATTTCATTGTGTACCTTGTGGATGATACTCCCACTTCTATTTCAGAAGCTTATGCATCTCAAGATGCTGACTACTGGAAGGAAGCTGTCCGAAGCGAGATGGACTCCATCTTAGCTAATGGTACTTGGAAAGTCACTGATCGTCCTTATGGGTGCAAACCTGTAAGATGTAAGTGGGTGTTCAAGAAAAAGTTTAGATCTGATGGTACTATTGAAAAGTACAAGACACGTCTTATGTCCAAGGGTTATATCCAAAAAGAAGGTGAAGACTTCTTCAATACCTACTCACCTGTAGCCAGATTGACCACTATTCGAGTACTACTATCCTTGGCTGCCTCACATGGTCTTCTCGTTCATCAAATTGATGTTAAGACAACTTTTCTAAATGGAGAGCTAGATGAGGAAATTTATATGGAGCAGCCCGACGGATTTGTAGTAGATGGTCAAGAAGGAAAGGTGTGTAAGTTAGTGAAGTCTTTGTATGGTCTTAAGCAACCTCCTAAACAGTGGCACGAGAAGTTTGAAAGAACTTTAACTGCTGAAGGCTTTGTTGTAAACGAAGCTGAAAAATGTGTGTACTATCGCCATGGTGGGGGCGAGGGAGTTATTATATGTCTCTACGTTGATGATATATTGATATTCGGGACCAACCTCCCTGTTATCGAGGAGGTCAAAGAGTTCCTATCTCGCTGCTTTGAGATGAAGGACTTGGGAGTGGCTGATGTAATTTTAATCATCAAGCTACTAAAGGATGACTGTGAAAGGATACGGATGACGCCTAGAGGGGGGGGGGTGAATAGGCGATTAAAACTTTTCCTAGAGTGGCTCAACAAAGGCGGAATAAAACTAGTGTTTACTTTGTAAAGCACAACCTATAAACAACTAAGGTTTACCTATGTGCACCAACAACTTATGCTAAGCAATACAAGCAACAAAGTGATAGCAAGATATATATTACTTCAAGCACGAAGGCTATCACAATGTAAAGTGCATAAGTAAAGAGCTCGAAGAGATAACCGAGGCACGCTGGGACACAAATATTTTCTAGTTCCTCGAGTACTCTCGTTTGGAGGGTGGTGGTATCAAACCACCAACGCCACAAAGGGCCCTATTCTCCGGTGAATCTCACCCCAATGGGATCGATCCACGCTTCCACTATCGGTGCACTTGTCGGTGGCAACCGGAACCTCTCACAAGGTTGGAGCACAACTCCACAACTTAATTGGAGGCTCCCAACAAACGCCACAAAAGGCCTCAACAAATGCCACCAAGGCCATAAAACCGTCTAGGGTTCCAAGAACCCAAGAGGGACAAGCTCCAATGAGCAATTCAAACCAAATCCTCCGAGGAGAACCCAAACCGATGCAACAAATGCAAATGGCAAGAACAACACAAAGATGCCCAAATCCCTCACTCTCAAGTTCCAACAAAGCTACTAAAGCTATTGGGGGAACAAGAGAGGAGGAATCAAAGAGAGACACAAAATCCTCCAAAATCTAGATCCCCAAAGATGCACTCACAAAGAGATGAATCGGTTAGATCAAAACGTGGGGCTAGATCTCCTCTCTCTTCCACTCAAAAATGGGCAAGAATCATCAGAAGGAAAAGATTAGGCAAGCTTCAAGATCTAGAGCAAGTGTGGTCAAAGTTTAGCCAAATAGATCAGAGAGGAGTTGACTAAACTGAAAACGGACGAAGCTTAAATAGAGGACCCAGAAAATATGACCGTTGGGGCTATTTTTCTAGACAGACCGGTAGTACCGGATGCGACCGGTACTACCGGACCAACAGATCAAATCGGGTCGAGCCACAAACGAACGAGCCAAGAAGAGGAAAAAAAGGTAGAGCAGTGAGCCACCAGCAGCAGTCAACGCAGCCAGGCTCGCATGCACGCGAGCGGGAGGACCTGGGCAGCACGCAGCGCGGCAGCAGGCGGGCCCTACGCGTAGCAGCTACAGCGGCAGCAACGCAGCGAGCCACGCGCGCATGCAGCATCGCAGCAAGGCAGAGCAGCACGGGCCCAGCAGCATGCACGAATGCGCGCGAGCGAAGGCAGCCAGCGGTCGACGCGCGCATGCGAGGCAGCGGCCAGGAGCGAGCGAAGGGCGCACGCACGCGGGGTCAGCGTGGGTCAACGCCAACGATGCGCGCATGCGGCGGCGGCTGACGCGAGCGAGGCGAGCGCAGCGAGCAGGCCCAATGAGATCTGGATGTAGATCTGAAAATTTTCTGGGCAAATAAACTGAGCAAATAAACGGGCCGGCCGGTACTACCGGGCCGGCCGTCCGGGCGGTACTACCGCTTGGTCCACAAAACAGCCTGACAGGCAAATATTCAAACGGCAATAACTTTTGACTGGAAGCTCCGATTGACCCGATTCAAATTGCGTTGGATAGAGGACGACAAGGGCTTCCCAATAACAAGTGGAAATATTGATAATCACCAAATGAGAAAGTATCAAGTAGAATAATGTGATATGCCTCACTTGGTGAGAAACCGAAAAGTCGCATAAATCAAAATCGCAGCAAGATACAAATGGGAGATCCGATTTTGATGAACAAGAGCTTGTTATGGATATTACCACAAGCTCTATATCCACACATGGGAAAGACCAAATAACAACCAAATACGATGATGCAAGTATGCAAAGGTTTGAGCTCTCTCGGAACGATGTGACCGAATTACTCATATGAGAGCCTCTCTTGATAGTACGGTTATCTATCCTAAACCCGGTCTCACACACACGACGTGAGACCGGCAAAAGAGAAAACCTATCAAGATTATACCTTTGCCTTGAGCATTCCACTTGAGCTTGATGTAGACGATCTTGCCCTTCTCAAGATGGAACGCCCTCCTTAATTCCTCATCATCGACCTCGCATATTGAGCTTCCCCATCATATCTTCTTTAAATTTCATCGAACTTGAAGCCAACACATGCTCCAAGCGATGTCAATGGACAAATCCTACAAGTATAACTTAATACACACATTAGTCCATAAAGATTGTCATTAATTACCAAAACCACACATGGGGGCCCAACATGTTCTTTCAGACTGAGAAACTCCGGAGTCATCAAGCTACCTCCTTGTTCTAAGGATAATATGAAGTCATCAAGGCATGTGAAGAGGAAATTGAAATCTGTTAGGAAACTGAGAAACTCCGGAGTTATTGCGTCGGATTATATCCAAACATCTAAAAATCCTGCAGATCCCTTTACAAAGGGTTTATCACGCAATGTGATAGATAACACATCGAGGAAGATGGGTTTGAGACCCACGCTATGAGTTGATCCTAGTGGCAACCCACTCTATGTGATCGGAGATCCTATGAATTAGAGCTGAGAGACAAGCTGTTGGTCAGCTGAGAGGAGAGTATCCCCATATTATATTTACATCTCCATAAAGATGCAATACTCTCTTAATCTGCATGACAGGTTGATATTTATCTTAATCTGTTCACAGTGGCTTTTTATAAGGGGAGATGTGTCCTGCAGAACATCTCTTGAGGAACACACCTATATGAATATGACTGTCAAACATCGCAGTCCGTGAGAGTTGGATGCTCTCTAATAAACTCATGAAAGGTCCTGTAGTATGACGCATAAGCTCCAAACTGCGGGGAAGCCGACGACAGCCCTATACCGGTCTAGATTTTGTGTGAAACTATCGCGCAGAAAACTTGTAGTTCAAGACATAGTCCACTATTCAAGTTGCTAACTAGTGTAACATGAAGTTTAACATGGAAGTTCAACTTAACAGTCTCCACTACACACCGGTATATAAACAATATTCTGAAAGAAAATTGATGTGATGTGCCAATGAGACTTCGTGGGAGATTGTTGTAATTTGGTGAGTTTTGGCTGTTAGCCCATTAGACAAATTCTGAAATTCTCTTTGGCCCACTTGTATATGACAGCATATGACTATGCTAGTGGTGCTAAAGTTTAGTCCCACGTTGCTAATGGAAGGGGAGTTGAACCAACTTATATATTAGAGTGTTGCACCACTCACTAAGGTGTGACAAGGAGAGAAGCCCTCGTGCACTCCTCCTCTGACGCCGCCCGCCTCGCATCGTCATGACGCGCGCACGTCGCGGGTTGCGGGTATCTCGCCGAGCCGAGCTTTATTTTACTATTTGGGAAAATTAATTATGAGTCATTAACGGACGCGTTAATTATAGTCGTTATTCTTCTATAGCTTAATCCTGTTGGCATGCAAGCCTCCTCATTGCTTCCCTAATCGTAGCTTTATGGGCCATCGAACCGTGGGAAACAAGTTAAGTTAGCCATTAATTTGGGCCAATGAACAAATTTTTTGTTACTTCAAGGTGAGTCTCAAATTACATGCCAATTGATTTTAGACGGGAGGAAAGGTCTTTGCTTTACTGGGCCACTCGGCTAAAATAAAACTTGGACTCAGACACACTGGTCGTTTCTATTCACATGTGTAAGTTTTTTTATTTTTCTCTCTCAACCTAGGAACGGTGACTACACTCCCGCTGCCCCACTACCCTAGAGCATTGTGGACGACGCCCCCTCCTTGGAGCTAAATATTCGTTGTTGCATCCCTTATTGTGGTGACGAGGAAAGCGATTGTGAGAAGTACCGGCTTAAACAGAAGAAAATGTGTATACCACGCCGGCAACATTGTGTTGGAGCGAAATGAAGGTGGCATGGTACATTTTCACCTTGTTTTGTTTATGGAGAAAGTGTACGTGGCACATGTTTGGGGAGTTCTGCTCTTGTCCCACTAATCCCACATCGCAAAATAGATCTGATGGTGACGAATTGAAAAATGATAAGGCCAACTGCTCCACACGTGAAGAGAATGAAAACACAACTCAACGACTAGAGCAGCAGGAGACTTCGAGCATTTTCTTTCTCCACAGCCTCCTCCGATGCCATCACGTTCACTCCATGTCGCTGTAATCGGCGCCGGAGCCGCGGGCCTTGTGGCGGCTCGCAAGCTGCGGCGCGAGGGCCACGTGCCCGTCGTCTTTGAGCGCGCCGCTGCGGTGGGCGGCACCTGGCTGTACGACGATGGCGCGCCGACGGACGACCCGCTAGGCGCCGGCGGCACCCACTCCAGCCTCTACGCGTCCCTCCGCACCAACATCCCCCGCGAGTGCATGGGTTTCTTTGACTTCCCCTTCATCGCCGAGGAGGACGCCGGCGACCCGCGCAGGTACCCGGGGCATGCGGAGGTACTCCGGTACCTCCAGAAGTTCACGCGGCGGTTCGATCTCCACGGGCTGGTCCGGCTCGACACGGAGGTGATCCGGGTCGTCCGAAGGGACGACGCCAGCGCAGCGAGCTGGAGGGTGTCGTACCGCTCGACGAAACTCGCCGGCGCCGGCAGCGAAGAACCAGTGGAAGAGGAGAAGGAAGAGGTGTTCGACGCCGTCGTTGTCTGTAACGGCCACTTCACCGAGCCGCGCCTCGCCGACATCACCGGTATGTTTGTGTGTGTACATACACGTGGTACGGTGCTGTTGATCTCCTGCTAGTACAATTTGCATGGTGATTGGTGATCGATAGAGTGATCAATTTGCAGGCATAGATGGTTGGCCAGGGAAGCAGATTCACAGCCACAATTACCGTGTGCCCGACCCATTTCAGGGACAGGCGCGTTGTCCTTCGCCTGCTAGCTTCTTAATTGACGAGATTTGATTTGATCAAATGTACAACCTACTACTTCCTCCTTTTTAAAATATAAGATGTTTTAGGTTTGAAAAGAAAATAAATTTAGTATATAAGTTCACTCAATTTTAGAGTGAATCTATATACTAAAATAATTTTAGATATATTTGCTTCACAAAACTAAAACATCTTATATTTTAAAACGGAGGGAGTAGTATATATAAGTATCTTCTTGTTAACTAGGTTATGGTGATAATTGGGTACCATCCCAGTGGGATGGACATTTCGAGGGACATTGCTCGTGTCGCCAAAGAGGTCCATGTTTCCATTCGATCGGGGCCTCCTTATGAGATGCAGAGTACTACTGCTCATGCCAACGTGTGGCTACATTCCATGGTAATTAGTACTAGCAATCCTAGTGCTTTGAATCATCACCCGCAAATCCAATTCCGTTACCACGTCAAGATAGGTGGAGATAGAAAGTTGTTAATAATATTAGTCTAAATGTGTCTTGCAGGTCGAGTGTGCCGAGGAAGATGGAAGTGTGGTGTTCCAAGATGGTAGTCGGGTCAATGCGGATGTCATCTTACACTGTATTGGGTAGGTAATGACTACTAGTACATCTTAGTTAAGTTTAATTTGTGTAGCCTATAATTGCTAAAAATCACTACACCTTCCGTTTCTAAATACAAGACGTTTTGGATGTTTAACAGAACAACTAAAATTTAGGGACATATGTGTAGTACATCTTAGCCTATGCTTGATAAGGTACAATCTTGTTTAAATTAAGTTTATCTCCTCTTTGTCTTACTTATCCCATTCCTAGGTGATGACGACGAGGTTGTTGGTATCCATGTGGACAACAACCGAGTGGGCCCGTTGTACAAGCATGTGTTCCCGCCACATCTTGCTCCTCATAGCTCTTTCATCGGATTGCCCTTCAAGGTCAGGTTTTAATTTGTATCTATGCCAGCTAATTGGGAAGTACATATGTACATCTGAGCTTGATAGTAAACTAGCTAGCCGCCCGATCCTTGCATTCACGTATATGAATTAAGTTCTTTCTCTCTAGGGCATCCTTTTCCATTGTTTCAACTCCAAAGCAACTGGTGGCTGGAGTTCTATCCGGAAGGATTGAGCTCCCATCAGAAAACGAGATGATGCATGATGTGGCATCATTTTACTTAGAAATGGAAGCTCGTGGATGTCCTAAAAGATACACCCATGGCCTAGAATTAACGGTATGTGCATGTACCTACGAGGTCATTGATGCTCTTGCTCTCGTAATTAAGCTTGTTTGATACTTAATTACTACTATAACTTTACTAATCAACTCTGTTTTGAGATTGCAGTTTGAGTATGAGGACTGGTTGGTGGAGAAATGTGGGATGGAGAACATTGAGGAGTGGAGAAAAGTGATACATTTAGCCGCAAGAGCCAAAGTGTCAGATCATCCCGAGAGCTACCGAGACGAGTGGGACGACGACCATTTGGTGACACAAGCACACCATGATTTCACAAAGTACCTCTAATATGATCCTAATGACTGCTTCATGTAGCTACTTACTATTTGCTTTAATCAGTTTGTGAATTATTCCCTTTTTAACGACTCCTTAATTTGTATATAAAAAAGAAGAATGATAAATAAGCAAGCTCAAATAATTGGCTAAGGTAGGCTAATCAATTTGATATACTGAACTATTGGAACTTGTTTCTTTTGGTTTGTACCGATGGAATGGTTGACCGATATTTAAACTCAAATATTTGTAGTACTTTTATATACAAGTTCATATAACATTCGACTAAGTCCCTGAAGCGTTTAGGCCCCGTTTGGTAGCTCTGTTTTTTTAAGTAATTCGAAAATACTTCAGTTTCTAAAAATAATGAAGTATCGAATACTTTAAAGCATTTGGCTCCAAGGAATACGGTGGTTTTGAAAACTGAAGTATGGCAAAAACTATAGTTTTTTTGACGTTTTGGAAACTTCAGGCCTGACCACTTTTTTCTGCAAAACAGAGAAAAGCACTCTCTCTTGCCCCTTGCAAAACAGAACTAACCAAACGTGTTGTAATTTTTGCCAAAACAGAGAAATACTAGAGTATGAAGAAACTGCAGCATTCCTCCCCATGCACTGAAATACTTCAGTTTTATAATACTTCAATATAAGAAAAACGTTGTTGCCAAACTAGGCCTTAACCTTTTCAAATTAAAGTTTAGAAAAAATAAAAATATGAGAATGCACCAGCCGGGAATCGAACCCGGGTCTGTACCGTGGCAGGGTACTATTCTACCACTAGACCACTGGTGCTTTATGATTACTTTTTGATAAAGGCTTTTGATTTCTTAGGGTGATCCAACAGCAGCAAATATATTTGAAATGAATTGAGGAACGGCAACGTTTCATAAAGAAGGTACTCCTATTTTAATGTGAATTCCAAGTGAATTACGGTTTAATTAGCACAAACACTTGGCAACAATATAATTCACAGAACATGAGGACTTAGCTCAGTTCAAACACTATTTTCATGATCTTTGTGGACAACCACGAGACAGAAAGAAACATGCATACTCCATCTGTTTCGAAAAAGATGTCGTGAATTGGTAAATTATATACGTACTAAAATGTATCTAAATACATGCGATTTTTTTTCCGGTACGGAGAGATTACAAAACATTGATGCAAGAGAGGGCCGGCGATCGACAGCTTAGTCAGTGTGGCACTGGCGCTTCCATGATCTTTCAGTTTACAGTTAATCAGTTATGATAAAGAAGGTGATGCAGCTAGCTTGCTAGATCAGATATGGTCGTCGTCACCGAGCGAGTACAGGTCATCCGGCCGGCCGTCCTCCAGTGTGCGGACCCGCCTCCGTATCCTCCTTAGCACGCCCTCCACGGCGATGTTCACGGCGTCCATCCCCATCTCCTCCGCACTACTCCCGTGCCGCCGGTACACCACCCTGGGCGCGAGCTCCAGCAGCCGCTCCCGCATCCTCGTCACCTCCTCCTCCGGCACCGCCGCCAGGGTCTCCACGATCTGCACCCCGCCCAGCACAACCGCGTCCTTGGGTATGGTCACCGAGAACTCGTCGTACCTCCCGGCAGGCAGGTGCCACCCGTACTGCGACCTCGCCGACGCGTTCTCGAAGAACACCGGCACGCACCCGGCCACGACCGCGTCGAACGTCGACCGGCGCGTCGGCGTGTCCCCGGGCGGCTGCAGGCAGAACTTGGCCCTGAGCATGGGACGCATGTAGCGGATCGGGTCCAGGGTGCACGCGCCGGAGCAGTCGACGAGGGTGCAGACGTCGGCGGTGCGGTTGGCGCACTCGGCCAGGATGGAGCCCCGGATGTTGGGCCGCGATAGCTTGGACACGGTGCCGGCGTAGAGCATGAGAGTTGGGCGGCGGGACCGGCGCGCACGGGCGGTCCAGGAGCGGAGGCGGGTGAGTGAGGACGGGTGGAAGGACGTCGGGTGCGGCACGGCGTGTTCCTGCCACGGCCACGCGCGGGACTCGAGCGTGAGGAAGGTGAAGTTCTCGAACTCCGGGCGGTGGAGCAGCGATGTGGTTCCCCAGAGCCTGGGGTCGGTGTCGGGCGGCTGGGAGTAGTCCCAGGCGGGGCCGGCGAGGACGAGGAAGTGGTCTTGGCCGTGGCGGCGGGCGAGGATGTGTGGGCTGTCGCCCGCGAGGAACTGCGCGAGGGGCACGCCGTGGACGCCGGAGTAGTTGAGCATGGCGGGCTCGAGGACGAAGGGGAGCGCATCGAGCGCGGCATAGTAGGGGAGAAAGACGGCATCGGCGAGGGAGGGGTCGTCGACAATGCAGGGGTGATCGAGGAGGCGGCGGTGGAAGAACGGCTCGAGGAGGCGGGCGTCGGTGCGGTACCAGGATCGCGTGCGGTTGTGGGTGCGCGTGCCGAGGCCGTGGTTGGCGAGAGAGGCGCAGGAGGTCGTGGCAGACACTATGGCACGTATAATATTCACTCTAAAGTGCCTCCAATAATCAAATTAGTGTCACAATTGAGTTTTTGAGGCACTAAAAAAAGCGCCGGGATGGTCGTGTAGGTAAAAGTTTTTTGAGGCAGTTTTAAAAGTGCCTCTAAATCATAGTTAATTGAGGCACTATGACTAATGCCTCTAAATCCTAGCCAATTGAGGCACTATGACTAGTGCCTCAAAAACCAACTTAAGGCACAAATTAGAGTGCCTCTAAATCCTAGCCATTTGAGGCACTATGACTAGTGCCTCTAAAAACCAACTTTTTGAGGCACTATCAATAGTGCCTCTAAAACCCAACTTTTTGAGGCACTATCAATAGTGCCTCTAAATCCAACTTTTTGAGGCACTATGACTAGTGCCTCTAAAATCCAACTTTTTGAGGCACTAACAATAGTGCCTCTAAAACCCAACTTTTTGAGGCACTATCAATAGTGCCTCTAAAACCTAGCCAAAAGCAAATGTGTACTACAGTGACATATATTACAAAATGGCTCGCATTAATTGAATCATAACGACATATATTACAAACCACATTACAGTGAAATATTACCATAAAATATATTACAAACCACATTATAGTCATATCTTACAGTAACATATCTTACAGTCATATCTTACATTTGTTCACAGCCATATCTTACAGTCATTGTTCACAACCATTCGTCCACAACCATTCGTCCACAACCATCGTTCACAGCCATATCTTACAGCTGCTTGGCAATCCCTTGTCTGAGCATTTGATGTTGCTCCTGGATCAACACGAGGCATAAACTCATGCTCAAACAAATGACTGAAGGGGCCATGTCCAATATCATGCAAGAGACCTGAAACGAATTATCGCAAAGATCAGTAATATGAGAACTTAGTGGAGCCATGGTTGAGAGCACCAACCTACAAGTTTCACAGTTTGCACATCAAAGCGGTCAATGCCGAGCTCTTTTCCCTGTTGATTGAAAAAATGCATAAGCTTCTCCAATGCTAATTATAAACTGTCACTTGGCAGTATATATCAGTAAAGCTGTGTATAATGATACAAACCTGGTTCATTTTAAGATTGTTCATAGCCTCCCCAGCTAGCTGATAAACACCTAAGGAATGCTCAAAGCGCGTGTGGACAGCTCCTGGATACACCAGATATGTAAGGCCTAAAAAGCATACAGAGCATGTTACACAATATAAATCATCAAATCATAATGTAACTTCCATCAGAATCGGATTTTCCATAAAAGAAGCTCACTGTTATGTTCTTTTTAGGAAGAAAACTTAAGAATATCCAAGTGTCCATCCAAATCATATACAGTGAACAATGGAGCACAAAGAAGCGAATAGTCGAATAACAAAATGTAAGTAGCAATGCACTCTCATTGTTCACTGTACAAATGATAAAAACAATCATGAGATTGTTGCAATAGGCTCAATGATATGGGTGAAGGTAACATAAACTACATGCATGAAACCTGTATCTAGATGATTAGTATCCATAGTGGACAGGCTATGCAACTAACAGCCAGTGTGATCCAATACACGATATAGCTGCAGCGCAGTTCTCCAAGATGAAACTACATTAATGAACCCTTAAAATTTCTTAACAAGGACAAGACAAATACAAGATATGTGACTCCATTAAGAAACTGACACTCCCAGCAATATAGAATGCAAAGATTCCAAGATGGGAACACAAGTGCAGGATGAAACTCAAACTTGTAACCTGAATTTTTTGGGAAGTGATGAACTGATGATCAAACTTGATGATACTCAAACTCTCATTACAAAGTTACCTTGACTGTCGGAAATTGCTGGGATATCTTAGGAACCGCTAGCTACTACAATGATTGGTTGCTCCTGGTGGTACTCCATGAGATAGAAATGAACATAAATATGGTGCAGCAAACTGCGCTATATGGCATCTTCACCTTCTCGCTCTTTGTTAAACCAATAATGTTTGGAAGTGAACATCGACAGTAATTTGTGTGACCTCATATGAAGGACATGCCTTCTTTCCCTCGACCTCGAGACAGTCCATCAGCATCACGCTACCTGGAACCATCTTACCTGCCATAAAATCAACACTCGTTTAACTCAACTCTTTGGTCATGTACACATGAATTTTGTATATGCAGTAAGCAGTAAGCATACACGGTTTTGTATATGCTATTCAGAGATGCTACATTCCAGGATGTGAAAACAAAATAAAAAAGTATATTTCAAGTAATTGCATTACGAATGAAGCTTAAATACTATCATTTTATCTCTATCGTTTAAAGATTTCTGTATCTCCAATTTGATAGAAGACAGTAACAATACAGTTTGAAGTGTGTGCATATCTCCGAACACAAGTCTAAATTGGGACTGAGCAGTGGAGGAAAATGAACACATAAAAAATCCAATGCTAGGATAGTAGATTCAGAAATGAAGTGGTGAACATTCATTCGCTTCTCACCTGAACATTTACCGAACTCAATTCTTCGATGCGTCCAGCATGTTAGGCAATGCATGGCAAGACAGAACAATCTCGGATTCATCTAAATATTATGCTCGTGGGAACATATTTCGAAACCCAAAAAAGTTGAGAAAAAGTAGAACACAGAAAAGCAATTCGTCATGAAGAAGGTTTTCAGGTACCACTATGTGAGCTAAGAAAGTAAGGGAAACACATATATTGTGAGAAAAACAATTTTAATAGTGTAGGCTTCTACTTCCTTTATTTCGAAGGAGAAATGAGGGTAAGCAGGCGTACCGCTGGTCTCTTGGTCTTTGTGTTTCTCCTGCCACGTTACCTGCCATGCCTGAGGACATCGGTACTTCACAGACTTTGGCAACCTCGCAGCCGTCCTTATGTACCTTAAATGCATCTTAAAACAGTCTAGTTAGTAGAGTGATCATAATTTTGTTGGAACATACATAATAGACTATAGTGTATGTTAATGTCTGGCTGTAGTATTTACAAAATATATTTATAGAATAATACATGCTACAAAGGGATCATAAAATTGTCCGTAACATGATTTTTTTTAGAAAATATTGTCTAAATTTGTTTGCAGATTTGTTCCTAGAAGAACAAAATCTTCATGAAAGCTGAACATGTCTAGATAGGTACTTCTTCTTTAATAATGTTGGCATCTAAATAAAGGAATTGGCACTATAAGCAACTGAGAACACGAAAACACATGAAGAAATAGAATCAATGAGAGCCTGAAGCATGAGCAGGCTACTGAATAAGATCTGGAAGGATGGCTTCAAAACATAATTCAAGCAATATGAGATTGATGAGTTATATTTTGATGTAAAGTTGTTGATTTCCTCCAATACTATCAGTGAACCTGAAATCCGTTGTAAATAGGCATAAACCACGCTAGACATAAATGGAGTATATATAGCATAAACAAAAAAAAAGGCTAGAAATGGTACAGAGTTCACTAACAGGAGCAAAACCATGCTACACGTTGCAACTTAGAAAGAACGCAACTGAATAAATTCATACAGAATAGAGGTGATTACCGTATTTAAAATGCCACTCATGAGCTCAATGGTGCAACCTAGCTCAGATCTCAAGCCACCATCTCTCCACCAACAAAAGGAGTGGCTTCTGAGAAAATGACATGAGGTTTATCTTGTTAAGGTAAGAATCAAAAAATGAGGAGGGAGCATTTACAATTCAACATGAATAAGTAATTTAGTTTCCCAATAAATAAAACTATTTACCAAAAGGAGAAAAAACAAAAACACCTTGATACTCTTTAATCCTGGTCATCTTATTCTTCCCAAAAAATATAGCCAACACGCAGCAAAGATAAAACCTAGCAAAATATACCGGGTGAAATACTAACTGTACAAATTAAACTGACAGGAAGTATAGCTATCCTGAAGTGAGGTTTAGCTCCCGCTCTATACTAATTATTTGTTTAGGTATGGCAGGTGTCGCACCGACGAAATCAAAGTAATTGCCAAGAAACTTTCATATGGTTATAAGCAAACACAATATTCATATGATGATAGATGCAGAACTGGATATATCACTATATTTAGCAATACTGGCATAACTGGACCAAAACAGATCATTATAATTTCCTGTTGATTCAAGTAACAAACGCTTGAACGTCGCTTCAAGCAGTTAATCACTGATATCTCAGCCTGGGGTCGCCAGATATATTATACTTAGGATTTATTAGGAGCACACCTCTCGAAGCACATCCCCGACTTCCACACAAATAAACGTTTATTAGAACACTTTACAGTAATGAAGAGGACGCCCTAACCATACATAATTACCAGAACGAAATTGTGGCATGGCAAGACGTGACCCCACCCTTTCGCACGGGTAAAACACACTCTGAATCATATGTAGTTAACATGTGTTTTGTGAAAACAAAAGGTAACCAAAAGCCGATAGCTCTAGACGTGGTCAGACTGAGGTACACACAAAGACCAAGGAGTCTTAGAAGACACTTTACTATAGCCATTCTTTAGCTATGGATATACATAGCTAGACACAAATACATAGGTAGACCACAAGATCAACCATTGTGTTTCTTACAGCCAGACCACAAGAGCATATACATAGCTAGACAAAATTACCAAAATTGCATAATGAATCTGGATGGAAGAGTCCATAACAAGTAGTAAACTAAGTTGGCATTTCGAAGCATGGATAACTCAAACCACCTAAATGCATCCAGAATTGTGAAGGCAGCGGAGAAGAAGACAAAAAATCACCTAATGAACTCACCTCAGATGAAGCACACATTGAGGAGGCCTACAACACCTCAAAAGCAGCATGCTACCTCCAATACCACACCACTGAGTATCCCTGACCAAAGGACAGGTGAAGCAAATGAACAAGCCTACAAATATTTTGATAGGTAACTGAATGCCAAAGCTGGGCATAAAATTGAGGAGGCTGCAAGACATAGTACAATGATCTAAAAACAACACTTCACGCCTGTATAAACATTGCAGTCAGTGAGGTACGGATAAACTGTGATGTGAACGATAAATATAGCACTCAGCACTAATAAGATAGTTTACAATCAAATGAAATTCATTAACATGCAAGTTAGTGAAATTGTTGAAGTAAATGAAACAGAATGGTCACACCCCAATGATGCTAGGATGGGCATCCGCTAATAATGCTGATAATGAAACATGACAACGTTTCTACCTAATAAACATCATAAAGCGCATTTGCAGAATGATGGCAAAGGATGGAGTATAGGCTGCAAGTAAAGGAGGTTCCATAACAGCCACCACTCAATTATATGGAATCATCTAGATAAATTATAGGCATAATAACAAACACGTGCCATGCACGAAAATGACAAACCATGACACCAATTACATGCACTCGATCAGAGAAATTTTCAGAAAGCAATAGAGAGAGGAAGGCTCCCGCGACCGCAGGAGGGGGGCTCGCGGAGAAAGCTGAAGCAGCGACGGGGCTCTCGGGCATGGCCAGCGCCGGTGACGGCCGGGTGACCAGCGAGCGCCCGAGACGACGCTGGAGGGACGCTGGGGCCGGGCGAACTCGAGGGCTCTACAGGGGAGACGGCTCGAGACGGCCGGCTCCGCAGCGGGACCGCGGGTCAGGACGACGGGAGGCGAAGAGGACGGGCCGACGAGGGTAGGGAGGAGGCCGACGAGGCGGCGGGGTTCTCTGCGGCTCGGAGGGGAGGGGCACCGGCGGCGGGGTGTGCTGCGAGAGGAGGCGGCCAGAATAGAGGGGAGGCGGGGCGAGGCTCTGGCGGCGGGGAGCGTGCTGGGAGAGGACTCATCTTCAGTGACTTCACGTTATCAAGTCTTGGCGTGACTTGCCCCTTTCATCCACCATCTATTCTTAATCGGATGGACAAGCACGAACGGATGGACAAGCACGTCTAGCTGATTCAGAACTTCAAATATTTATTATTCCCAAACCGTAGACTCAAATGTGCTGAAAATTTTCCATCATGGATAATACGATGTCTATGATTTACTAGAGTTTTTTCAAAATTTTCTGAAAAGTTTGAATTTCAAGTTCAAAGTTCGGACAGAAATTTAAAATGATGCTTACTCATAAACTGTATGTACAAATAGACTGAAACTTTACCAGAATGTATAATAAAATATACGAACGTGACGCTGTCCGTCGATGGTACGGCCTGGTCTACGAGCAGGGGGCGAGCGGCTCGTTATCCTCGAGCAAGGGGACGAAGCCGCCAGTTGCGGCGGCGTGGTGGGCGAGGCTATGGGGGAATCCGTGGCGAGGATGAGCGGGGCTGCGCTGGCGCTCAAGCTCGCCTCTCTCTCTCTCTCTCTCTCTCTCTCTCTCTCTGTGGCGATGCTCCCCTGGCCCGGCGAACGCTCGCCTCCGTCTCGTGGCGGGCGGGAGAATCCAATTCAGTCCCTGCCAAAACGCCTCCCCCACGCGGACTCAGCTTCAGAAATTGGACAAGAGTTATAACTTTTGCCTCCACTAGAGCTTACCCATCCGATCTGGAATTGATGGTGGATGTAGTCACCAAGTTACAGCGAGACTTGATAACGTGAAGTCACTGAAGCTGAGTCCGCTGGGAGAAGGTGGGTCGGGGAAGAGGAGAGAGGGGCGCGAGGCAGGTGGAGAGGGGTGTGGATCGGTGCCTCGGTGGGGTGGGACCGGGATCGATCGAGGGCGGGGTGCCGGGTGCGTGAGTCGCGCTGGGCATTCGGTTAGACCAAACCGATCGGTTCGGTTTTTCGAAAAAATCGGTCCTGGAAATATGAGAACCGATCGGTCATTCAAGAAAACACTAACCGAGGACTTCGGTGCCCCAAGATTTTGGTTCCGTCTTCGGTTAAGACCGAATGGACCAAGACATCAGAGAAAGGGAAAACATACACGCTTCCGAAATTGCTGTGCAAATAAATTTGATGCACACGGTTGAAGTAAGATCCAAGTCAAAAAATCAGATTGTCCAAGAAAGAATGTGATGCAAACTAATCAGATCTCAGTACAATAAAAAAAAGTAAAGAAGTTGCCATCACGATGTAATCAAGTGGAAGGCGGAAAATCCGATATAAGGAATGCCGGCTCCAGGCCACCGCTAGTCCGCTACCACTACCGGCAAGTGGAGAGAACGAGCGTCGGCTGCAGGCCACCGCGGACTGCCGGAATGGAGAGGAGCGTCGGCTGCATGCCACAATCATTGCCGTCAGCTGGCGCAAAGAAAACGAGTGTACGTTGCAGGCCAATGACGCCAACCAAGTTGAAGAGGGGAGGCGGCACACCTGTGGCTAGGGCTAGAAAATGGATGGGGAATCGGGAGTCAACTAGTCGAGGAAGAAACGTGGAGGCTGGAATGTCATGTGTATGTTTTTCTCTAGGATAATGATACTAGTCCCCCGGGGATCCGTGACTTCCATCGTCCGGTTCCCCCGCGCATGGATGTTTCATCGTGGTGGGACCTGTCGGGCCCTATCTCTTCCCCTTTTTCTTAGCAATTCTCCATCGCATGTCACCCCAGGGCATTGTTGCGCGTCGCCGCTGGGCGCCTGCCTCCGCTGCCGCTGGCCACGGGCCGCTTTCCCAGTCGGCGCCGTCCTTCTGCTCCGCCTCCGCTGGCCGCGCGCTGCCACCCAACATCCGTAGTCCTGGCCACACGCGTCCGGTGCTTTTCCCGCCCGGCGTCGTCATGGCCGCACGTTTTAGAGTGCTTGCTATCACAGCTTAGAGCTTTGCTACTCCTACGTTTGTGTCTGTCTTTGCTACGAGTGTTGCTGCCTTAGTAAATTTATTTTGCTATGTACTCATATTTTTTTGCTACTTTCGCATAACTGTTTTGCTACAACCAATTTCCATGGTTTTGATATGTGGTCTCCGGCGATGTTCCCTTTGCTACATTAGAAAAAACTTTATGCTACATCCGTTTTATGATTTTGCTACAATAACGTTGAGTTTTTGCTATACGGTCTCCGGCAAGGTCGTCTCTGGCGAGGTCTACCGGCGAAAGTCTCCGGCGAGATCGGATCTGCTATATTAGCACATCTTTTTTGCTACCACCGTTTTGCGGTTTTGCTACAATAGCGTAACGTTTTTCTACACGGTCTCCGATGAGGTTAACAGCGAGGTCGAATATGCTATGTTAGTCAACTTTCTTGCTACACGGTCACCGCCGAGGTCTCTGGCAAAATCTCCGATGAAGTTCAATCTGTTTTTCTATTTCTGGGCCGAACCGTTTTCTGCTATATGTAGCAAAACGGGATATTTATAGCAAAAGTTATATTTTTAGAAAAAGCCGAATTTTAGGGGATTTTGGAGGACACCTGTCAGACCCGGAGAATTTTGGAACGTAGTACGGCCCTTTCTATCACGGAGACTGTCGTGAGTGGACTCCTGAAACAAAGTCAGAGGTATTGGCCCCTTAGCTCATGGGCTGGATTACGTACACTATTGAGCCATGTGCGTGTTTTATCGGTTTCGTCGGTTTCTACGGTTAGCACACAACATAAACATAGTAGCACAAGAGAAACATGCAACTACGAAATGGTTCTCGCTATGAAATGTCCGGTCAAAAAATCTTACATGTTAATGGATAATTTTATTTGCAGAAATGGTTCTGTGAAATGCACCCAATGAGATTTGCAACTACGAACCATTTCAAAATGCATAGCCATACCTATGAATCAATTCTCCAAAATGCTAAACTAGCTTAGCAGATATATTGGATGTTTTGTGCAATAAAATATTCTGTAATCACCGTGCTCCCAAAAAAAATAGTACATGACGTGCATAGCCATACCTATGAATCAATGGTGGCCTCCATTCATCATGAAGGAAGCACAATGCCTCAGCTACACCAATGACAATCTTCAGTCTTGTTATCCAATCCAATGAAGGCAACCCCTCTTCGGCATCCACTGGCTTGCTGTGTAGTGTGGTTGTCAAATCTCCCTTTGCCATGTACTTGTACACTAGCAATTGCTCGTCATCCTTGACCAAATGCCCCAACAATGGATCAACAGCAGCACAGCAGCAGTGCTGTAAGGAAAAGGACAACCACGATTGCCGCAGCTCCAAGAAAGAAGAGAGTCCGGGAAGCCGCCACCGCGAGCGGGATCAAAGACCACAACCATCCTCCGCCTAGCCTCAAACCAGATGCTACAACGCTCCCAGCGCCCACGCAGCCTCCGCGCGCGACCTCCACCTATGCAGCCACAAGTCCCAGCTGGCGAGCCCGCAGGGGCACGAGGCGGACCCAGCCCATAGGGCCTAGACACCCTGTACGAGCCCATCACGCCTCCTCCCGCACCGGATGGCCACTGCCACGCCTCCTTCCCTCCGCTGCACACCGCCGTAGCACCACCACCGTCCGGGGCCGCCGCCCAGGCCTCCGCACGCTGACAAGCGTCAACGCCCTCCGGTCACCAGCAGGGCGGCCTCCCTCCTTCTTTGCGTGCTGGGAGACCGAGAGAGATAGAACCCCACCGCCCCCTTCACCGGCGGCTTCCGGCTTCGCCGGGAAGCGGCCTTGGGGGCGACGAGGGAGGGAGCGGGCAGGGGAAGGGTGGCGACGGTGGGGATTTAGGGTTGCTCGCCATCCATCTATTATCAATTTTATGCAATTACACAAAAAAAATATCATCAATCATTACCAGTTTGATCTAGTCACCGAGTTGCTGGTGTAGGGAGCGCCCCCAGTCGGGCAAGATGGACGCTTGGAGGGGATTTCATCGAGATGGATCTGGAGATGGCAAGGATGTCCTAGTCTCCTAGAGGCAGCAACGATACCCCGACCCCAGGAGATCCAATAGGAGCTAGCGGGCCCGTCGTGATTGAATCCGCTTCAAGGATGGTGTAGGTCAGGCGAGGATGGTGGTGGGGGGGTTGTCGTGGGGAAAAAGAAGCATCGGTCGAAGCGGAGGAGTTGGTAATTGAGGGGCGGCCCCGGCGGCCGCCTGCTAGGGTGGAGTGTAGTGCCATGGAAGGAGATGAGATTCAAGGGAGATTTGCTGAATTGTCTATTGCTTCGGCTAATTTTCCTTTGTTGCTGGGATTGTGCTATCAAACATCAGCAACCAGACCACCAGCATGTGATAGGTGATGTCAAAAAAAAATTAGCCTGAAGCCCATCTTGATATCTTACTTACTATGGAATACCAAAACATGAATTTACGTGGTATCAATCACTAGTGCACACGTACCCCTCTAACACCGGTTTGGAGGACCCTCTAACAGCGGTTCCACAACCGCTGTTGAGGGTTCGGTGTTAGAGGGTTTTAACACCGGTTATACGAACCGGTGTTAAAGGGTGGCGCACGTGGGGCTGCCGCCAGCCCTTCTTTAACACCGGTTCGTGTCGAACCGGTGTTAAAATTCTTCCAGCGACAATTTAGGCCGTTTTCCGCGGCGTAACTCTGCCGCGGAAAACGGCCTAAATCTCTGCCGCCTGCTCGTATTTACTGGAGGGGAGAGCGAGGGAAATCGATCGAGCCGATACTTATAAATCGTCATCGGTACATACGAGTACATGAATAATTAAGCAACTATTATTATACACAAACATCGCCATCGGCACATACATCGCCATCGGCACATACATCGGCACATACATCTACATCACGAGGTGGATATCTAAAGAGTTCCGCCAGCGTGACGACCTCATCAAGTATGAACCCGCCAATTCCTCTTGAATGGCTCGTATGCTCAAATGGTAGGAGTTGGTCCCGCATCCGCTCGATCTGAATATATATGAAGAATGGACCAATATATATATAAGAATAAAACTCAACACAATTGATGGTAATAAAATAATGTTGGGGACTTTGTTTACTTACTCTAAGTTGTTCTAGTGCTGCTTGTCCTGTCGCACATATCGTGTTTCGAATGAATTCGCAAACATAGTACCCACATAAGTTATTGCCGTGTCCTTGATGCGCGCACTTTACGAGAATAGAGAGTTCAATCAAAATAATAATCAATAAAGCATGATATAATGGAATTGGAAGCTAGCTAGTATTACTTACATTTTGGTCTACAAATTTTAGTTCTTCTGACCATTCACCCACGGCCCTGCCCGTGAACATTTTCCAAACCCTGTCCGACAAAGAAAATGGATAAAAGAGTAATTAATTACTTATTGTCACGAAAGTTGCCGATCTAGTGCGATAATATGATTGAAATTACCTCTGGAGCATCTCTCTAAAGTTTGCCCATAGCTCGTAGAAGAACCGGTGTTAAAGCTCATTTTCGGGATCAACAAAAGCCCGCGTTTCCACTAGTGAATAATTCAAATGAGCATGCATCTGATTTGGTGGTGTCGGGTGTAAATGTAATAGAGAATGAGGGGGCACATCCACATAAAGCTTGACCTGACCTAGCGCTGCCCATATTTTTTGCGGCATATTGTCGACTCAAGTAATCATCCATTTAAGATATTAAAATGCTTTGAAGGGCCAACTATTAGAGGCATTATCGTATGTGCCTCAAAAAACTGTCCATTGGAGGCACAACAAATAGTGCCACAATTGGTCATTTATTAGAGGCATATTTTAGTGCCTCTAAATGATATCTAATTGTGGCACTTTTAATTGTGCCTTAATTGTTATATTTTTAGTGGCATTTCTATAAAAAGTGCCTCCAAAAGATTTGTCTTTTTGAGGCACATGTCAAAGTGCCACTAATAGTTTAGCATAGAGGCACTAATTGTGCCTCTATTTTTTAAAATATGAGAGGCATTATCAATAGTGCCCTAAAAGTCTAAACTATTAGTGTCATTTTAAAAACCGCCTCTAAAATCTCACATTTTGAGGCACTATTATTCAAAGTGCCACAAATAGCTACAATTAAAGGCAATTATAAAAAATGCCTCTAAGAAAAGTGCCTCTATTTCTTCAACGTGCCATAGTGAGAGGGGTGGTCGGCGAGCGGGAAGGCCGTGCCGCAATGGCCGAGTAGGTCCGTGTTGAAGCGCGCGGGCAGGCGGCGGATGTGAATGCGGCGGCCGGGCGACGGTCCGGCTCCGGCGAGGCCGCAGTGATGGAGGAGAGGATCGGAGGAGGAAGAGGAGAGGCGCGGCATTGTTGGATCGATCGAGCGATCAATCACGATCTTTCTCTACCTCCTCTCTTGGGACTCGGTCGGAAGATCGGATCCATTGTTTGTTCGCAGCGGTTACCAACGACTTTGATCGGCCGTCGCTTTTTTTCTTTTTCCGACCGGACTTCAAAGGCCCATGTAGTCGGGCCTTTACTTAATTAACGAGCCCGGTTTTTGAAGCAGGCGGACCTCGTTATATACGGCGGGGCCTAGGCCCCCAGTCAATTTCCAGTTTCTCCCTTTAAAACCTACAATTTTACTACCTAGGCCCCCACTTAGATTAAAAATAAGGCCCTCTCTCAGCTTAGGCCCCCACTTGCTGATTGGGCTGGGTCCGCCCCTGCTTGGAAGCCTAGTTTGCATGTACCCCTGGTTTATTATCTAAATTCGTATATATTTAGTTAAATATTTAGACTAAATGCATTTGTAAATTTGAAGCAATTAACATGGACCGGATGGAATAATTAGTTTGGTTTATAAAGTTTGTGTGCCACTTACCAATACTTTTCCATTACTTGCCATGTTATGGAGACGTATGGGTCCCGACTATCAGGATAATCCGTTATACCAGTATACGTGTGTGTGTCTATATGGACCAGATGGTGTTGGAGCACGTGTTATCTTGCTATACTCTACATACCCTAATCCCGAGTCTAATTTCAGCGGAGGCGGCTGTGGTGGCTTTGGCATTCCTCTTTCTCTCTCTTCACGCTCCTAGCAATATCTAGCATGGTGAACGGGAGAGTTAGTCCAACAAAGTCCGTGCCTGATAGCTTCTCCCATGGATCCCAAGCCGGCTCCGTCGGCCGCCTGCCTGGCCTTGAGCATCCTTCTCCCGGCGGTTAGATGAAAACAACTCCTTGCGCTTCACGCCGGCTTCCCACTCGGCATTGCTCATTCCTGGCGGCCTCTTCTTTCCCGCTCTCCGTTTTCTTTGCTTTGGCAGATCTGGCGGTGGATCAAAGAACGGTGAATTTTTTCATGGCGACATGGCGGGATAGATCTAGGGCGAAACAGCAAAACAAGCTGCACAAACCTTGGCACACAAATCCAATGGTAATTAAGATGTCCTAGGCGGCGACTGAGAATTAGCAAAACCGACACAGAATACATCGTGACATGCCATGAGAGTTTCTATAATTCATGAACTCCTTAGGAACGGGAGATGGAGGTACTGCAGATAATAAGCTCGTCATATATTGTTGAAAGAATAAAAACAGTTTGCCAAGAATATTCATGCCTAAAATAGCTGAACTTATATAAAAACAAACCCAAAGAGAAGTTAAGTTTCCCAGTGGAAAAATACATTTCACTGTGGCCGTTCCGATTTGTGGCAGTTTGTGACAAAAAAAGAGAGAGATCTGAAATTTATTCACCTACTAGCTAGGGATAGAAACTTGTACTCGTGTAGTAGTCAGAGACCAAGTTGGTCCCGCTGCATGCCCATATAAAACCGTAGGGAGTCGTACCGACTTGTACGTGTCTTGGAGAACTCACGAATACCGCTATGCTCCCGGCCGTCAACAAAAAAAAAAAAAAACAACACAGTGATGCCGATGCCGGACTTGCCGCACGAGCTGGTGGCGACACACATCCTCGTCCATCTTCCCGTCAAGTCATGCGTTTGCAAGGCATGGCACGACACCATCGGCGACGACTACTTCATCCGTGCGCACCTCCGTGTCCAGAACTTATCCCTCGTTATCGCCCCCATGATCAGAAACACCGGCAACGATGATGGCTGTGGAACTTTAGAGACCAAAGAGGTGACCATCGCCGGCTTGTACCGGTGGCTGACATGTGTCAGCCGCCCGGCGCCGCCACACTCGTGCACTCCACGACGGACTACTACGACCGCTCATTATTCTTCCCTAGCCGCAAAAGAGATGCGCGCGACTTCGCCCACTGCGACGGCCTGGTGATGGTGCCCACCGACGGCAAGGTGCTCGTGCTCAACCCGGCCACACGACGCCCCCTCACGCTTCCCTCGAGCCCTTACGCGGCGAGGCCACGTAAATTCCCGCCCCGTGTCCGAGGCCACCAGGCGTTTGGCTTTGGCCACGACCCTCGCTCCAACACGTATAAGGTTGCTCGATTCTTCTACCGCTCTGACGGGGATGGACATCACTACACCCTAGGGATGGAGGTGTTCACCCTAGGGATGGAGGTATTTCCGTCCGGTTGCCGTGGTTGATGGGGAGACTGTGTTCGAAACCAAGTCCGACCATCTAGTGCTCTGGGATTGCCGGGATGATGGAGAAGGCGTCTTCAAGGACGGTATGGTTGACATGAAGCAGGACACGAGGTATCGAAACGCAGACGATGATGGATGCGTGCTTCTTGTCGAATACATTCATACGATCCCCTATGTCGCAAGCTTGCTTCCAGTCAGTATGTAAAGCTGAGACAGGTTGCGTAAGTGATACACTGATACAACACACACACACACACACACACACCGATCGAAAGGTAGTGATACGCCGATGGTGCGTTGGTGACTCCCTGGCTCTGCTATTCTGTTTAATTGTTTAGTACTAAAACTTAATTAGTAAGATTGAAGCCTCGCTTTTCCTTGTTTCTTATTTCGGAGAAGCAAAAAAGATAGACAATCTTCTTACAAAAGTTTTTTTTAGGGGAAGCAGTCGGGCTCCATCCGCTGCTATCTTTATTTCACTTTAAACAAGAATACATCGTTAATTACATGCTTTTGAATAAAGCTAGAGGGATCGCAGCCCTAAAAAATAGGAGAATTTGAATCAAAACAGCTCTAGCTATAACATGAGCAAAACATGAACTAAGGTTATCGGGCCAATTCTGCCTGCAATCTCGAAACAATCTGCAAGGATAGCACTATACGGGCTCCAGATTTCAGTAACTCCCCATGAAGGCCTGAACAAGTTCCAGTGAGTCTGATTCCATAGTGATCGGTGAGCAGCCTATCCGTTCAACTAGAAGCAAGCTGTTCTTGAGAGCACATGCTTCAACAGAAGTAGCATCAAGCATATTCTGAAAGAGAGAGCCAGACCCAGCAATCGCTTCACCTTTATCATTGCAAATACGCTTCACCTTTATCATTGCGAATAATAGCACCTGAGGCTCCAATTCCAGAAGGAAAGAAACATGCATCAACGTTCAGCTTATAGCAATTGGGTGCGGGCTTACTCCAGATTACCTTCTTTGGTTCCGCGTGAGATTGGGCTCCCAAATAATTTGCCGCCAATGCCTGGATAGAGAATGCGGACCTTCTCGGCGGAGCAACAGTCTCACCTTTTACAAACTCGCGGTGTTGCCACCAGATATACCAGGCACCAATCAAGATCTTACTTCTTTTCAGTTGTAAGTCGGCTCCTAAGGAGTTCTTCCAAAACCACCGAGCCTGATCTGTCCACAGCCAGTATGCTTGACGTGAATTCCAGGAAACCCCAAACTTCTCTCGCCCGTCTGCATGTAAACATGAGGTGACGAATGTCCTCTGGTTCTTCAGCACATACCGGACATTTGGGAGAGACAAGGATATCTCGATCAGCTAGTATTCCTAACCCGGGAACAGTACCATGCAACGCCTTCCATGCAATTTTTTTAATTTTGCTTGGAATCTTAACCTTCCATAAGATATCCCACACAGGGTTGCCCGAGGATGGCCCTTGATCACCCTCTCGAGATAATTTACTTCCATTTAGGTGATTACATGTCAAGTAATATGCAGACTTGACTGAAAAATTAGTAAGATTTATTCCATTCTTCCTATAACAAAAGCAAAAAAATAGGTCCTGTGGATAGCTGCTGATACGCCCAATTTGCATCACCATTCAATACTATAACTTACCTCTATTCATTGATATTTGTATTATTATGAGGTATTACTTATGGCTTTTCATCTATTTATGCATGTTGGATGATTCTTGGAGGATGGACTGCCGGAGTCTGGATTCTGATGAAAAAGAAGGCGTTTCGATGCAATTTCGCAAAGATCAGGAAAATACCAGAAAATATGAAAACATATTATTTTACCTGAGGACGAAGAAAGCAAGAAGGGAGAGCGAAAGGGGGGCTGCAGGGGGCCCAAACACCCTAGGCGCGGGCCCACCTGAGGCCGCTACCGGGTGGGTTTGGCCCACCTGCCGACTCTCCCCTTCGCCTATAACTTTCCTCGAACCCTAATACACAGAGCGACCACAGATAGATTTCCGCCATTTAGGGGCGGAAAACACCGAGAGAGAAAGATCTCTCGATGCAGATTGCCGAGGAAATTCTTCCTGAGAGGGAGACCGCCATCAACACCATCATCAAGCTAGGCTTCATCGGGATCATCATCATCATCCACACCATCATCTCCACCGCACCATCATCACCACTTCCTCATTGTAACAATTGTGTTGGATATTGCTTAGTTCATTAGGGGAAACTTTCCCGGTGTTAATTACTATTATAGTTGATGCTTATGAGTGGAACCATTGGATTATTGTTTATGTTCAGATTGTTATCCATTACCATATCATCTTTGATCTTGATCCATATGATGTCTTGTGAGTAGTTCGTTGTGTTCTCGAGGACACTGAAGAAGTCATGTTGTTAGTAGTGAATCTGTGATGAGTTATTATTCAATGGTTTAGTATTTAAGTTGTGGTGCTATTTTTCTAGTGGTGTCATGTGAACATCGACTACATGACACTTCACCATTTATGGGCCTAGGGGGATGCTGTGGCATCCCGCAAAACCACTACTAGAAAATCGCGTTGTTTTTGTGCATTGCATCACCATGACATCATCATGCATCTTTGGCTCACAGAATATTGTAGCTAAAAACTATTTTGTCTGATACAATACCTCTTCTCTTATTTCAAAACAAGTCTTATAATTATCTGTTAAATTAATTGCCTAAAAATTATTTTGCTAAAAAGGTTTAAAACAAGACAACACCATAAATATTTTATAAACTAATAAAACCCAAACCCCAATCTATTCCTACCCAAACCTAGTCTACCCACCAACCCCAGCTTGCCACCTCACCGTCCCTCCACCTCAGCACTCCTCTCAGCCACCTCACCAATCCTCTCTCTCACCCCCACCTACCCCCCCTCTCTCTCTTCCAGCCCGTCCCCACCCACACACACCACATACACCAGCCACCCACCAGCCACCAGCTACCCCCTGGCCCCACCCGCAGCGACCAACCCCCACCCCTCTCACACACCACGCACGCACCCCGCGGGTCCCACCCCGAACCCACCTCCCCTCCGTGCCTCGCCCACCCTCTCTCCCCGTCTCCTCTCTGCCATCGCCTGCCCTCCCTTGCAGCTCGACGCCTCCTCTCCGATGACGCTGCCTCCTCCCCTCACGCCTCCTCCTCCCTCAGCGCCGCGCCTCCTCTAGGCCACGGCTGGCCAGCTGGTCCCCGCCAGCCTCCTCCGTCCTCTTCCCTCCGGCCGCGAGCTGCCCCGCCGCTGCCGCCGCCGCTCGCCTCGGCCCGGCAGCCGCTGTCAGCCGCCTCGTCGCCCCGCTCCTCCCAGTTCTCAAGCGCCAGGCCCGAGCCTGTCGCCTCACCTCCTCCAGGTCGCCGCCTCGCCTAAGCTCCTCCGCTTAGCCTCGCCTTGTGCCTCCTCGACCGCCCGGTGGTCTCCCAGGCGGGGCCGCCGCCCGCCTCCAGCCCTTCCTCTCGCCGTCGCCTCCTCCCGCCTCGACGTGCCTCGCGCCACGTCTCTCCTTCGCCTCCTGAGACCACCGCCGGACTTCGCTCTGTCCGCCTCCAGCTTCCACTGGCAGCTCCGCCTTGGGATGGACAACAGCCCGGCCGTCCCCTCGGTGTCACGGTTCGCAGAAGTTCGCGCCGCTGCCTCTCCTGTTCCACCTCCGTCTGGCAAAGACGCTGCCGCGCACGCAAACTCCTTTCGTGTCGATGACAACAAGTGTCGACGTGGGTTTTGCTCTTATGTGGTTTGGTCCTCTGCCAATGTGGTGTAGGCTTCAGAGCTGTGAAGGGGTGAATGTTGGAATTATGCCCTAGAGGCAATAATAAAGATGTTATTATTATAATTCTTGTTCATGATAAAGTTTATATTCCATGCTAGAATTGTATTGCGGAAACTTTAATACTTGTGTGGTTTGTAAACAACACCGTGTCCCTAATACGCCTCTATGGACTAGCTCATTGATCAATGATGGTTAAGGTTTCCTAACCATAGACATGAGTTGTCAATTGATAATGAGATCATATCATTGGGAGAATGATATGGTGGATAGACCCAAACAAAGCGAGCAATTAGATCGTGTCATCGTGTTCGTCTTTGCGAGAAGCTTTTCCTATGTCAAATATTGTATTCCTTAGACCATGAGATAATGCAACTCGGTATCGGAAGAAAGCTTTGAGGTCATCAAACGTCATCCTATGAGAGGGTGATCATAAAGGTGTCTCGTGTGATCGGAAAGTATCTCATTGGGTTGTATGTATCGAGATGGAATTTGTCCTCCCAAGTCGGAGAGATATACTGCCCACTCGGTAATCGATATCAACACCGCTTGCAAGCATGTGGTTAAGGAGTTAATCACAAAGTGATATCGGATTACGGAACGAGTAAAGTACTATTGCCGTGAACGAGATTGAACTAGGTATGACGGTACCGACGATCGAATCTCGGCAAGTAAAATATCGCGAGACGAAGGGAATATATATATGGGATTGATTGAATCGCATCGTGGTTCATCCGATATGATCATCGATGAATGTGGGAGTCAATATGGGTGCCTGCACTCACCGTTGATTATTGATAGAAGATCATGTCTCATATTCTCGAACCCGCAGGTCACACACTTAACGATCTCGACGCTAGGATAGATTGGATAATTGGTTTATGAATTTTTGTTCGTAGTCTCGGATGGGATCCGGGATATCACGAGGTTCTAATGGTCCGAGAATAAGATTCATATAAGGCAAAGGCAGTTTTTGGAGTTCGAATTGTTCCGGGTTAATCGGTATTGTTAAGCTTAGAACCTTCCGGAAGGGACCAACGTGGCCCCACCTTCCGGGAGGGGCATGGGCCTATGAGGGAGTGTCTCCGCATTGGGGCACAAGGCCCCATAGGGCCCAAATGATCTAGATAAGTTTAAACTCGCTTAAACTAGAGATAGGATTTCTAGATAAGGAGAGTTTAAATCGCTTAAACTAGAGATAGGATTTCTAGATAAGGAGAGTTTAAATTGTTTAAACTAGAGATAGGCTTGGAGGAGGGCAGGCTGGCCGCCTCTATATATAGAGGGTGCGCCTCCCCCACACACCTTCCTCCAAGCCCTAGCTGCCTTGCTACCTTCCTCTCCTCCCGACTGTTTATAGGCGAAGCCCGCAGCGGAAATTCTCCACCATATACACCACGCCGTGTTGTAGATCCAATCTATCTCTCCACCATACTCGCTGGTCCGAGGAAGGAGGAGACGCCGAGGTGCTGCATGTGCATCTCACGGAGGCACCGCCACTTGTGGTGCTAGATCGGATCGGATCGCGAGGAGGAGAAGCGAGTCGACTACATCACCCACGCCCGTTTAACGCTCACTGCGAATCTTCAAGGGTATGAAGATCTAATCCAATCTATCTCTGATTGCATCTCCTAGATTAGATCTTGGCTTTCCTCTGCTCGCATCCGTAGAAAATTTTGATTTACTATGCCAAACCCTTCGGGTATCGAGCCAGATCTATGCGTAGATGTGTTTCACAGTAGAACGCAACATGGTTGTTTTGGGCGTTGATGTTTTCTGCTGCAAGCCTCTTGTTTGTGTTCTTCTTATGACGGGATAGTGAGATTAAGCGGTCGGAGCCAACCTACGCGACGTCGTTCGCGAGACCGGCTCGCACTTGGCGTGTGGCTTGTACCACACATGCGGCCGGTGGATGTCGGTTTCTCTCACTATAGTTGTCATGGGATTAACACGGAGTTTGGCAACCATAATATCACCGTTGTGGCTTTTTCGTAGGTAAGAATCGTTCTTAGCATCTACTCCCATAAGCCACGTAAAACATGCAACAACAAAGTAGAGGCGTCTAACTTGTTTTTGCAGAGTGTTTTCGTGATATGGTATGGCCCAAGATGTGATGTGTATATTGTATGCGATGATCATGTTTTGTAATGTTTCACGACTTGCATGTCGATGAGTACACAACCGGTGAGCCATATGATTGTCTTTATAATTGTGTATGACTGCGAGTCAACTTCTATACGCCATGTAATAGCTTTACTTTATCGCTAAGTAGTTAGCAATAGTTGTAGTTGCTATTCGTGGTGGAGGCAATCATGGTGGAGTGATGGAGATCATGCCGAACGCACAAGATGGAGATCATTGCGCAGGATTGGCTATACCATGTCACATAAAGTTATATGCATGTGATGTTTATCCCTTTATGTATCTTATTATGCTTAGATCGCGACGGTAGCATTATAAGATGATTCCTCACTTAAAGATCAAGATAAAACTGTTCTCCCAAGTATGCACCGCTATAAAGTTCGTCGTGTCCAAGCATCACGTGATGATCGGGTGCTATAGACTCTACGCACATACAACGGTGCAAGCCGCTTTGCACACGCAAATACTTGGGTCTAGCTTGACGAGCCTAGCATGTATAGACATGGCCTCTAACACAAGAACCAAAGGTTAAGCATGAGTCATATGAATGATATGATCGACACTTTGTTGTCCACCATTGAAACCACATCTCTTCTCGTGATGATCGGATTAGGTGTGGTGAATTTGGATCGTGTTCACTAAACAACTTGAGGGATGTTGAATTTAGTGGAGTTCATCTAGTAATTTGATTGTTGAACTATTTATCATGAACATAGTCTAAATTGTACTTGCCATCAGAGATCACATGGCTAAGTCCAACTTCAACTTCAACGTTTGCCGAGAAGGAAAAGCTTAGAAACAATGGGTCTAACTTCACCAATTGGTTCCGAATCTAAGAATCATTCTGCTGGCGACAAAGGACTATGTCCTTGGGAAAGCGTTAGGTGACCCCCTTGCAACTATGCCGCTGATGAGAAAGCTGTCTATCGGCCAGAAAGATGATTATGGTGTGATTAAGAGCACCATGTTGTTTGCTATGGAACCGGAGCTTCAAAATCGCTTTTGAAACCTATCCCGCCCTTTGAGATTCTCGAGGAGATGAAAACCATGTTTCGGACTCAAGCCCGTTCGAGAGATATGAGATCTCCGAGAAGTTCTTTAACGCAAGATGGAGGAAGGGAGTTCTGTAGTGAGCACGCCATAAAGATGTCGGGCTACACTCAACGCTTGAGCAACTGGAATGCACGATTCTGGAGGAGCTCAAGATTGACAGTTCTCGCAATCACTCCTCCCGCCACAAAAAGTTTTGTAGTGACTCATAATCGATTGGTTCCACTGATACGATCACCGAGCTTCGCAAAAGTCAAGGCTGCGGAAGTGGACATCAAGAAGGATAATCATGTGTTGATGGTCAACAAGCCCTCCTTTAAGAAAGGTAAGGGAGCAAAGAAGCCCTTCAAGAAGGGCGGCAAGATCGCCTCGCCGAGAAGAAGCTGTGTCTCGGGTCCTAAGCCGGGACATCGAAAGTGCTTCTATTGCAAGGAGGGGTCCTTGAAGAATCGTCAAAGTACTTAGCGGACAAGAAGGTGGCACCATCAAAGGTATATTTGATATACATGTTATTGATGTTTCTTACTAGCCCTCGTTGTAGTGCCTGGTATTTGATACCTGTTCGGTTGTTAATATTTGTAACTCGAAACAGAGCTACGGAATGACGGGCGCTTGCGAGGATGAGGTGACGCCGCTGGCAAGCGGATCAAGAGTTGATGTGATGGCGTTGCACGCCTCCTTAGTTTTACCTTTGGGATTAGTTTTAAACCTTAATAAGTGTTATTATGTTCTGCGTTGAGCATGAACATTATTTCTCGTGTTTATTGCAAGACGGTTATTCATTTAAATCGGAGAATAATGGTTGTTCTATTTATATGAGTAACATCTTTATGGTCATGCACCTCTTGTGAATGGTTTATTTCTTCTAAATCTCGAAGGATGAAACACACATCCATAACATTGAGGCTAAGAGATGCAAAGTAGATAGTGATAATACTACTTATTTGTGGCACTGTCGTCTAGGTCATATTGGTAAAGCGCATGAAGAAACTCCATTCGATGGACTTTGAGTCTCTTGATTTTGAATCATTTGACACATGCGAACCATGCCTCATGGGCAAGATGATCAAAACCCCGTTCTCCTATGATGGAGCGAGCAACGGACTTGTTGGAAATCATACATACCGATGTATGCGGACCGATGAGTGTTTCGACGCTGCCGTGGATATCGCTATTTCCTCACTTTACCGATGACTTAAGTAGATATGGGTATATCTATTTAATGAAACATAAATCTGAAACATTTGAAAAGTTCAAGGAATTTCGAATGAAGTGGAGAACCATCGTAACGAGAAGATTAAGTTTCTACGATCCGATCGTGGAAGTAATATTTGAGTTATGATTTTCACGCATCTTAAAAGCAAGTGGAATCGCTTCACAACTCACGCCACTTTAACACCACAAGAATGGTGTGTCGAACGCCGGAATCGAACCCTATTAGATATGGTCCGATCAATGATGTCTCTTCTTGATCGTTATCATTTTGGGGTTATGCATTAGAAACCGCATTCACTTTAAATAGGGATCCATCTAAATCCGTTGAGACGACACCGTATGAACTGTGGTTTGGTGCTAAACCTAAGTTGTCGTTTAAAGTTTGGGGATGCGAAGCTTCGTAAGAAGTTGATGCCGGACAAGCTCGAACCCAAAGCGGAGAAATGCGTCTTCATAGGATACCCTAAGGAAACTATTGGTTATACCTTCTATCACAGAACCGAAGGCAAAGTGTTTGTCGCAAAGAACGGTTCCTTTCTTCGAGCTTGTCCGGCATCAACTTCTTGACGTAAGCTTCACATCCCCAAACTTTAAGAAACGACAACTTAGGTTTAGCACCAAACCACAGTTCATACGGTGTCGTCTCAACGGATTTAGATGGTTCCCTATTTAAAGTGAATGCAGCGGTTTCTAATGCATAACCCCAAAATGATAACAAATCAAGAAGAGACATCATCGATCGGACCATATCTAATAAGGTTCGATTCCGCTCGAGACACACCATTGCGCTGTGGTGTTCGGTGGGCGTGAGTTGCGTAAACGATTCGCTTGCTTTAAGATGCGTGAGAAAATCATAACTCAAATATTCACCTCCACGATCGGATCGCAGAAATTTAATATTTCTGTTACGATGGTTCTCCACTTCATTCTGAAATACTTTGAACTTTTCAAACGTTTCAGATTTATGTTTCATTAAATAGATATACCCATATCTACTTAAGTCATCGGTAAAAGTGAGAAAATAGCGATATCCACCGCACGTCGAAACACTCATTGGTCCGCATAATCGGTATGTATGATTTCCAACAAGTCCGTTGCTCGCTCCATCATACCGGAGAACGGGGTTTTGATCATCTTGCCCATGAGGCATGGTTCGCATGTGTCAAATGATTCAAAATCAAGAGACTCCAAAAGTCCATCATAATGGAGTTTCTTCATGCGCTTTACACCAATATGACCTAGACGACAGTGCCACAAATAAGTAGTATTATCACTATCTACCTTGCATCTATTAGCCTCAATGTTATGGATGTGTGTTTCATCCCTTTCGAGATTCACAAGAAATAAACCATTCACAGCAGGTGCATGACCATAAAAGATGTTACTCATATAAATAGAACAACCATTATTCTCCGATTTAAATGAATAACCGTCTTTCAAAAAACAAGATCCAGAAATAATGTTCATGCTCAACGCAGGCACATAATAACATTTATTGAGGTTTAAAACTAATCCCGAAGGTAAAACTAAGGAGAGCGTGCCGACGGCCATCACATCAACTCTTGATCCGCTACAACGCCAAGATCGCCACCTCATACTCGCAAAGTCATTGCCTATTCCAGAGATCCCGCTTCGGTTACAAATATTAGCAACCAACCAAGATTAAATACCCGCACTACAACGAGGGCTAGTAAGGAAAACATCAATAACATGTATATCAAATATACCTTTGATGGTGCCAGCCTTTCTTGTCCGGGCTATGTACTTTGAAAGCGTTTCCAAAGGACCCTTGTCCTTGCAATAGAAG